>VYXF01009492.1:1065468-1104131 GCA_013397295.1 Polioptila caerulea
GTTTATGCTTTTTTTTTGTGAGGTTTTTGTTGTTTAGTTGGTTGCTTTTTATTTTACTCCCCCTCCATACATGCTGGAAATTTCTGCAAAGTATATCCCTTTTTAAAACATGGGCCATTCACTGTGCCCCTGACCCACTCACTGTGCCCCTGACCCCTCAGTACCTACATCGGCAAACCCTAAAGTTAATTGCACTGCAAGCCCTCCCCACGCAGATTCAATTCTTTCACAGTTAGCAACTTAAGACAGTTTTCACTGTTTTGCTGGAAATGGCCACTCTCCCTCACAATGTAGATTTTTTTCCCACTAAGCTTGTTGTTTGACACATAAGAAGTTAATTGTGCTAATTAGTCCAGCAGTTAGCTATGCAAATACGTGTGGCTGAGCCTCATTTCATGGATGCATTAGGAGGCTGCTGTTCTGGCTGCATCTCCCAGTGCTTGGCACAGCTGCCCCAGTGTTTCTGAAATGCCTTGATCTCTCTGCCTGGCAGTACCTCCTTGTGACCCCTGACCAGGGCAGGGTGTCCCATCCCCTCAGCTGGCCACCAGCTGCTCACTGCCTGAGGATGTGGCAGCAGGGCCAGTGACACCCTCAAGCTCTCTGTCACCCTCCTACCTTGATCAAAGGTTGCCAAACACCTCCTGGGGTGGCTCTGGAGTAGGAAGCAGTGGCCACTGCCATTCAGAAATGCTCATTAGTCACAGGCAGAGAATAATCTCCTCACACATTAGCAGGGCTGAGGCTGTTCCTCCTGACCTCTGAGCTATGTTAGGGTACCAACGCTATTTCTTGGCTGAGTCATCCCTGATGAAAGATTAATACACCCCAATCAAAGGACAAGAATCTGTATCAGCCAAACCCAGCAGGCAGAGGATGGGTCCCAGACAGTCCCATCCTGGGGCATGGCAGGAGGCACTGGCAGACAAGGACCCTGGGAGTACAACCTTCCCATCCATCCCTCTTCACAGCCTCCCAGCTGACCACAAGAATACAAACAGCAGGTTGTTCCTCCCTGCCAGGGTCAAATACACAACAGGCTTTTCAGCCTCTACTACCCACCACTGAAACACATTTTTCTCCACTCCCTGCCCATGCCATGTGGAGGTGTCAATCTCCAGACTCACTCCCTGCCCACACAAACTGCACCCCTGTCATGAGCATCCTCCATCAATCCATGTAGTGCACACTGTGCCACCACTGGGACAGCTCAGGAGCCCACTATGAGCACAGACAGCTCTCCTTGTTAACCAAGGTGCACATTCAAAATGCCAGCTACAACCACGTGAATGCCATCCCCACTCTTGACAGCAATTACCTCCTCAGGCCCTACAGCAGGACAGACAGACAACTCCCTCCCACCAGGAGAGGAGTCAGCAACAGGTGAAAGGAGCTGTTCCAGCTTCTCAACTCATCTTCACCCAGAGTGCTTGTTTCAACAAAATCATGCAGCACTGCGGTAATACAGATAATTTTTAATTACCTTGTAACAAATTAGTCACACATGTCCTAGAGCATTTTCTGCTAGGAGAAAAGTGCTTAATTCTCCCGAGACTGGCAGGAACAAGACTGTGGTCTGGGATCATTCTTAAAATTCTCCTTGGAGTTCACAAAGTCACCATAAAGCTTCTTCCTGCTCAAAGATTGTTGAAAACCTTGAACAATGCAAAGAGGAATTAGTGTTCCAGTGGCTTTGGAGGATAAGGTGGAACAAAAGCTCAAACTGTCATCACCACACAAAGCCTTGTGAACTCCTAGGAGCGGCAGCACAGCAACCTTTTCTTATGATGAAGCATTACAGCACTGATATAGCAATGATATAGCAATGATATAGCAATGGAGCAGTTTGCTACCTCTCCCAAACATTTTAAAGTAGATCAGGGTACAAGGCCATCCTTGATTCTGCCCTTCCACGGGACATACAGAGAAGCTCCTTTATGAGAAGCAGAAATGGGCTCTCAGGAGTCAGTGCAGAGCATTCCTATTCCCTGTGTGT
Organism: Polioptila caerulea; assembly: GCA_013397295.1. Taxonomy (NCBI): domain Eukaryota; kingdom Metazoa; phylum Chordata; class Aves; order Passeriformes; family Certhiidae; genus Polioptila; species Polioptila caerulea. The sequence continues at coordinate 1,067,465 of VYXF01009492.1, forward strand.
TGTGAAGGCCAGACCCAAGAGCAGCCTGCACTCTCAGTGAGCCCTCCAGCTGCACACATCTGTTCCAGGGAGCACAGGCTAAGAGCAGGTACAGTGATCAGATGCTGAACCCTTCTGCTCCATTGAAACCTTTTAGCTGTACCACGCTGGGTTATTTATTCCCCTTTCACTGCCACATCTAGGAAGTTGAAGCCAGTGAGCAAAGTAGGTAGAAATTAATTCTATTTGATTAACCATACATTTGAACAGCCTGCTAATGTACTCCCTTCTCCAGGTAACAACCACATTCCATGGTAAACTATGTGTCTGAAGTTTTGGGGGGGTCTAAGCCATTAGTACCATTAGTATTTGGGGTGCAGTAATGTGTTACTTCCAGCAGAACACACCATACAATGTGGTTTTGTACATCCAGCCCCTCTGAGCTTTGCACTTGCTGACAGTTTCCACTGGTTTGGCTCATTTGCTCTTGGTTCAGGAAAGACAAAGTGCCCAGGAAAGCACATGGCAAGAGAAAAATCTACTCAGAGGTATGTTACAAAGGAAAAGGTGTAAGGGCTACAGGTTTTTTGGACAGTTATATGGGTAGTGGATGTTTTAAAGACAACTCAGGAAGAGAGACAGACTGACAGCACAATCACCTACTTTGGGAAAGGTGAGATAAGCCTTTAAAAATGTTGCAGCCATGGATTTTAGCATTCAGTCATTGAAAGGTTTGTCAAAATTGGCCCACAGAATGCAAGGGGAGCAGTGCTTAGTGTGTACTGGTGCTGCTTTCCAAGGCATGGAGGCAGCAGAGTGAGGACAAAAGGATGGCAGCTCCTGCAGCAATGGTGTGAGAAGGACTCCCTGAACAATGCTCTCCTAGGATCAGCAGCACACTCAAGAAAAGCTAAATCCACTCAGTCTCCAGTACTGATAAAATACCTTTACAATAATAAAATACCTTTGGTTCCCTATTGCACCACCATTCCAACTTTCATAGAATAATTCAAAGAGGAACAAGAGGGAATGGTCTGTAAAAATCATGATGCCCATGGTCTCAAGATGTTCCAGGGCATGCTGGGGAGCAGTTACCCCTCCTCAGTCCCAGTGCCAGCATCTCATCCACACAAAAAGCAATGTCACAGCCCCTGTCCTTCTGGACCTGCATGGCTCAGATGCAGTCAGTCAGAGGGGGCTGTGTCCTCCTCTGCAGATCCCTCTGGAGGTCAAGGGCTCCTCATACAGAAGATGCCGGAAAAGAACAGAAAGCTGTAAACCCATGAGGGCTGCATGGATAGAAACTCTTTTTACAGGAGTTTATGCTTTAGATGCATCAGAAACATGCAGATATTCTGGCTGCTCATCCTGGAAATTTCTGTTATGTGCTCATCTGACCAAGCTTTGGAGAGGGAGAATTTAAATTTTTTTTGTTCGGAAAGCACAGTTTGTGCCCTGCCCCTGTCCAAGAATGTGACAACACTAATATCACATTATTGCACAGCAACGTCCCCAGCTGGAATTTGGGATTGGAAACACTTAGTGGGAGATCAGCTGACATCAGCCCTACACCTACAAAGGCTGCAGAGCCTCTCTATTGCCTACACATCAACCCCAGCACTACTTCTCATAATAGTTCCAATTAGAAGACCAAAAAACCACTTTAGTCTTGTTTCAAGTTAATCCTCAGCTCTGGCAAGATTTCTCAGTTTGTCAACGGGTATCTCAAAACTAATTTTATTATAAAAAAACCAAAATCTTTGGTTTTTAAGGATATGCACTAATTAGCTTTAGCTTGCATTGGCCCTGCTACTGTTTCCCCTCTCTGGTTGTCTCCAACATGTTGGTTCTACCAAGGGTTAGCCATGGGAGAGTCTCTATGCCCAGAGGAATTTTCAGAGGCTCCACTGAGGACCTCTCTGTCTTGGGGATCCACTAGGATGATTTTCCAGGTTTCAAAGGTTCTGTGAAAGGACTAGAAGCAAAAACAGATTATGAATATAGTTACAGTTAAAAATACATCACATTTCCATTAAGCATGACCAAAATCATTAAGAAAGCAATCTGGTGTGCTATTTTCATTTAACAGATCAAATCCAGTTTATTCAGTCAATGCCATTAATTAGCAATTTGCATGAATATCTGTTCCTACAGGGGATACACTTCAAAATGTTCCCACAAGCATGAGAACTCCTGCTATCTAAGACAGCAGGTATATGGCAGCAGGGGACACAGAGACAATGGGCATTGCAAGAACGACTTGCGTGTCTGCATTATAATCCTGTGGTGTTGTTACTATTTGTCCATTACCAAAGCCTCACTAAATTGTTTTTTTCTTTTTTTTCTTTTTTTTTTTTTGTTTCTTGAGCAGGAGAAAGTGTTTTAAAATTATTATAATAGGTTGATTTGAAGGACTGTATTCTGCTGCTTCCCATTTCTCGCTGCCGCTCCGAGTTCCAGGACCCCAGAGTTCATGGTAAACAAATAAAACAACACGGGCATGCAAGCTGTGAAGAAGTCTGCTCTTTCATGCACAGCTAGAGCTGTTTTGCATAGCACTTTCCTGCCTGAATTGGAGCGTGACTCTGGGGAACACAGCAGGTTCTTGTGCCCTTCTCACTTCTGGATTCTGCACCCACTTTGGTTTGCCTGCCCTAAAGATCAAGCGCGTGTACCGACAGACTTTTCTATTGAAGTAGTTACTGTTCAAAAACATTATTTTTAAACCACTGGAGGGGTTATTTTTTGAGTCAGTGTACATATTTTAATACATCATCCCCCTCTCAAAGGCAGGGGATGAGCAGTGCCACAATTGTTTAATGCTGTGTTATCCCTGCAAGGAATACAGACCCTGTTGCTGGCTTTTCTCTGCCCCTCTGCCTGCTCCTGCTGGTGTGACCTTGGCAGCTGCAATGCAACAGATGCCTCTTTCTCACTTGTTTATCCGTGTGAGAGAGGCTTCTGAGGCTCCAACTTCAGTGCCAGCTGTGAATGGTCTCCAAATTGCTTTTTCAAAGTTTGCCTCCTCACAGTCTGGCTTAGTGTTCCTGCTCCCTGTGCTCTTAGGGATCAATATTCACTGACATTTCCCCCCACACCTCCTGGTTTTTTCTAGGTAGCAGCTGAATTCCTTCCTTATTGACTCAGTTTGTGTTCTTTCTAACTGTTGTCTTAGGAGTGGAATAATTTTATTGCCTTCCTTCCTGCCTTCCTTCCTTCCTTCTACTGAATAGCCACAACATATATTTTCCAATTTAAATATCCATGTCAGAAAATGTAAAAGACATCATCAGGCCTGAGAAAATACCGCCCCCCCTGCCCCAAATCACTGTCAAACACAGAATCCCCATCTTCACAACAGCTGCAAACATATTAGGCTGTTTAACAGCCTACTGCTTGGAAAAGAGAGAGCCTTGTTTTCATTTTTAGCTCCAAAGTGATTTATAGGATGAATAAATGATCTGCATATAAGATGATGACTGGTTTAAATGTAAATGTTGTGAAAGACTTCTTATGTAAGCACATACATTGCCTGAGAGATCCTCATACATAAAAGCTGCAGCTGGAGCAAGTGGCTTTTTAAGCATTTGTTTTATGAAGTACACTTTTCATTGCAATGGTTGTTATTTTTCATTTACTTTTATATCAGCTTTAACAAAAAAAAACCCCCCAAAAATACTTGAACTCACAACACGAGCCATACACTTTTAACAGTGAGGCTATGCAAAATAATGACCCTGTTAAATGGATGTGTAAAACACACATTCATCCTAAAGATGCCTCATACTTGAAAGTTACACCATGACAACCTCTGAGGTCTCACAGGTGATGGAGGCATAAAGACCAAACAAACTCAGTTTCTGAACATAAAACCTGACATGTGGATCCTGCAGGCTGGGCAGGCTGAGCCCAACTTTGGGCATTTGGAGAGGATCTCTTTGGGGTTGCCATCACCTGTAGCCGAGGGTGTGACCACTGGGCCCTGCCAAGTGGACACCCACTGAACATCATGTTAGTCTCATAACTTCTCTCAAATGTTCCCAAACAACACCAAGAGGTGCAAAGATGTCAGGTCTGCCACCTGCAGTGGTGTTTTCTCTGGTGTTCACTGCCTCCCCAGCAGGCTCATGGGAGCTGGATGGGTTGTGGTGATCATTGCCCTCAGTTTCTGGTGGAGGTTGTGATGGTTGTGAGGGTTTGTATCCTGGTGTGTTTTTTATCAAGAGTTCTTAGAGCTCTTGGGATTAAATCTGTTGTGGTAAGCATATGTTGCTGCATTCCTGCTAGCTCTGTGGTAGATAAGCTTTTCCAACAACCTAAAATAACCTCCTCAAGAGTCTGAACAATGAAAACACTGCCAACACTTATCTTCTCTAAAAGAGGTGCAAAGGGACCCAAAGGCCTTCCTGTCTGCTTCATGTCTTAATTTTTGGAGAAGGCAAACCCACAATATTTTCAGATTCCTGTTCTCAAGCCTGAAGGTGGAAGGAAGAGGCAGAAAACAACACTTGGGCAAAACTCCACTGAGCAGATAAAACAAGTAATGAACAGATTCATGTCACCTCACTCAATTTCCCCCTCTGTGCCTCAGTGCCCACCCTGCATTCACCTTTCTGGACTGCAGGTCTTGCACAGTACATGTATTTATCCCAGAAAACAGACAAAATGTGTTACTGGTATGCTGAATGTCCTCGAGTGGAAATGCAATTTATGGAAAATGGGCCAACTGGAAAGGCCTGCTCAGAACCCCTGGCCCAGAGTTTGCACAAGTGTATGTTTGCTGAAATAGATAAAGGTGATGAACAGAATTTGCTTATTACTACTGTAACCTCAAGAATTGCTTCTGTTGTGATGAAGCAAACAGAAACCAGAACAACGCCTCGCTCTTATTTTTTTTTTAAAAAACTGATCATCAGTTTTGATGTGCCATTTGTACCACCTTAGAGAGCTTTCATTTTCACATGCACGCTAGCAATGACTATGTCATTGTTTTAACATTGTTTTAACATTAAGAGGTACTCTTCAGTTCTGAGGATACTGCACCAAACCAGATTCCCAACTCACTTGTAGCCAGATGACACAGTAAAGAAAATGGAAACCTTACAACACGATGTACTAACACATATAATACATAACTGCCCAAATACAAGCCTAAATAGAATAAATAATTCAAGTAATGTGGTGGTGATGTCCTGTTCTCACGTATTTATTTGATCTACCTGCAACACAAGAAAATTAATGCAGAAGAGATGCATAACATCTATATATCCTATACATCTTACATGAGAACAGCAGGGCTCTGAGCACAGCAAAAGGCCTCTAAAAGGGGATAAGACATCCTTTATTTAGCATTGATAATGTTCATTAATTACAGAGACTTAGCAGGTATTCAGCAGTCCCACCTTGGGCACTCAGGTGGAGTGGAGCAAGGGCAGATTCACAGCCCCTGATGTCTGGCAGGCAGAGGTGGTGTGAAACCCTCACTTGAAATGACAAAAGGTGCCTCAGCTGTGCCCACACTGTCCCTACTGGAAACAGGGATGAGTCTTCAAAAGGCTGTGACTGCCTGTGGCACAAGATCAGCAGCAGCAGAGATGGGATGTCCAAAATGTACAGGGAGCACAAAAAAGTCTCTTGCCAAGACTACTCCCCATGCCTTCCCATCCGAGATATTCCTTTGAGTTCTGACAGCCAGGCTGAGGCACAGGGAACAGCTCTGGATGTCTGAGTGCTGCTGAAGGGCCCTAGGAGTGCTGAACAACACTCACTGGGGGACTGGGGACCTCTGTTTAATACACTCTGACTCAGTATTACTTTGAGATTGCCCCAACACAGTTTACAGAGCTTCACTCTTTTTTATGAATATGAATACAATACAGTACAGCCACCCCAAGACATTGCACAGGTACTCTGATGTACTTAATGATGAGTTCCCACACTCAACCCAAAACAAAAAAATGTATCCTTTCTATAACACTCATTATAAATCTTGTCTTCAACATAGTTTTCCCTTTTGATTTGGCATCTTTGACCTTTTGATTTTACCATATTCTGAAGACAGCAAAGTAGAAATAATGACATAAACACTTCAAAGTAGCCTACAGCTGTGAGCCTCTGAATTCTTGCACAAAAAGAAAAAAATAGACCTGTGATTTAATTTAATTTAGAAAATAGCACAAAGAAGGGAATTGGAAATATTTTGAGACTAGCAGAAAGTTCCATAACATGTATGTAAGAATGCGGACTTTTTGCCTCGAATGTAAAACCCTTAGGAAATCATACAAGTATGAAATGTGAGCTAGAGTGTGAGACAGTAAACCAGAATGAGCCATATTCTGTCACAGATAATTAATGCATGTCTCATTTACATACTTCTCAAATTTCATGTAACTGCGCATATAAAATATGCCCACCATACGTGCCCACATAAAAATCAGATACAGGTGGTGCATGTGACTGCCTGCATATGCTGCAATACCACACTAAAGTCCACAAGGAGAAAAAACTGAGTCCACTGCTCTTCCAGTTTGCTGTAATCCTACCCTGGTTACAGGAGGAGTTGCAGAAGCACTCGGAACCCACCCAGCAAGGTGGGCAGTAGGAGATCAGTACCATGTGCTCAGATCAGGCTCTGCTGTAACCAGTGTGTTCTGAAAAGCCCTGGGTCAGTGCTCAACTTCACCTGTGGAGTATCTGAAATGTTACCTTAGCAAAGCTCACGAAAAAAAACATTCACACTTAAACTTATGCTAGGAAGAAGTTGCATTACCCATCACTGTTCTGTTGAGCAAATCAAAATTTTTGAAGCAAGAAGGGGCAGATTTCATCAGTCCTGAGAACACTATCAGCCTTTTATTGCAAATATTACCCAAAGAAAGCTTTTTGGACAGATTTTCCAGGGATAATAAGGCAGCTTAGGGCTTATATTTATTCATGGAATCAGCAGTCTTTTCATTTCTATTGTTCATCTTTGTAGCTCAAGACTTCTACTGGTGTGGGAAGTGACTGCAGGATGGGATGTTTAGAGGCTTAATCTGCAAGAGCCTGAAATAATGGAAATTGAAGTTGGTCAGCAGAAAAAAAAACGAAAAAAAAAAAATTCCATCTGCCTTATGGAGCAATCCAGAGCAGCAAGTTAACTAATTCTCACCTTGAGTTGCAGTTTGGTGACACCAGAACAAGCAGAAGCTACTCTGAAAGGATTAATATGAGCAGAAAAGGTAGGAGACTGATGGACAACGTATCTGAGCTCAGCATGAAAGGGAAACTGTTGTAGAAAGCTTTAACAGATATCATTCTTCAGAAGTACCTGGGCTGATCACTACACCCCTTCCAGCAGTCGAAAAAAAGTCAAAGTACAAGTGAAAATTCTAACCAACAGATCAGGCTTTTAATATGTCCAGAAAGGAAGTGAAGATACAAGCTTTCCAAAATAGATAAATCTATTTTCAACATATTCCCCTCTTCATAGATGCCAGAGACAGGCTGCATGTGATTAAAAGTGACAAAAATAGCAGTTACAGTCTTGCAAGGATGCTTTCAGTTGGCGTTTTCTTTCAACTGATTTCACTTCAGATTATATTGGCAGCAGAATGCCACAGACCTGATTAAACAGTTCATCTTAACCATTAATTACCAGCCTGAGATTGTTGGTTCATCTATGTGGTAGTGGTAGAAGGCAAATAAATATTCACTTACAGTCCATCCAGCACTACGTTTTAATACTTTCTTATCAAATGGTCTATTAGGATGGCATGAACTGTAATAAAATAAACCCTTTTGTATCTCATTGTTAAATAAACTCTGCAGTCTCACATTCCTTGATACAGACACATTCTCCAGCAACACAGAGGATTCAGACAGCTCCCTTAGAGAAACCTGTTCTAAAGATTTAATTTTCTCCCCAATAACAATATGGATTGTTAACAGAAGTTTCTGAAAACACAGATGGTAGAATAAGCCCTTATGATGTAGGTAAGCCTTTAGTGAAAGAGTAGAGCTCACAATGAATTGTGGAACATGATACCAGAACATCTCTTCACTTTGGCTTTCCTTCCATGAGGAAAAGGGGTAGCCAATTTGTTTGGGATGAATCCTTTTTTGGGATACAGAAACTTAGGTATATTCATCAGATTTTGCCCTGTAAATGAGGTTTAAATTACTATAATTAGAGATAATTGATTGCAGAAAAGTCTGATAGAACTTCCATCCTGGCAAAACCCTGTGCATCTTCTTCTCCCAGGTGCTGAAGCTCCTTGATGTTACTCTGTCTCTGTGAAGTGGCTCTAAGTGGCTGTAAGTGCAAGGCACATCAATTTTGAGGCGTCCTTACATAGTCAGAGAAGTGCAATGCCGACACAGTAAAAATGAACATCCATTTTTTGTGTGCTGAAGTCAAACCCAAAAAAAAAGCATCAATTCAAAGAATAGTCCTGTAGTATAGTTGCATACAATCAATACAGCCACCACATAAGATCATTGTAATGAAATAATGTACATTGTAATGTAGATGAAGAAAGCCTTTTCTTTTTATCCAGTATTTGTATTACAACAGCACCAAGGAGCTGCACAGCTGGAGGGTTCCCTATGCTTTGGGCTAGAGGAGTTTTCAACAGAACAGACCCTGCAGAAAATACCTTACAGTCCCAATAAGAATATTCTGCCTGCCACCTGCACAAGACACTGCTGCCTGTTCCTGAAGAGACTGTTTTTACTGTCAGGGACTTTCTCTCGCCATATAGGACAGATATTCCTTTTCCCAGTACTCACTTCTGAGACACCCTGTTAGGAGGCTTTCTGTATGTGCAGCCCTGCATCTCTGTACCCTTCCTGCATACAGCAAGATTGAATGGTTCTCATTCAGTGGCTTTTGGTGATGTTACATCTCAGTTTGGGTTCAGCAAGGATTTAAAAAGTGCAGTTTCCTGCACAGGTGAAGTTCATTGGAAGGTGAGATTTGATGGAACCTCCACCAAACTCAGTGTACTTTTTCCACTTTCAGTGCTGGTCTTGGACACCAAAACCCCAGCTTACTGGTAGCTGAGACCTGGGATTTACTCTGCAGCTCAGAATTAGCAAAATGTGCTACTTTGTGCTAAGTATCAAGAGGTAATTCAAAGTACAATTAATTCAAAGTATTTCCTTTCACACAATGCACATCTAAGCAGTCATTCATGAATAAGATTCCTGATCCTACCCAATGGGATGTGGTGGCATATTTATAGTCCAGAATCCATTACAGTTAATGCTGCACTATTTATACTCATCTGCCATAAATATAATACTGTTGTTATGGCTGTCCTGCTTAATGTACTCCAGGAATGCTCTTCAAGCTAGTATCAATTATATTTGCAAACAAACTAATGCCTTGGGTTACACAAAGTGAAAACATTCTTCCTCTGAGAATTTAGTACTTTGTATCTGCATCTATTCCAAGTGAATCTTGTGTTTTATTCAATTAAGCACCACAGATGACAACAACGATCCAGAACACATTAAATGAAAACATCGATTCTGCAATAATAACGTTGGATGAGCCATGAACTGCTACCAATAACATAATCATGACACACCAAACTCAATTACTATTTCAAAATAGTCCTTTTATTTCACAGTAATTATTTAATGTTATTTTCAGCTTGACCCTTTTATCACTGCCATTTGCACCAAGCTGTCTCTAATTTAAAAGCTGGTATTTCGTGACGTCAGTCTAAATACCTGGCACATAAACTATCAGGTAGCACCAATATTATAGAATGTGTTCTTATCCTATTCCTCCTTGACATCACTGTTTTGAAGATTAGATGTTTCAGGCACTTCAGCCTTTGCACCAAACCCAGACATTCATTTTTCTTTGTCTTCTGCAACCCAGCAGATCCCTGATGATGGCCTGGACTGGCCAGGCATGAACCTTACTGCACTTAGGAGAGTTTGCAAAAGGAAGGTCTTTGATACCTTTCCTCTCTGCATTAAAGAAACAACAAACCCCAATGAAAACCCAGATCCAGGTTTGCAAATGAGATACAGGAATAAAGAATTTCCAATCTAATCCCTTGTGAACATCATGAACTTGATTCAACACAAACTTTGTGCAATATAGTGTCTCATAATGAGTGAGAATTTATCAAACATCCATCCCAGCCTCAGTATGGTGGTGTAAAGGCCAATACCAATTCTCATTATATCCACAGCACAGCCCTTAAAATGTCACTTTTCCCTTACAGATCAGGAGTCTTTGTAGCAACCTTCTTTATAATTATGTTTATTATCAGCATCAATTTCCATTTCTCCAGGCACCTCAGAGGAACAGCAGATGCCTTTCAACATTTACAAGGCAAACTGGCAATAATTGCTTTCCCCACTATGGAAACTCCATCAGTTCTGGGGTGATGTGAGGCACAGCAAACCCTCATGATACCTGAGTCAGACACTAAGGAATAGCACCAGCCTGTTTTTCCAGGATTCCCTTCAGCTATCAATCCCTTACTCAGGATTAAAATACATTTCCAAAGAGGGGAAGTATTTATGATAAAGGATAGTGCAGACAAGCAAGTTTGGAGAGGCTACTAGAAGGTGCAACTAAATCTTTAGGAAAGACTGATGTGTTGAGAATTCTTTAAAGTCCTCACACAGTGAGGCAGGTGAAAAGCCCAAATTCCATTAAAAAAGAAGAAAAAAAATCAATTTCTGGCCTTCCTGAAGAAAGGGGAAACCTTGACTTCATTAACACAAAGTGCAAAACCCAGCAGAGAGATAGAGGCCTGAAAATACATTTCCATTTAAAATGCCAGTACTCTTTTTCTTTATTTTAAATGCTGATAGATTTTTCTTTTGAGTATGGATTATTACTTCTTGCACATTCAGGTCTGACAGCACAGCAGCTCGTTCACCTAAACATTTAGCAAACTTGACAATATTTAGCTGTAATAACTTCAAAGCCTGAGAAAGCACAGGAACATCATCATTTCACGCATCAGATCTGTTTAAGAACAGATACAAAGTACTGCTCACAAGCCGTAACAGAAACAATATTGTCCCAGCAGTAAAACCAGGGAATGGAAAAATCATGGAAATATTACCCATTTGTGAGTTCCATGAAAAAAAAATAACAGTAAGTGAAGAGGATTTTGGTCATGCTGATTTAGTTAGTGAAACTCTAAAGGAAGAATAGAAGTTTAATGCAGGATAATGAAATTATATATTTTACATTTTCTTCTCAGCTTGAAGAAGACCCCCTGGTCAAAAGTGAATTTGAACTAGTTCCCAATATGTAAAATTTAAAGGCTTTTTGTGGTTTTGTAGTTAGTTGTGCTGTTGCTATTTGTGATAAAGTGATACTAAATGACCAGAGTTCATCTGTCTGGCAAATGTAATAAAACTGGAGCCTGCAAGTGCAGCCACCTTATATGTGAGGTCATTTCTGAATGAAGGATGTATTTGCAATAGCAAGCAAGATCAAAACCACAAAACCATTACATTGGATCAAGCTAATGATCAGTTTAAATAAACTTGTATTATGACAGCCAGAATCAGCCAGATTAAAGTGCAAAATCACTTTCACAAACCTGCTTAAAGGCATAAATTTTCTGTTAAGTTATTAGTATTCCTTCTAAAAGCTCTTTTTATATATTTCTAATCTTTATGTTGATATTTGTGAATGTGTTTTGTTCATGTAAACACAGGAGCACATAGAAGACCTGACCAGAAATACAGATGGGTGAATTAAAAGAGTAGAAAACATAATTAATTTCAGAATGTGTGAAAACCAAGAAGGTTGCTGCGCTTCCAGTTTAGCTTTTATCTTCATCCCCAATACTCAAAATTAAACTTGAGGAGTTTGACTATCCCTCTTAAAAGGTGCTGCTCCTAATCAGAACAACAGCAGTACTCTCAATTTTGATATGTTTCCACATATTCTTCCCAAACCTGTGAGAATTTATCTCTCATCTCCTTTTGTGGCAACAAGTTCCATGTGTGAAAATAAAGACTGTGTATTCAATTTGAACTCAAATATTAGAAATGTCAGACTTATCACTTGTTCAGAAGCTTTTGTTTTCTCTTCTCTGTATCGTGCCTCACAGTAGGACTTCAAGAGACACAGGGAAATATTTGGAGGGGTAGGTAAGGACAACTATTTAACAGAAGTCTGAGTGGGAAATCTCATTGCTCTGGTTTCTGTTACCCTGGTTTCTTCCTCTCTGTAGCTTCTTGTGCACCATGACCATTTGCATGTGAGGAAGGGGAAAAGATGTCCTGATATTCTGTTTAGTCCCATTCCCTTCATCCTCTCCTACTGTGAGAGAAAAGGGCTCCAAAACTGAGGAATCCTGGCAGGACAGCTTTGATGTCCTCCTTGTGGTCTCCTTTCCAAAACCAAGTAACACCACTGTTTAAGAGTTCTCCTATGAGTAGGATTTACTCGAGCCTCTAAACATACTCATCAGGCACCTCTGAGCCCAGCCCTGCATGCAACATTCTCAGTGAAACCACAGGGCTTACTTATATAATTATATTTATATAATTACATTATAATTACCCTCTGTATTATCCTCTGTCCCATTTTTAATGCATTTCAACATCTTGTTTGCATTTTGCTAACTCCCTTTTTTTTTTTTTTTTTCCTGAGTCCTGCTAAGCTCCTGGCCTCAGTGATGTATTGTGGTGATGTAGCTCCAGAGGTGCACTGTCATCCAAGCAATTACTGTTGTCCATTATCACTAATTTCCATTGTCTGTAGGAAAACTCAAGGTCACACTCCTGCACTGCAGCTTTGGGCTGATCACCCAAAAGAATATGCCACTAATAATTACTATTTAAATGCTGCCACAGATGAATAGCAAACACATTAACAGTGGTTCAGCTATGAAGATTATGCTGGAGGAGGAGATTAACACAACACTGGATCCCTGAAGGTGCTGAGTACTTATAATTCCTATTTACATTCCTGCTGGGTCAGTGCAAGAGGGATGTCTGGCAGGGTAGAATGGCAGCACAGGTATATATGGGAGGTGTGCTCCTTTTATACCACGGGACAGATCCCACTTTGAATAAAAATCTCACCTGCAAGAGACCTGCTACTGCTTTTTCAGTCTGTAAAAGAAGGTGGGACATTCCTAAAAATAAATGCACCCTTAGAATGTAGAGAAAAGTGGTGAGGAAAAAAAAGTTGCTCCTTTGCATATCTACTGCCTCACAGGGACACACAGGGTCAGTTTAATACTGACCTATATTGCTTTGAAAGGTGAAGAGACGAGGAAAACATCACACTCAGGAAAGGGATGGACAGCTGCCCATTGCTGTTGCTGTGGGAGCTCCCATCTCCAAGCAGGAGCAGGAATTCTATCCAGGGAAGGAGCCCAGCACAGAGGGAAACACCAAAACTATCACACTGCATTCTTCATCTTCTAAACAATATCTGCTGACATCCCATTCAGCTGGGCTGGAAACAATCTAGTTTGCCATCATCAATACTTTATGAGGTCAATCATCCCCCCCGACAGAGCTGAGCTCCTTTGAATCAGAATCGTGCCTGAGGGGCAGCCCCTGCCAACATTGGACATGAAATTTTGTGCAGTCTAAAGGCTTGCACAGCCTTGGATGGCTTGTGGTGGTTCTGCCCCTCGCTGTACCTGTACTTTGGCACAAGAAAGCACAAGATTTTCCCCTTTTTCCTCTACATTTCAAGTCTAAAGCTCAAAACAAGAAAAAATGTTGCACAAGGATGTTTAACCCAATACAAATAGATCATGCACAATGTCTGTTTGCTCTTTGGGTCTCTGTTATCCCTCTGCAGTCTTACTGACACTATTTGTTCTCCCTGAGCTAATTTTCAGTCATTTTCAGGAGATAATGTGCATTTATTAGGCAGATCGATATTTTGCATGCTATGCTTTCAGGAAAGTCAGATAAATTATGGACTTTACTTGGCATTTGTCTTCTGGCACAATAACGTGTTTCAGAAAGTCAAGTGAATTTATAAGCCAAGAACTCCCTTTTCCTAAGTCCAAGCAAAATATCCTCTCTCAGTCATATTCTCACCAAAGGGTTGCTTTGGCACTGGATTTTTCATGAGCATTGCTTATATATGACAACTACGTTAGCCACGCTGCCCAATCCTCTCCAATCACCCCATCCTTGGAGATGGATCAAAAAAATATCTGCCAAACCTTTCAATTCCACTTGCTTCCATCTCAGTTCTCAGATGTAACTCATGTGGATCCCGTGCCTTGACAATTTTTAACAGCTCTAATTGCCTAACTATCTGCTCTGGCATAATCATAAAACCTTTTAGCATTTCATATTGCCCCCAGGAAAATGTATTCTAGTCTCTGATATGACCTTCAGCTTTTTCTCTAAATACTAATGGCACAGAACTCATGGAGGCTTTTTGCAATGACAATCTCATCTGTCATTCCCTGCTCATGTCTCTTAATGCCCTCATCAACCTCAGCATTCCTACATTATTTCTGTGATATTTAAGGACATTGCTGCTGTTTACCCACGAGCCAGTTACCGTCTAGCAGGCCCAGTTTAATTTTTCAATGCTTTTTTCTATTTTCTATGCAGTTTTTTTAAAGGAAAGTCATAATTAAACATTCCCTCAATCTCTTTATACACACGCACACAAACATGCATTTGGCAATAGGTTTTAGATGCAATCTAGTTTAGATAGGTAACTTTGTTTATTTAAACCTCCAGCACATTGGGACACTCACTAAAGGAAGAGAAGAAATAATTTGAGAAAAAAGCCTTCAAGTTTTTACATCCAAATCCTTGAGGGTTTGATACATCTGATCCCTGAATTCATCTCTGTTTGCAGAAGGGACTCGGGGGCTGAAACACTGGAGGGGACCTGCTCTCAGCACAGACCCTTAGGGCCAGATTCATTCCTGTTGAGCTTCCTCCCAATGGAAGAACAATGAAAGAGGAGGTAAAATAAATAAAAATAAGAATGAGGATGTCACCCTTATCCTCTATGCTGTCTTTCCCAGAAATTCAGCTTTTCCCTGGTATTTTTCCTCCACATACCATACACTTTTCTCAGCATCAGGCTGAACTATTCATGATCAGCTCAAATGCCTTATGGCTGGTGACAATTGCCCCAATTTCAAATGCATTTTCTCATATATCTTCCCTTTTGCCATGGTGATAGGTCTGTTTTCTCTGCTGAAACCTACACCCATAGGCTGTTCTGTCCCTTAGGGTAATCAGCCACCCCAGGGTATTTCAATTCCACCTCATTAACCACTCCTCCTTCATCTTCACCTCACCTTCACCACACATCATGTGTCTATTCAATCATCTCCTTGGTATAAATAAAGACCAGTAGTAGTCAAACAGAGAGGAAGGATTCCTGTGTCCCACATGTGTCTGAGCAGTTCTTTCAACAGTCCAAAGAGGCATTCAGCTTTTTGGGAGTAATATCACACAAAATCATAGAATGATACCATAGCTTGCACTGGAAGGGACCATAAGGATCATCTGATTCCACCCTCCTGCCATGGCCAGGGACACCTTTCACTAGACCAGGTTGCTCAAAGCCCTACCCAACCTGGCCTTGAATACTTTCAGAGATGTTAATTTTCTCTTCATATCTAATCTACTCTCCTTCAGCATAAAGCCATCCCCCCTTGTCCTACGCCCTTTTGAAAGGCCCCTCTACAGCTCTCTTTCAGGCCCCCTTTAGGTACATGGCATACAAGTCTACTTTTCTTATAAAATGCTCTCAAGTAGGCCAAGTTTATTTAAGCACATTCCCTTCCTCCCCTCTACCCGAACACATTAATTTGTGTTGCAAAGAGATGAAGTTAACTTCATTATCTGTGAGTGTTTATGATCTCTATATCCTTTTGTAGTCTTTTTCTTTCCTGCCTATTACTCACAGTTCCTCCCTATACAGAACCACACACAAATTCATTAACAGACTGTTTACTCCCTCTTCAGGATCATTAAATGGAGATGCTAAATGAGACCTGACCCTACACAGCTGTACTAAGCATTTCCTTGTAAATAGAGACTTTGCCATTTATCAAAAACTTTGTGGTAATTTTCAGTCCACACAATTTTTTTTATACTGAGGCAATTTCTAAAAGTTTTTAAATTAAGACTTGATCCATTATTTTACCCTGACAGAAGTTAGTAAAAAATGGCCCTTAAACAAGGGTTCTTCAAGTCATTAAACTGATGTCTGAGGAAGCTCTCTCCAAATCATTATGAAAGGCTGAATACATCTATGGAGTCACGAAACAAAACTGGAAATGTTGGTTCTCTTCAGTTGGAGAGAGTGTGTGCAGGGCACCAGTCAGCCCTGGGCTGCTGAAGGATGCACATCAATTGGAAAGAGTACAGAAGAGGCTCACAATCTTCCAAAAATGCATCATATCTGAGGAAAAACTTGAAAGAATTCAGATGGCTTCATTTAGAGAGCCAGACGCTGAGGAGATGTAACATCTCTCAGGAATGGTGTGGGTATAATTAAACTTGCCTCCAGACAAAAGGGTGAACTAGATGACCTTTAGAGATCCTTTCCATTCCTATTTTCTCTGATGAGTAGATTGTGTAGGTTGTCTGCCCAAATTTCTCTTACGGACATCAGCCCCCACAGGCAGAAGCCCTGCAGCCCCGAGCCTTGCACTCTACACCCCAAATACATCCACAGCTGCTCCAGGATTGCATCTCCCCTCAGACCCCTGGCTGAGGCATTGGATGCTCAGTGTCTGCCAAATCTTCATTTCAAGGGTAGCAAATCCAGCAAGGACTGTAATAAATGTAGACATTAGAACTACTGCACCTCAGGAAAACAAGGTCATGGGAAAAGCCTCCCATGGTGTATCAGAGAAAATCTCAGCTCTGGGTGCTCCCATGGGACACCCACACCGTGGAAGGAAGACACCCACCAGGCAGAAACTTTGGGAAGGTAGGTTTGGGTGGCCCAGTAAAGACAGGGAAGCTGCTGGCAATGCTGCTACCTGATACATCATTCAGTCTGCCCTTCCCTGAAGCAGGATAGCCCTCAAGTCCTGCTGCAGTTATCTTATTGGCATTTTTCACACTTCTAACCACCCTCTTGGCCTTTCTAATGAAGAGATACTCAGCACAATTTATTACAGGGGATAGCTTGGGTCAAAGAACTTGTGTCAAGTCTATTTCTGATAATACTCAGAGAAAAATATTTTCCCTCTATTTTTCTCTTCCTTAATAAACAAGGACATGAATCATTTCCCATTTATCACTTATTAACTATCTCACTTGGTCTCCACAAACCCTTTCTAGACACTCTCAAAATGCTGGTGAGTGAACATGTAGCTTCCTACATCCATCCCCATCTCCAAAACAGCTGCTTTTTATGCTCTCCTTCATTTGTGAGTTTGCACAATCTATTAACAAATATAAATACTTTAACTGTAATGAGGCTGACATGTTTTCTTTCATGCCCATAGACTGCAGATTAGATCTGCTGCTTAATTAATTTGCACTCAGAGTGCCCATCTCTCCTTCCCTCTGACCGGTGCTTCTGCTCTGGTTTGTGCTCCCTGCTGCACTCACCACATCCTCCTCTGCTTCCCTGTGGTTATTAAGTGCTCCTTTTTCCCAGGCACAGCCTGCATACAGCTGGACAAAACTTCTCACATTTAGAAACAATTGTCAGCTCAGGCATTTGGAAGGAGGGATATTTGAGTTTAATCAGGCACTTTGGGTAACTTTATGCATCTCTCGTTTGATCATCAAAAGGGAAAAGCTACCTGTGTTTTCTTTCAAAAAACTCTGTTTGATAGCTGGTTGTGTAATACAGCCCAGAGGGCAGATGAAACTCCTGGTGAAGCACACAGAATCTTTTCTTTGATCACAGAGATTCATGTAAATATTTTCCCTCCATTCCCTCTGCCCATTTACCTACAACACGTGCTCTCGCCCCACACCTTCAGCTCCTTGCAGCTCTCCTGCTGCCCTGGCTCTATGCAGAACCTCATCCCCCCCGTGTCCCCAGTCCAGACAAGTCACCCCACATGTGAAAGGGGAAGCTGAGACTATTGCCAGTTTTCCATTCTCCTCAGCAGTTTGGTTCCTGCTGACCCAGACAGCCCAGAGCCTCCCCCACTTTCTGCAGCTGGGAAGGCGGACAGGCTCATAAGGCACCAGGGGAGTTGAATTCAGTGTAAAAATACATCCCTTACAACACCCTGCTGGCTGCTAATGACAGTACAGCTCCCTCCACCACCCAAAGACAGAGGAGAGGAGTATATATGAAAAGCTGAATGTGTCAAGACTCAAACAGAGCAATGTTTCTTGTTGTCTCCTTTCCCACCTGCAGCCAGGCATTGCTGGCTCTGAGCTAGTGAAGCAGCAGTAAAGGAGGTTACATTAGCAATTACCACCTGTGAGAAGTGACCCACATATAGGAAAACAGTAGCATTGAATAATTACAGACATAAGGCAATGGATGCAGGAGTGCCCTGTGCCAAGTTGGCAAGGAGAAGGCGAGGCAGATACTCCCTTTTGCTTGAAAAAAAAATAGGATAAAAAATAGGGGGGAAAAAAGTATTTTTTTTTTCTTTTCTACCCAGTAATATGCAAAATAATGCCTAATCCTACTCCAAAGTGTTGTTCCCTGCTGGAGAAGCAGGATCCTGGATCTGCCACACCACAGTGCTGCCATCATGTTAAGGTCCATGGAGAGCAGGATGAGTTCCCACAAATCATGGGCTGGACACTGCCCAAATAGACTTCCTATGGCCCCAAAAGCTGATGATCAGCCCCTGCCAGAGCCTTATATATATATATATATACATTACATATATGCATATATGTGTGTATGTATACACATTTAGAAATACATGTGTATATATATACATCTACACCCAATATGTGAAATTCTCAGTGGTTCTGTAGATTTATGCTACAGAATGTTTGTATATCTATGTTCAACAGCTCGATGTGCCATCTGTATAAATTTCTGCTGCATCTATGGCTACAGCCTGGCTGTCCTCTACACCAGGTATTACTTTAATTAAATGCTTATACTCAGAAACAGCTGAGCAAGTGTCTGAACAACCAGACAGCAAAAGCAAGCAATGAGACAGAGAATGGATTATTTAGGTCCCAACACAGCAGACTATTTACTAGATTTTATTTTTCTGCAGCAAAAATACTGCACTTCATAAAATTACTTGAGTTACAGGAAATGAAACAGATGAAAGAAACAGACCTAACCTTGAATATAGCTGGGTAATATCTTAGATGAAATCAATTTGCACAGACTGTGAAAAATGAAGAATGGGATTATAATGGATTATTTTAGTACAAGCTTTTGATGTTTCGTGTAAATGTTTTTGGTATTTTTGTTCCTCAAGAGAGATGTTTAATGACAACTGCTGAAAATCTATAAAATGCAGTACTTAGGAGCACCATGGAGCTGCCTTGAAGTTGTGAGTGAAATTGCATGCAGAGGATAAATATATGTTCAGCAGCAGGAAAACTACTAACAGAAAAAACAGTATTAAAGTATTTCTATTCTAACACTTTAACACTTCAAGTCCCAGATGAAATCTCACTTTATCAGATCAGAATTCATGTAATACCCAACCCAATGCAAAGTATCTCGTGGAGCAGAAAAAAGTGCTGTCATGTTTTCAAAAAGTTGATATATAATACCAATATACTCTGAATAACAGAGTATTACAGAGGGAAGTACTCAGCCCTGTGAATCCTGAAAAACATCATTACCACTCAGAAAACTTAATTACCCCTTACATCTGTCCAGCATCTTTTTCTTCAATCATCCACAAGCATCAGAGTTTTGCCCAATGTACTGAAAAATACATCTACATCCAGAAATGCAAACAGAGGAGGAAACACCCACAAGATTTTACATGAAAAGGAGAATTGTCTTCTCCTTGCCAGGAAAAGTCTCTTTCTGAATCAGGCAGCTCAACACACTGAGACCTTTCCAGGCTCACGATAACCTCAAACCTGACACCACCATTCTGGCCCCACCAGAGAGTCCATTTGGAGATAAAACTGGCTACAATACTGCATATTCTCTTCCCCAAGGCAATCTAAATGAAAATTTTAACCAAAATCCAAGTGATCTGAAGGGGACAGAGCCGTTAAAAAAACAAACAAACAAGATTGTTGTTCAACACATAAATTGCAAAAAATGCAGCGCTTGCTTTTTTTGTAACCTCAGCTTGAGTGCTCTTAATTTAAAATTTTGTCAGCATAATCTTCTCTCTTTCAAAGAGAGGAAACTAGCACCCAGTGATGACTTATGGTCACTAGAAGATTTTATCTTTGCTTAGCTGTGGCTATATTTGCCACTATGTAAATCTCACAGACCAATTGGGTTATTCACTCTACTGAGCTGCCACAGGTAATAGCACAAATCCTGCTAGTGACACTCTGCTGTGGATTCTAAGAAAATGCTTGTCTTATTAGATGGCAAGAGTGGTTTCTTGAGTCTGGATTCTATATAAAAACTAACTCATGAACAGAGCAAAGAAAAATGTTATTTATAATCCTAAATACCATACCATTCCCCAAAGTGACAAGATCAATATTGCAGCTTGGCACTTGCTGCTGTGACAGATGGTGCTATTAAAATAATGAGCATATCTTTTCTACAGGAAAAAAAAAAATAATAAGCCAGGAGATGATATGTTGTCCTCATCCAATTTGCATTTTAGGTTACTAAAAATTGGTAAAAAGGAAAAGAAGTAGAAAACCCCTACATGTTCCTCATTCAAATATAACAAAACAGGAAAAAGGACTATTATATCCTTTTTGAAAGAGAGAAGTGAGGGATGCTTGCAGCAGTTTAAAGACTATTAGAAAAGGGTTTTCATTATGTTCCCGACTGTATTTTCCATTAATTTCACCAGGGCATTTTCATTTTTAACACAAGTACAAGAACAGATAAGATTGGGAAGATTTCTGATGTCTTTGTGAACAGCTCCATTGGGTCTGCTGGGAGCCTTTTGCCAAACACACCTGAGAAAAGCTCGGGTAAGTGTCAGTTGTTTCCCAATTCCCCAGATATTTCAAATGAAGATTAGTTTAGGTACTTACAAAGGGTCAGCACTCGCAGAGCTCATTGTGCTGCTCAAGAACCTCCCAGCTGAAATCCTCTAAGGCTGAAAACCATCTGCAACAACTATTGCAATCAAGATTACTCATTGATAGAAAGTTCTCCATTTTCATTTCTACCTATTAAGATTTCCCATTTGTTTTAATTACCTCCTCTTATCCCCAACTCTAGTGTTTAATTCTCTGTTGTGAATTTCTCAGAGTTGCAACAATTGGCTTTGCTCTAGTTATTTATCTGGTGATTTAGATACTCATGGTTAGGCAGAGAGGAGGCATTGGAAGTTGAATCAGGATTTTTTTTTTTTTTTTTTTTTAACTACAGCTCTGCAGAAGACTTTCTGTGTAGACCTAGACCTGACCTTTCCTTTCCTGTACTCTTTTAAACTGGTAACTTTTCTCCAGCAAGTTCTGTTCATTATCTTTTCATTATATTATTTTCATTCTCAAGGAACTCTAGACATCTAGGTGGATTCAGAAATAACTTTTTCTTTTTTATTAGTGAGAAGTGGCTGGATAAAGAATTTTCAGAGTGAAGAAAAAGAAAACTCTTCCCATGGAAACTTCATCTTTTGCCAGGTGCTTGTGTGTGTTGAGTAGGAGAGCATCTTGACCTACTGGACAATTTCATTTACTACCTACAGGGTACAGGGAAGCTTCTCTCAATTTCTCTCCACAGTGAACCCACTCAGTCAAATACTAGATTCTTCATAAAAGTGTTTCTCTGGGTTTCCAAGCTCCTTCTATAGTGCTGGCCAGGTTTGGGTAGTGACACAAATTTTAGGGATGGCTGCTGATGGTTGTTTCCCTGGCTCCCCCAAAGGATGAACTAGATGGAGAAGTTTTCTTTAAGGCTTGAAAACCGGGCAGTAGCTGCTTTTCATGGGGTCAGGAATTGTAATCTCTGGGCTAATAAAGGAGAAGGGTCTGTCCTAATGAATACAAAATTTTTAAAGAGAATGTAATCTAAAGGACGCTTCTAAATGAAGCAGAATCTAATAGATTATAAAATCTCCCAAGAATGAAATATAAATTTCAGTATAAAGCATATAGTCACAAAAGATTGCAACAGAAAAGTTCAGAATTGGAGCTGCTAAATGTATCATATCAGAATGAGAATCTCTCTTCAAAAACTGGGGTAAAAAATGAAAGAACAGTGAACTTACCTAGGTAACCCTTCCCTAAGGATACAAAGAGGTGCTGGTCAAAAAGAACTAATTCCATTTAATGTAAAGCACAGCAAGTCTGACTGTTTTAATTTGTCTTTTATGTGATGCTTAATCCAGGCTGCAAACATGTTCTGGAATTGGAGAGCACAGAGCTGTATTCCTGTTGCTCCAATGGAAGGATAAACTGACAACTGTTGTGTCTTACACTGGTGCAAATCTGAATCCATTAAATTAAAAAAAAATACCCAAAAAAACCCCAAACCAACAACCAGCCAAAAGCCACTCACAGTTTTATTGTCTCCATGTGTTAAGGCCCTGATGAAGTGGAAGAATTGTGGTTAACTATTACCTTAAATGAACTAGGGAAATTTTTGGAGCCAATTAAGAAGACAAAAAAAATTATACACACCTTTGTTAATGAAAATAAATATTATCTGAGCAATTGGTAGAAGAGATTTGGTAAGTGAGGAAAGGAAGCCAAAAGGTGCTTTTGAAGAATCATGTCAGCTAATTAATCCTACAAAGAGCAGAACTATATATTTATGGGGATCTGATAACTGTGTTTTAGTTGTTGGCAGGCAGGGTTAAGAAGGAATAGTCCAACAAGAACAAATACAAAAAGCCTGAGAGAAAGATTAACCCTAGAGTTACTAAATACAATGCAGTTCATCCTAAAGGCTAAATTTTGGGAAAAAAAAGTCAACTTTAAATCAAAAACTGATCCATGCCTATAAATTTCCATTTCTGTTGAACTGAAAAGAAAAAAAAAAATAGAAAGAGGCAAGACTTTTGATGCCAAGAATAGAATGAGAATAAATACAATCAGGGAAGGAAAAATGAGAAAATTACATAATTCCAGCATCACACAATCACTGCCTCTGTAATTAGTGCTGAGTCAATAAGTTTAGGCAACCACATTTTGAACAGATTGATCTTGAAGTTAAATTCTACTAGAAGCAGCAGAAATATTTGTCCTGATATAACCCTTTCTTGTATCTAGGTAAACAGAGGATGACCAAAGAGACCCAGAGGAGATAGGTGGGAATTTGAGAACCTTTCACTCATTGTCCAGGAGAGGGAAAGCCCTGAAGTACCAGCAGACATTCCCTTCCTCTTGGGGTGCTTTCAGACTCCAGGGGATGGGTCATTTCTTCATATGCACAACATCTGCTTCTGTTGACAGGTTTGACAATCCTCCAGGAACCACAGCAAGGTGGTCGTTACCTACTGCCCTGCTGATTTGAGATATTTTTTTATATTCTCTTAAATTTTCCTTTTAGGGAGTTTCTAAATAACCTAGAAAGTCACAGTAAATTGTGAGCAATCCTTTTTTTTTTTTTTAGGGGGGGGGTTGAAAAAAATGTTACAAAATCATCCAACAAGGCATTGCTTGTAAGAACCCAGGAGAGCCCAGAAAACTACCAGAGGGCTTTCCTCAGATATTATTAACCAGCAGGATGCATGAGGTCAGGCCAGAAAAACCTTCAGGCAAAGAGAGGTGAGTAATAAAGCCAGTTCCTCATGAGCACTTCTACTTTCTGGGTCTACTGCAAACCTCCTACTGAAAACGGGCTGGTACAGAGGTGAAGATGAATTAACCACAACTATGAAGGTGAGAAATAAACCCAGTTCCCCAGCAGCAGGAAACCCACAGGAAAGTTTGTTAGCAGCAATCCTGTGGTGTAAAAGTGGCAATCAAAGAGAATGAGAAGGTAAATGATTCAGTCCAAGTGCAGAGAAACTAAATTAATTTCTTTTCATTTCTCTGCCACTTCAGAAGGTGAATGGGAAATATCCATCCCAAGGTGGCACTTTACAGGTAATGAAGCCAAGGTACTCAGGAAGGCAGATGTATCAAGAAAAGAGGTGAAAGAACAGTTCAATGAATTAAAATGCAATATATCACTCAGGCTGGTTGGTATCACTCCAAGAGTGTAGAAGAAATGAAGGTGAGTGACAACATAAACGTATATTTTAGTATTCAACCATTTGAATCACAGCTCCAAAGGGGAAGGAGGTGCCTAAAGCAATGTCTGTTTATTAAAAAGGATGCCAGAGAGTGAGCTAGGGATGGCAACTTTCCATTACCTGGTCTTGCCTCAGTAACAGGGAAGGGCAGAGGGGACTCTGAATGAGAAAGAAAGCATGGGTAAAAGCACTTCAGTGCTTACTACAAAGAATGGGCAGACATGGGCACACCCACAAACCACGGTAGCATTTGCCAGAGCAATTGAGCCAAATAAGATGAGGAGGGGAAGCTGAGGTCAAGCCACTAAGCATGTTGCTCCTTCTCCAGAGAGACACAACAAAAAAAGCTGAAGAAGAAGAGTGGATTCTCAAAAAGTCATTCCAGAGTCCTCAGAGTGGTATTTGAATAATAATCCAGGGATGGAAGGGGATGAAATTCTGTCACACTTTTGGAAAACAGCATAATATTACATGTGCAGTTATTTTGGCACCCTGCAGGGTGATGACAGAGAGTCCTAAAACTGGAGAGTGGCTCCAGCTTCATCTGGCCAAAGGAATAAACTCACACCTGTGTTCTCCACAAGATCTGTGGCTTCCTAGTCATGAGCTATCCATCAACATATCCCACAGAAAGCCTGAGGAAACCTAGGTCAGAAATTATACCTTTAATGTGCTGTTTTTTCTCCCATGGCTATATAGAGAGCCTGGAGTGACCAGGTCAAATACATACCCAGACATGATTTTTTCTGGCATTCGTACCTCAGAGAGATGTATCCTGTACAGCCTTACTCCACGCCTTTAAGGCACCCTTCTTGTTTTTCCCCATTGAAAATGTGTATCAAGCCTGCAGGGAACATGTCAAAACTAACCAGATCCACAGCCAAACAGGGTCCTGCCTGCAGCACATCAGCTGCTCAGTAGCATCGAGGGATGCCAGCTGAGGATTAGGGGCCAGTTTCAAAAGTACCGCGCACCCAGAATGCGAATTGAATCTTCTCAAGCTCCTCAATGCAGAATCATCTGCTAATTGCAGACGTTTACCCTCCTTACCTCCTCAGAGAAAAACATCGAGTGGGTTTTGCAGGGAAGGAGGATGAAAACACCAGACTGCTGGAGTGTTTTCCTAGAGAGTTATTATCTGTTCAGCCAAGGATGAAGCTCCAGGGAGGACACCAAAACCTTCTAACCTACTTTTTCCTCCAGTCAAACGTTAAAATGCAGCAGCTGTTTCCCCATGGAAGGCAGTGCTGTGAACATGGCAGGATATTCATTCCACATTGAATCTTGCCGAGGCCACAATCTCCCATGGAAGGGGCAGAGCATGAATTCACTCAGACAGAACAGTGTATCTCAGGAGTTACCAAGTTTCCAGAGTAACAAGTTCTGTGCATGTTATTTATTTGAAGAGGAAAACAGAATCTTTTAAGATCTGTCATAAAGATTTTACTTATTAATTCTTGCTTTCATCAGAAAGATCACTTTTTTCCAACCTATTTCTTTGAGGTGAGCACAAATCTGATCAAAAGAATAGATTGCAATGACCTCACTGTATCTGATGAAGCTATTTTACATTAGTTTGGGGCAGGCAGAGGGAACCACACTGCCCCAGTGACAGGTTTACCCATCAGATCACCCACAGGTGACGCATTCTACATGGTAAAAGCCCAGAGCAGACAGTACAATCACAGAATTCATTTCGAATCTTGCTGGAGTTTCAAGTGTGTGAATTTATCAGCCTCTTCCTCCTCAATTATCATTCTCTCTGCTTAGGATTCTGACTAACTAAGAAGATAATAAGACTTTTACTTAATAGAGGCAACTGCCTTATATAGTTTCTCTCCTAAATTTCTGAGCAAAAAGTCTTCGCACTCCCTTATTTCTGGCTGCCAGATCTGTCAGGCCAAAAATCACAGATTACTTTAAATGGCAATCCAAGACCCATGTAAATTTAGGGGTGAAATTCGCCACTTGCTGTGCTGCCATTAACAAACTTGGTCCATTATTTCAGGAACTCAACCCCAGAACAAGGGAAGCACAGAGATCAAACCCTCAGCTGTGACTCCAGGATGTGCAGCCTACATAAGAACCTCTCAGCTCTTTTGGTCCACCAACTCCAGTCCCCAAAACACCTTATGCTGGCAGATCCTAGAAGCTCCAGGAACCTGACAGATTCCCACAAGATCCCACTACAATACCCCTGGAAGCCCCAGCATAAGCTGCAAACTTGATGGGGAGAAAGAGCTACCCCAGGACCCTGCAATGTCCCAGAGGATCACCTGGGGCAAACCTGCCCATTCTCTTTGCAGGTGTGCTACTCACAGTATTTAATTGCATATAATTTAATTATACCACCCCAGCAGGCTGGGCTTGGGAGGTTTAGGTAATAATTGCTCCTATTCAAGGCAGCTAAGAACACTTGCTTTGCTAATGCAGGGAACTACTGGGCTGTTTGCTTTGCTCCTAGGGAATTCTCTGCCTGACTCCCACACAAATATTATCAGTCCCATTTGCTATACTCAGGTCTCACGAATTTATGTGTAGGCACCAAAAACCGGGGGGATACATTTTAGAGACTTCTTGACAATTTTAAACTGCCATGAAGCCTGACTCACAGAAATCTAGTTACAAAATCTCTCCTTAATCTAATCCATTAGCACACAAATATATGCAGAAACCCAGGAATATGCAAAAAACCTAGAATTGTTTGATGCTTGGAATCAAACTCAGTTTTGCCTGTGTCACACAGAGTTTAGTCATACCAAGCATTTTATAAGGTGAATATATTTGTAGACAAACCTCTACAATTATGATATGGTTATATTTTGTGGCCTATAATTTTTTATACTGTGTGCACAGTTTCTCAGTGTACCTTTTCCAACCTTGGAAAGATTTCAGTACCTTAACACTTGACATTTCTCTATCACCTCTCTTGCAAAGATCCTAAGGCAATCAAACAACAAGTATGTCTCATAGCACCACCATAAACTCCACATAATTATTTCCAGTTCAGCCATTGGGAAGCTAACAAAAGACCTGTCTAAAATGAAGTAGCAGCAGAACCTGGAATAGAAATTTGGAGCTCTAGCTCTGATTTCTGATCTAACCATTAAAAACTCTTTTTCCTACATGGATTCAATAACCTTTGCAGAAAGAAAGAAAAATGAAAAAAGCCTACAATATAAGGAATCATATTTTCTCATTAGTTCTCTGCTGGTCATTCAGAGAAAGCAGACTCCAGTGGATAGGGTGGTGATCTTAGGAGACCTAGGCTCAGTCTTGATCTTGCATTTATTGCAAGCAAGCCACAGTCTCTGCAGCAGTTTCTTTCCTGAGGAATAAAGGTATTGCCTTATTGAGCCAGTTGGAATTAACCCATTGCTTCAGCTGGTGCATTGCTGCAGAGTATTAGGTAGTATTGAAAATCTGCATGCTAGGATGAAGTTAAAATTAGCCTTTGCTTCAGCTGAAGTTATCTCGATTTATGAGCAACTACTTCTTGAAGCTTTCCCTCTGCAGAGCTTTTCCTCAGAGCTCTGCAGCTCTGCACTTATGCTTAAGTTAAATGATTGTATCCCACCAGCTCTTTTGAGCAGGATAATTGGCAATTACTTATTTTTGACATATGCAGGAAATCTAGTAAAGCATAATTCAAATTCTGTTAGCAGTGATGAACTCCTTTTGCAGAACAGTGCATAACAGTGCTCATCTCCACTGCTAATATCTCTGGCAGTTTTAATTCAAATCTCAGAAGTATTATGTGCAGCACATTGTTTCTTATCTGCAAGGTCCATGCTAGAGAAATCCTTTTGTTGTGTAACCTTGAATCCTTCTCCTAAACTTTTTGAAGCTCCTGTAACCCTTGACTGGTTGAAAAGAAAGCAGAACTGATTTTATCTTGTTCCTCTTTATTTCCATGGCTAAAGCTTTCTGCATCAAGTGTATTAATTATCTCTTGCTCTTGTTAAAAACAAATATATCTAGGCATGTAAATTGCCAAACAGCAGCTCATCTTACTAAGACATTTTTAATGAGAATTTGAACAAAACTGCCCACAGACATGCCTGGTGGAACTCTACCTAGAAACCAGAGTAATAGGCTCATTACAAAAAGATTACACGTTAGATATGCTGCTCCCTCAGCGTGAGTGCAGATTATCTGAGTGCATTTAGAAAAAATAATTTTACCTCCAGTAAATTACACCTTAGGCCATAGGAAACGATGTGTGTGCAGCACATCATTGTATTTTAGCTGCATCCAGAACCTGATGAATTATCTCAACTAGCAAATCATGCAGTGACTGACTAAAAACTCATTAGTGGATGTTTTATGTTTGTAAAACTGAAGTTTAAAGCTTTAACTGAAGTTAAAGACTGTGCAACAGAAGGAACCCTGGATAATATTTTACAATTCCAGGTATTAGGAGCCTTCTTAGTTTTGTTTCTTTCTGAAGAAATTAAAAATAATTTGAAAAGTAAATATTGGAAGTTACATTTGAAAGGTTTAAATTTTTTTACTTGTTCAAGTCCCTGCCTTAAAACCTTTGTCCATATTCAAATAACATTTCTGGGGAGAAGCTAGCACACAGCCTCAAAAAAAAAAAAAATTCCACCCAACTCCAGGTGAAGACAAATAAGTAAGACTAAGTCAGGAAGACTTTGTCCTCAATATTATGCAGAGTGAATTTGAGTCTTCAGTAATGTCAGGAAAACTTTTAGAAGTATATGCAGCACAAGATAATATATACTTTATTTTAAAATAAAGCACCACATTTCTAACATTAGTGTTTATTGAGAATTTCTGTACAATTTAATTACATGGTGTGTGAAGTTATTGATCTGGTAGTTTAAACACTTTTTAAAAAATTCACTCTGTTATAAGCTACTAAATTTTGTAATGATGTCATTCTCAGAGCTTACCATTATCAGTGCAATAAAAGAGAAGCCATTTCTAATTAGATTTTCTTAATGTGATACTGTTCATTATGGATTGATTTTCCCTTTCCCTCTGCTATTTCTAAATGAGTTAGGTGAAGTTTCATTTTTTTTGCAAGTAGAGGTTAATTTTCACTGGCAAAGAAACAGAGAAATTGTACAAAAGGTTTATGAAAACCTCCTTAGGCAACTTTGTCAGATCACCTCAGTGTTACATTTCAGTATCATTAGCATTCAAGCCTCAAGCTCCAGCTCTAATAGATGCTGAAAGATTTGCAATATTACCCAAACTTGTGAAGAGGCTCAAACTTTTTTTCTGTAATGAACACAGATTGCACTACAGCAAAGTGCTGCCACTCAGCAGCAACGAGGTGATTCACAAAAATAAATTGGCAGCTGCTGCTGAAGTGATTTGTAGCAGGGATTTTAGTGCAGGTCAGCACAGATAAATGAAGGACCTTTCATTGAGGGACCTTCACGAGGTTATGTTGTGAAGAAAGCAGTGTGGGCACCCTATCTCTACAAACTTGGTACTCCTCTTGTTATTCTCAACTCAGTCTGGGAACAGAGAAACACCACGAGGGGTGGGGATTCCATTTGGTCGTAATTTTCAAATTTCAAACAAATTCTTCAAGTTGCACATGCACAGCAAGTGCCAGCTGCTCAGCTGCCCCTGGCTTTGGGTATGAAAAGGTCTAAATGCCATGTATGGTTTGACATGAGGCAGCCAACAAGCACGTGAGCTCTTATGGCCAAAGCATGGGGAT
Source organism: Polioptila caerulea (assembly GCA_013397295.1). Lineage (NCBI taxonomy): Eukaryota > Metazoa > Chordata > Aves > Passeriformes > Certhiidae > Polioptila > Polioptila caerulea. The sequence goes on from VYXF01009492.1 coordinate 1,097,357, forward strand.
AGTGTCAGTTCATACACCAAACTGGTGTGAACAGCACAATTCCAGCAGCAACTGGGCTGAGCCAACTTCCCTAATCCCATTTACACAAATGCCTCATCGATTCAAAGACTAAAATTGAGGCAAAGTATGAAAAGAGCTTTATTCTACTCAGGTAAGTGCTCTTGAACACAATGCACAGACATTAAGAGTTAAGCAAAGACTTAAAATCTTTTCTGACATGGTCTGAGACAAAAGTCAGTTTACCAAACACAGCAGCTTGGGCACAGTCCATCCCTTATACAACTGATAAAAGCTTTCCTTCCCCTTGTAAGTCTTACAGATCTCTGAATCAAAGACATTATGACTTCCTTCACTTAGTTCCATAAAACCACCTATATCCTGCTTTTTTTGAAAAGTGTGGTGTAAGGATTTGCAGAGAGTTTTGTTACCAATTTTTGTCTCAGCAAGGAAACCTCTTTCCTGCTGTCACCAGGCACACGTGTCACATGTGGTAGGAGCTAGGAACCAAAGAAGAGCTGCTGCATCCTGGAGAGGCATCATTTATCTACCAGTCTAAAACAAAGGGAAAGTCTCGAAGTTCAGATTGCTGCTGGATTTTTCCCTGCATTATTTAAACCATTTGATCATTTGAAAATACTCCTTTTGGATACCACGAACTCAGAGCCATGCAGAGAAGCATGTTTTAAGGCAGACTTCAATGAAACCATAGGGATTATTGAACAACTGATAAAACAGAAACAATTCCCTGTCCAAAAAGCAGAAGGAAAAGAAACAGAAAGGCAAAAGATGGGGAAAATCACATTGGCATCAGAGATTGATCCACTCCATTTAGCCAAGTCAATGTGCTGGAGCCCTCTGCCCTGCCCTGCCCACTGTTCAAAGTGCAGTGGAAGAGAAGTATTGATGAAATTATGGCAGGAGCTGGAGTGCAAACACATCCTGGTGGCATCCCAGCATGCTTGGAAATGCAGAAGGGTTAAATGTTGAGGCAACGACTCTGGGCTAGAGGAGTTGCTAAGAGATGGTGTCCTGCCTTGACACCATTCATCAGCCTGTGACAAACTGTTCCAACAGCACAATAATCTCATGGGTCACAGGTCTGTGTGCCTCCTCTCAGTGAGGAGAAAACAGTTCTCACCCAAGAGTGAAGCACTCTCCAGGCTGTTTATGTGTTTCCTTGGATTAATTATTGTTTTTAAGATAAGCAAGTTACTTTGCACTTTTTGACTCAGTAAATTCTTCAAAACCCAGCAAAGTGTTAGAAGTCATCTTTACTTACACAACAAGAGCAGGACTGGTGCAATGCTCATGGCAGTCTAGAGGACACTACTCTGAGCATGAGTGAGGTTTGGGTCAAACTCACTGGCAGAATTTCTGGTCTGAAGATCCTGAAGTCAAAAAGAACAAAGGGATTCCAGGCAATAGAAGCCAGGAACCATGAAAAATGAGTAACATATGGATTATTAATAGCAGTGCTTGCACTGTGTAAAGCAAGCCACCCTTTGAGAGAGCTGACAGAGTGAACAAGGTTGTGGCTGGGCAGAAGATGGGAGGATGTGCTACACCATTGGGTTAGTCCTGTTAATTTTGTAATTCTCACTGTCATCTTAAAATAGAGTCAAACTGAATGGCTGCAGGTTGTGCTGCTCCTACTGATGCTGTCAGGAAAAATGACTCCTGTGAAGAAACACAGATGGAGAAGCTTAAAGGAACAAAATCACAATATTTGTGACCATTTATGCTAAGAGAGGAAACATGGTCTTGTCTTTAAGGAATACATGACAAATCTGGGTGTTTTCTCTCAGTCCTGCTTTGCCACATTTGACAAATCACTTCTCCCATGGCTGTGTTATTTGTCCCTAAGGCAAGGATATTGATGTTTCCTCTCACATTTTTTCATCTTTTTAGATTACAAATTCTGCAAGGACAGAACATTTATTTATCTCTATCATTAATGTAGTACACCAGTGCTTTAAAAGCATTAATGGATTACACCTTCACTGCACCTCTCATGCTAAACACGAATAATAATTATCTCCTTTTGGGAGATGGGATGTTGAAACACAGCCCAAACTGTACCCAAGGTCACACAAGAAGACTGCAGTTGTGCCAAGGCTTTGGCCCCACGTTTTTGCCCTACACTTTTATCAATAAAACTAGACAGAACAGGTGTGGAAGAGCCTGGGAGAGGTTATTTTTCTGACTGTCCTTCCAAAAAACTAAATAAACTCCCCCTAGCCATTCCTGAAAGATGTTCCTCCATGATGTCCTGTTTCACCTTAAGTAGTGGCAATCCCACATTACTGAAAATTGATTCTCTTCCCACTTAGCTTAACATTGCCATTATTTCCTGATATCTGATGAGAATCACCCATTACTGAAGCTGTAATTTCTTGCCATAATCACAACAAACACGTGCTTTGTAACAATTCTTTCCAACGTTTTTAATTGAGGCCTCCTTACAGTGTCATTTTTTCTCACATCTTGCACAAGGATTTAAGCTGACTTCTACAGCAACTCATTAATTTTCTACTTCTGTAAACTGTGTCCCTGTCCTGTCATCCTTTCAGCTGTGCATCTCCAAGAGGTGTTGAGTCTGGCTACCCTTCAGGCTGGATAAAGCCCCTCAGCCTCTCTTCACACAGCCCCTTACCCAGCCCTTGACCATATTGGTGGCCACCCTTGCACTTACTCCAGTTTATTGATGTCTTTCTCTTTTTCAGGGATCCCCAAACTGAACACAGCACCTCAGAAGAAGTCTCAGAAGTGGTGGGAAAAGGGGGAGTACTAGGTATAAAGAGCAGAGAAATTGTTTAGGAAGTAATGTTGCCTGTTTTGTCTATGTGTGGCCCACAGTAGCCAGGAATTTATTTTGTGACAGACATGATCAGTTCTTGAATCCAAAAAGAAAAAACCATATGTGATTCTGCCAAGAAGAGAATATCAAGCTCAAGAGCTATTCTTCCTATGAAACATTATAATTCCAATTATAAAGATATATTTTGGTTTTCACTTCAAGATATATAAATGCACTCCCTGCTCCCTGCACACCAAAAAGAAAAAAAAAAGCCTCAGAGTGCTACAGATTTTTTCTAAATCATGTCTTTAAATAGTGTTTGGCCACTACAACATCAGTCTAGTTTTGCTGATGAATGCTTAATGGTTTTGGCTCATGATTACACCTCCAATGCCAGAATAAGTCAACAGGATTAGGCCCATTATGTCTCTCACATCTTTGTTCAGCACAGTTCAACTTCAATAAAATATATTTAAAGGGTATTTACCTGTCTCTGAGGGGTGGTGTAAGGATAAATTCAGCAGTATTCCCTCAGCAGACTGAAAATATATCTGAAATTTTCAAAGCCACCTAGCGGATTTTGATGTACCATTCCCATTAATGTCAGTGGGAAGAGTATATCTCAGAAATCTCAGCTGTAAAGCACTGCAATACATGAAGAATAATGGTGAACACAAAATTTAAGTAGGGAGCATAAGAAGATATACCTAAATCAGTGTTCCACAGAGGCGTTTTATTTCCAATTTTTATGTCCTTATAAGGGCTAAAGGAAATGAAATCAGTAAAATGTGAGTCATCTTTTCTAATTACTCTGTTAAAATAAAAACTAATCAAATTATTTTTGGAGATCAAATGTAATGATTGCCTCATTAATATTCTCTCTTTTCCTCAGGATGACCACACTTACTCCATGTTTTTATTAAATTAGGGGATTCTAGAACCAATTTCGCAAATTGGCCTAATCTCCTTAGCAATGATTCTATTTGGGGGATTCTGCAATTTGCAACTTGACAGGAAAGAACTTCTGAAGACATTAGATTTGCTCTTTTTTGAGAAGTCTGGCTGCTGTTTTAAAATAACTTGAGGAGTTGAAACTCTTGCTTTCTGTAAAATAATTTCCCAGCAAGGAGAAAAGCAGAAAAGAAAGAAGCAGCAAATAGGGGGGAAAAAACCAACAAATCAAACACAAAAAAACAAACAAACAAAAAATCCACGTTGGTTTCCATGTGGATACATGTATAGCCCACAAAAAGAGACAGTGAGTAGGCTCTGCTGATGATTCCAGGGGTCAAGTACAAAGTCTCCTAACTTCTTGGAATGACAGGAATTTCCAGCAAATTACTTCCAAATCCCAGGAAGCCGTGCTACATCTGAGCTCACAGCTCTTGCCATTCCAGGAAAAAACCTGTGGGGGTAACATTAGATTGCAAGTGATGTGAAAGGAAAATTCTCATTTAGGAGTATTCAATTCTAAATCTTCTGTGAAAAAAACACTTGAGTCATAAGTAATGCAGAAACAGCTTCTAAGGTAGACTTTAAGCAATAATCCTTAATACATTCTACTGCACTTGGAAATATTTTGTAGACTCACAAGCATAAGGATTAAGTAATTTGGAAACAAGGCTACCATTACCTTACAGATTAATTGAATAATAGTATGTTTTTATAGGTGCTTGTATCTTAATTCACAAAGTTTACGAAGATTTGGATTCCCTCCAAGGTTGCTCATCCCTCCACACACTTAATTCCAGAGAGTTTAATAATTACACTCTGATGACTTTTAACCAATAGATCCCCTGGAACCTCAAAAAAGCGCTGAAATGGTACCACAAAAATGAACCTTTCTTCCAAAAAAAAAAAAAAAAAAAAAAGAAAGAAAGAAAAAAACCAACAACATTTTACAACATTTTCAGAAGTAGAAATACCTCTTGCAATTTTTTTCTGGTAAACACAGCTCCTCTGAATGAATCTGCTTAAATCAACTGAACTATCAGAAGCAATAAAAATCCATAACAAAAGAAAAGATAATAGAGTGGTAAAGAACATTTTCAGCCCATCGCTGAGAAACCATTAGCAAATTTTAAAAAATTAATGGAAGATTATTTTCAAGTAATAACCATTAATCTTAACTCACTAAGTGTTAACACAGTCCCTGTTTTTCAACTTCTTGAAAGCTTAATTCTGCTGTGAGTGTAACCAGGGTTCCTTAAAAATGATGTAATGCTGTTATTGGGAGTCTTTTGGTTTACATCAGAATAGGAGGTATGTGAATCCACACAGGAGGAATGGGAAAATTTTAGTAAAAGATTAACAAATGAACCTGAATGGTTCCAAAAGAATATGAATTCTGGTGGTCTGAAGGAGCAAGGGAAAATGTGCACTGAAAATCATCTTTGGCTTTTAGTTATATTTCAAACTGCTACTTTTTTCAAAAAACTGAGGAAAAACAGATCTGAGTTAATTAAGATGAGCTAATTTGAATACAGATGCTAAAAATGTTCAATACTTTTTATTTATGAAACTTAAGACCAGACTCATCTGTGGCTGAAGAACTCACAAGACTTCTCATAGGGCACTGAAACTAAATTAATGGTGGTATGAAACTTGTTTAGTGAATTATGTTTTGATATTTTTTTCCTTTAGTCCCTTTTCTGAAACATTATTCATTGATCATTGCCAAAAGCAAGATACAAATCCAATAGATGAACACCTTTTTGACAAGAACCATCAAACCAGGCACTAAGTGGGACTCTGGCTGGACTTGGAACATGGATTTGGCTCAAGCTGAACACAAAATTGCAAGTGATGACTATTTTCCCCTGTAGTTGAATTGCTAGGTATGAAATGGGTCACCCATCTACTCCAGTCCTCAACAATAATGTAAAGGTAGCCTGGAGTGCTGACCCCAAAAACAGCGAGGAAATGTTACATATGGCAGGGAAAGAGTGTGTCCTAAGGATCCAAATGGCTGTGAAAATGTCCAGGGTAGTGTAATAATTATAATGTCCACGTAAAAGGTAATCTTGCTGACTTAGAAGATGGCTCATGCTCCTGCCTCTGTTGTTAATTGAAAGTACTTCGTGCCTGGTACTTGCCTTCTAGGGTAACTCTTTTATTGCTTTCTTGGCTGAAATACCTATTTCCAGTGAAAAATCTCCTCAGTGTACCTGAGGGACAAGGATCTGCTACAGCAGGCACATTTTGATAATAGGAACTCTCAGTGAGATGAATGATGCTGTGGTCCCAAAACGTTCAAATCCACAAAAGTCCACTTGACATAGTCGGGGCAGAGTTAGTACTGACGAGTCTGTCTATAGGAAACTGCAGCAGGTTTTCAGTCTTTCAACAGCTCCTTTGAATGCTGACCTTTGAGGGGGAAGATACACCCAATCAGGCTGTGCAAACCAGGAGTTCGAGATGTCCAGTAGAGAGGAGATTTAAGTCTTATTAAAATTTTGAGAGACTGACAAAGGCTGTTAAGAAGACCCTGCTCATGGAAAATGGCCATGATTAATGCCAACATGGTGTCCATTGTTTCCAAGGATATGAGTAAACAATCCAAAGGGATTGGTCCTGCCTCACAGCCAGAGTGCTGGCATCTCTGAGGGGTTCCAACAGTGCAAATGGTCCCAGAGCCTGAGTGAATGCCATTAACTCAATTAGTAATTGATGACAGGCACTTAAAATTCCATGCAGTGTTAAAGCTGCTCATTAATTATTATCACAGCAATGCCTGGGTGGAGAAAGGTGTGAGGGAGCTGCTTACTCAAAGGATCTGGCAAGACAGAGCTGGAGCCAGCTATTCTCCCACCTCCACATCATACAGAACCCTCTGTGCTTTCAGAGTCCTCCCTAAACCACCTTTGCTCGTTTGTACTCTGAACCACAAGACTTTAGGATGAAAAACACACAGAGGTCCCTCTATCTTCCCTTCCCTTCCCTTCCCTTCCCTTCCCTTCCCTTCCCTTCCCTTCCCTT
>VYXF01009492.1:1104606-1133166 GCA_013397295.1 Polioptila caerulea
ACTTCCCTGAACTTCCCTGAACTTCCCTGAACTTCCCTTCCCTGAACTTCCCTTCCCTTCCCTGAACTTCCCTTCCCAAACCTTCCCTTCCCAAACCTTCCCTTCCTAAACCTTCCCAAACCTTCCCAAACCTTCCCAAACCTTCCCTTCCCCTAGACACACACAAGCACTCAAAACCTTTACTAATTCTTTTGTTTGGATGATAACTATGAGTTTTATTTGTTCACATTTAAGAATTTAAGAAGCCCCCACGTGGACTCTGGGTATTTTATTGAAGCTGCCATGTCAGATATTTAGGTTTTCAGTGCTCTAAGGAATTGGCCAACCCTGCCAGTTCTGCATCAACATACACAGCAATAGTTGAGTGGCAGCATGTTTTTGATGAGCTTAGTGATAGTCCCACAGTATCAATTATCTATAGATTTGTGAAGCAGAGCAGAGGAAAGATGATGAAGCAGACTGTACCAGCTCTTAATGCAGAACTACAGAATGTATAATTTAGCATTTATTTTATAGCCAGCATTTTCTATATAATGTGTTAGTGCACAAAATAGCCTATCAAATGCATTAGCAAACAAAAGCTATATAAAGACTCCTATAACCAAAAGGCAGCTTATGAATAATTCACATTTCCATGCACTAGGAGCCCCAGATAAAACAGGTAAAGTGCACTTAACTTGTCCCAATGAAAACCTATCAATTATATGAATAACTGTATATATATAATGTATATAATATCAACATAATATTTCGGTTACCTTAAAGGATAAAGTTGCTTTCTTGGATGACTTTGAAGACAATTTGCAAGCTTGCTCAATTTATGCTGACAGTAATTGCTGTACAGCTGCCTGATTTAGACAGAGGGGGAAAATGGATGTACTGTGCAAGTTACAACAGAAGAAAAGCTGCTGGGCTACCTTTTGTGATATCATTTGTACTCATTGACAGGACTACTGCCAGCTGTTCAATTATCTGTCCAGAATACTCCAGAATACACAGTGCTTTATTGGTAGCTTAGGCAGAAAAAGCCCCTACTTCTGACTCACGTACTACTTAGCAGTAGGTAAAGTAAACACACATTTATTAGATTACGTGGAAGATTTGGGAGTATTTCACAACTGTGATGACAGATGAAATTACATGTTTTGTGCCCAGAAATATAAAAGTTATAAAGGAAATGATGGAGTGCTCTGATTCTAAACAATTTTTGGCTCATTATCAATAATAAAATAATATCAAACTACATCTACAAGTCTGTAAATACACAAACACAAAGTTTCATGTGTTTGGTGAATCAGTGGTGCACATGTAGTTCTCGAGGTGTTTTTTGCTCCCACACTGAAACCCACCCCTGCATTACTATGGGATAAATTAAGATGCAACAGCCACAGTTCATGGCATTGCTTCCATGGGTTTCAAATTTTGCCAAGAAACCTTCAAGCAAGCTCCAAGCTGCAACAGTAAACCATGACAGACATATCAGGTCATCAATGCAAATGGAGGGAAATGAAATGGACAATTGTGGTTACATGGTTTAACCTTACAACAGAGGTCACACAGCCTATAGAACGCTTCAGGCTCCTCTAATTATATTTTTTTGTAGAATTCAGCTCTTGGAAAGAGTGTGAATCATGGCTCAAGATGTAAAAAGAGTCAGAAATTTGGTATTTGTGCTCAGCTGTATACTGAGACAGCACACAGCAAAGGCTGAGACTCTGGCATAGACACACATCCTCTCAGACACATTCAGGACTGCAGGGCATTAACATGCTTTTAGGTAATCTGGAAATATTGCCATTATCCTCAACTCACTTTCTTCTTTGGGGTTGCAGCTGACTAATTACCACAAAATAATTTAGGAACAATTAAAGCATTTCTCAATGCTTGTTGTTTGAGAGCAAGTTCCTTGGTGGAGTAATGAGCGAAGGCAAACACTAATCACCCATTAACAGGGAGGGTGCTTAAACATCATTTCATCTTGCTCTAGAAAGGGTTGTGTGCTGCCTAATTTAGTGCCTTTGCCATCTCAAGGGTTGAAGGCTGCTGAAAATGGGATCCAAATTTCTATTTAGTTAGAATGTCACACGATATGGCCTCATTGCCTTTTTACTGTGAATATGAGAGATTTATGCCTTCTCTTTCTTCTTGTGATCTCTTGGGAGGGCTATTTGTCCTGTGGAATGAGAATAACAAGCTGCTGAACTAAGGCATCACAAACAGGAGTTATACAAATGATTTTCACACTGAACATTCAAGAAAGATTTGCTATGCAAATGAATCAAGTCTGCCTTCTTTCCTGGATGTAATTTTGCTGTGCTTTACTGAGGGGAGCACAACAGGGACTGATGCTGCCCTATCTGACCTTGGAGACAACACATTTGTAATTTAGAAAAGCAGATCTGTTACCAAAGACTGTAAAACCAAATATAGGAAAGAAGTTGCTTGTCCTCTCTTCGTGTGACCCCAGAATGCAGAAGACAGAGAACAAAATAGTGAACATTTTGTGCATCTCTAGCTTGACCTCCTCTTTCAGTTGCTCCCTGCTCAGAAAAGTTTTGCTCTACCTTTTTCTTTGCCACTCTCCAGCTCTCTGTACAGAAAATCTGTCACAGACAATCCTGAACAGATTATGAATTGTTACCTATATCCCCTCTCACTGCTCTTGCTTCTGACTGTGGTTGTAAACTCAGCTGAGACCCTGCAGAACATCATCAAGTCCTCAAAAACTCTGGAGAGAGGATTCACAGAATCCCTCACAGGCTTCTTATTTTTAATATATTTCTTATTTTTAGCAACAAGATAAAAACCCAGGTTTCTAGTGATTTTCTGATATGACTGACTATGTTGTATGTGTGTCTGCCCTGCTGAGTTTTGGACTTGTGGCTACTCAAAAAAATTCAACAAAATAGAGTTCAACAAATATATTAAAATTACCACAAGTTTTGTGCAAGTGGGCAGCCTTGGTTAGGAAGAGAGATGAGAGTAAATATCTATACAAAGTGAAGTGATAGATGACAAAAACAATGTTAGGAGGTGCTGGAGAATGCACCCCAAAGACCATCCATGGTAGAGAGGATTCAGAAAATTTTCTAACTACAGAACTATAGCTTGTAAAGAAAGAAAATTATTTTTTACAAGGTTACTCAGATACACAAAACTTTGTGAGGAAGGTCCTTAATCCTCTGTTACAAATAAAGTATGCACTTAACCTTTACAGAAGACATCTTGCCTTTACTTTTTTCTTTGTCAGTGAATTTGACTTTTAGTTAGCAGATGAATTTTATAAATTGTATAACCAGAGAGTAAATGCTTGGTGCTTATTTTAGAGTGCAGACAACAAGATAAAAACGAAGTGACTCTCTGAAATATTTCAGTGAGATAGTCAGATAAGGGCTTTTGGCTTTTGAAAAGTGCAGGCTTTGAAAGATTGTGGAAGGCTCTAGGTCTCTAAAAATAAAAACCACATATATATCACAGAGTAATAGTAGAATCTATTGTTAAACATTTGATCAGTGTAGGAGCCTTCTAGCAGGAATTTGTAGATAATTGGGGGGTATTGGTAGGTATGAATACCATGGGTAAGCCAAATATGAAACTATGCCGAATCCTAGAGGATACATTTTTTTAAAATCGACATTTCCTTCTGTTTGTCCTGCTGTTATTGATTGATACACATAGGCCAGGTCTAATCTACACCTTTTTGGGTGACTCTAATGGAAATAACAGTGGGGCAGGTGCTGTATTCCTTTCATACCCCAAATTTTTATGGAAATTCTTCCAGACACTGAGTCCTGAAACTCTGATTTCATTCATATATGTAGAGAAAGTATCGCTATTGCAAACAGTGATTCAGCAGAGGAATTGCAAGATCCCTTGAGATTATCATAACTCTTTATCATAACCTCACCCAACAAGACAAAACGAGAACATTAGGCAAGTCAAATTTTGCTTTGAGGCAGAGATTTTTCAAGGGTGTTTCACTGTCATTGATCTATTGCTACAAATCTAATCCTGATCTCTGCTCTGTCCCCCCTCGGTGAATCTTATTTTCCCAGCTTGCTTGTGCAGTGTGGAAGTGTTATTTCAGCAAAGGGACCTGTAGCCCTTTGGAATGGGGAAATGGTCTGAGGTTACAAGACTGTGCAAGAAGCTGGTGGCAACTGCAATGTGACCCCAAACCAAACACCTTGAGAGTAAGCTTGAACCTGTTTTTCTTGATTTGATTTTGCAGCAGCAAGACTGGACAGAATTGCAAATACAAAGACATCTGCCAGCAAAATGAAGTCTCAGTATGGATTTCAGTGAGTCTGTAGCTGGAACAGGAGTTTTAAAATATTTATAGGACATTCACAATTCACGAGTTACAGGACATTCAACCAACCACATTGTTAAAATCTCTGATATTGGAGGGTGCCTTCTATTTTAGAAATACCAATTGCTCTGTGGTAACAATTGATAATATCAATACTGGGAATAACTAAAAAAACAAGCCAACAAACAAGCATAATAAAAAACCCAACCATGAAAGCAAAACACCAAAAGACAACAACAAAAAAAAAGCCCCAAATCATAAAGAGTTATTTTGTCCCCACAGGAAAAAAATGCCTACCACAAGTGCTCACTGGTACCTCTCAGAGCACCTCTACCCCAGTGTTATTTTACTCCCTGCTGAGGCATCACTTCACCCTAGCTGCCTGCCACCATCTTTTCATTTTGATCACATTTTCTAAAATCTGGCTTGTGACTATGATGGAGAACAGCCTGGATACAGCCCGAGACAAACCCCAGTAATAAGACTGGGCTTGCACAACCTTGGGAGATGTAGCCTTAGGTCTCAAGCATCGTTTTTGGGCTTTCAATGGGACCACTACAAATGCCTTGTGTCTATGGAGATGGGAGTAGGAAGGTTCTGGTCCCTTGGCTAAGAGGATTGCAGAAGCCCAACTCCGTTGTGAGAAATTTTGCTGACCCAGAACAAGAGGGTTTCTCTCCCTTAACTGAAAAACAGAGGAAATTGTCTCATGGGTCACCTTCTTTTTCCAAGTTCCCCATGAATTTGCCCTGTTCACACAACCCAAACAGCACCACTCATTTATCTGATCCCTGGTCCCTGCAAAACTTCTCTTTGCATCCCTGAGTTATGAAGCTTTTTGTTCTCTCACCCTGTGCCAGCCCACCAGCTGAGCTGGTCACCCCAGCTGTGTCCTGTGGCCCTTTTTCAGTGTCAGGGTGGTCTTGTGACATTGCATTTGACAGGCAGCTCCTCAGTGCTATGACATGAGCTGAACACTGACATAGGGGCTGGAGAAATGCAGAGCACAAAGAGGGAGCAGCACACAGCAATGGCTCGTGTTACACATCCACACTGATCAGAGCAGGTGGGGATCCTTTATAGGCTTCTCATGGACAGGTGGTTCTCACACTTCAATCATTCCCTCACAACGTGCAGATTTCCACATCAAAGATTTGGCAGTGTTGAAAAGGGGTTTTTCAACCTACACAGTGTTCATTTAAGTTAAGAGAGGTTCCTCTTCCCCAAGTTTGTACTGCTGGAATGGCTTTGCTGCTACAGTGTTCAAAGTTCTCTCCAAACACCTTTTGGTGAAGCAATACACCTCTCCTCCCTGAGGAGGACTGCTGCACTTGTACATCCACAGCTACGTGTAGTGTGACTGACTACGGGGTTTTCATGTCTGCATGTGTAAGGAAATACATATATATAAACACACTTAAAATATTTAGGGACTCAACTTCTGAATTCTTCTGAATTACACTTGACACCAAGAACTCCAGGCCTATGTCAAACTGCTATTTGTATTGAAGTGTGTCAATTCTTTGCCTTTTTTCTATTCCTCCTCCTGCCCCCTGTATTGGGTTTGTGACTGTAAGAGGAATCCTTGCCCCCAGGTCTGGGCTTGCAAGTGAGGGGATTTTGCTGATTATGAGAAGGCTTTTTTGCAGGAGCCATCCCTCAGCCAGGGCTTGGCTGAGTCCCAGGGAGGATGGAGATTCAGCTTGGTTCCACTGCAGAGAGGCCACAGGACGGATTAGGGTTGGTAAGTGAGTAATGGACCTTGATACTGTGTCAAGCCATGTAAGAAAGTTATCTGAGCATGCCAGGAGCTTATAAATGAAAGAACCACTTCAGAGATGTGGGAAGAAGAGACCTGTGAGACTTAATGATTCAAAGAAAATCTATCTTCTAGTTAGGAGATGAATCCTTAGATGACTGACCTAAATCCCAAATAATTCTAAACAACGGCAGAAAGACTGAGCTGAGTGCACTCCTATCATTTAATCTTAAGTCTTTCTGTAGTACTGTATGTCTTACTGAGCAAAAGATAATACAAGGAACAACAATCAGATATCCAGAATAATGTAACAATACATGAAGGAGCTTAGCATAGGCAAGTAATATCTGTAGGCTTCATTTGCTCTGTTTAGTTATGCTAATAGAAAATAAAGATTTCCAGAAAAGATTAGAAGCAAAGGGATTCAAAAGAAGTGGCCTGGAGCTTTCTATAGACACAAGTCAGAAATCCAGCTGAGTTACAAATCAGTGAATAAATATATTCATTACTTTACAGAGAGAAGAATCATATTAGCAGTACGGGTATTTGTTTACCATGGCTGTATTAAGATAATTTAATAATACCATATTTAGTTGCCTTAGAGAAATTAGGCTAATGTCATACAAGTTTTAGAAAATAAAAGGTAGATTGGTTTGTACCAAGATGGTGTTCCTCAGCATTGAGCCTGCTTTATATAAGCAGATGGCCTGAAACCTCTCTTGAATCTTAACACAGACTGAGGTAAGCCAGGAAAGGTTTTCCCCACTATTAAATTACCTGCCTGTTACTGTTCTTTTTCTGTTCTGATTTTAACAAATTCTCCTCTTCTTACATTTATTTTCTTTATCACTCCCTATCCACATAATCACACATTCATATATTCTGTGTGATTGTAATGCATGTATCTGCCACATCATCTCCGTATGCCCTTCTAGTAAGTATGTAAAATTCACAGTAAAATTATTTGTATTTGCTAGTTCAAGAGCTCCACTTGCTTAGAATCTCATGGTTCCCAACTCATATCTGGAGTCTACACAGCAAATTGCATCCTGGTGTGCTATCTTGCCTGATAAAGGCACTTTCAGAACGCAAACCATGGGCAGGTTCTGGAAGCCTTGCACAGGTCCGTCCCTTTTCTTCCATTACAGCACATCTCCCCACCAGGTGAGTTGCTACTCCAGATTATCCAGTGCCAGCCCTCTGGGCAGGGACACACTGAGGCTCTCAGGAGCAGCTGTGCCAGCCCCCAGTGGTGTGATGTGGTTGCAATTTAGGTTTGAATGCTGAATTTGCCCAAAGTGCTTTTGGGCTGACGTGTAAAGGTGCAGTTTTCTAATCTAGAAGACTCATGCAAGGCATGTATACCCATTTGTAGGTACTCAAACAAGCTGGTTTTGAAAGGTGCTGAGTGACTCCAGTGCATACAGCACTGGATATTCACAACCCTGAGAGAGCTTTACCACCTTTCCTGAGGAGCCTCTCCTGGAAAATGGGGCTTGCTTGCCTCAGTGGACTCCTTCAGAATTAATTATTGCTTACATTGTCCTAAGAAATTTCTAATGAGGGGCTGAGGAATAAATTTTACCATAGGTGGTCTAACAGATTGGTGTCTCTGGACCCACACCAATCACTCTGCACAGACACTGTTTCTGCCAGAACAACATTAGCACTTCTTTATCAAAGCACTTCTGGGGCAAAAAGGAATTAAGAAACCTTTTTTTTTTTTTCCGCACTAAAAGGCATCAAGCTAAAATATAATACAGTCTGCAAAGCAATAAGATGCAATACCTTCACAGGCTCATGAAGGCTGGAATTCATGACAGCAGTTGCTGTTTGGCTCACAAGAAACTGCATCTCTGAGATTGTTTGCCCTCTGCACAAATCTTGACAAATTCAAAGACTATTGGATCTTGGAATTAGTGGTGGAAAACAGCCCCAACCACTCCATCATTCGGACCAACTTTTTAGTGATGCAAAACTGGTCTCCTAAATCAATATTTTAGTGTTTCCTCTAGGTCAGTTGAAATTTTTTATATAATAGCAAAGGAATTTAGTTGCATCTTCTGTGAACTATTTTATAGCTGAAAAGGTGTTATAGGCAGTACAATTTTCTTTATATTCAGCATACATTATTCAATTTAAAATTTCATTCCATGAGTGTAAATTAAACTCCAACTTGTTATGACAAATATTTTCTTGTTTTCCTCATGTTTACATCTTTCATAAATATGTAAACTGTTATAAACTCACATCCACATTAGTTGTTGTTAAATCAAAGCATTTTATACATATTTTAATGTTCTTTTAACACTAATTTTTCATTTGATCATTTCTTTCACTCAGAGTGTGAAAGAGTTCTGAAGGAGACAAAAATAATTCACAGCAAAAAGAAAAACAAAGAGGTAAACATGATTTCTGGATTTGATTCGACAGAAAGGGACACCAAGGGGGTCTCCCCAAGATATTTTTAGAATCCCTTTTATCATAAATCAAAAGGCAGAGTCCTCTTTACTTTGTGCAGGTGTACAACAGGCAGACAAGAAATTATGTGAGGAGAGAATGAGGAAGGAAAATAGGTGAAGTTTAGATACCTAAAGGGTACCAGCAGCAACACACCCAGCCAGAATCCCATGCAGAGCAGAAATCCTGGGCACCAGGCTGAGCCCAGAGCTGCTGCACCCTGAAAACTCCTGGTGGGAGTCCCACAGGCCCCTGAGCACTCAGAGATGGGGAAGCAGGAGCAGAATCACAGTCAGGGCAATCCCAGGGGCCAAAGAAAGAGCCTGAGAGTTTTTAATAATGAATTTCATGGCGCTTACTCTCTCTGCAAAACCTCCATGGGATGTGTCTGGCTGCTCAGACACTGCCCTTGGAGCATCCCAGTGGTTTCAGAGTGCTTAGGAGCAGAAATATGAAAAATGTTCTCAGTTTATAACATTAGAAGTTGCAGGGAGGTATGAAAAAGGAGGAGGACTTTCCACAGGAACAAATAGCTGGCCTGAACCAAGAAAAAAACCAGCTAGTTCACATTCAAAAGACAAAAAATTTATTGAAGAAGAATCCATAAAGAATTTATGTGTCACCACAAACCCTATGATTTGTTGGAAAATATCCATGTGTGTTTAAAAAATAAAATCTTAGCTTCATTTTATTATTTTATTGCTTTTAAAATAAGCTGCATTTGTTCTAAGTAATATATGCCATTACTGCTTCATTTTCTGAGCAAACAAATGATTCTGGCAGTTTTGACAAGGAACACCACTATGTCAGAGCTGGAAATCTGTGTGTAACATCTATTTAAAGCACCTCTGTGAAGAACTAAGTGTCAAAAACTTCAGTCCACCCTACAGTGTCTTTTAGTTGCAGCCATCTATCAGTGTTCATGTGCTCCAGAAGGGATTGCACTTCACCAAATGAAAGACAATGTCATGATTTGTCTTTCTACAAGAGGACCTTTTGCCCCCTCATTTGCTGTGCAAAGCCTGAAGGTGCAGCAGATGTTGTGGAGAGCAATATCCCATCTCCTTATTATCAATCAAGTCACTATTTGAGAGACACTTGGTTCTCAGGAACAGCCTGACAAAAGCAATAAACACAGTGACATTCAGAAAGCAGCCATAAACATGTTTCTTTCATGTGGTCCAGCAAGTGCTTGCTCCCCCATAAAGCTTGGAGCAAGCACTTGCTGGACCACAGGAACAAGAGAAGGAATGGCAAGAAACGTTCACTAGAACCCGTACCAAACCCTGTAAAGGTCAGATCCTTGTTTCAAAAGAAGTGATCCTAAATTCTATCACACCATTGACTCTTCAGCCAGGACTCTGGCCATATTTCCAAAGGGCTGACCAAGGCAACACCAAGGCCTCCCTCCCTCCGAGGATTCAGCTCCCTACAAGTCCAAAATCTACATGGGAATATGATTGTGGGGTACACCAGAGTAGCCCCTCTCTTTGTCACTGCACATCCTTATCCTCTGAGAATGTGGGATGCAGCTCAGCTACTCTAATGCACTAACACAACAGATGTGTTCAAAACAAAAGGGTACTTTAAATTATAGAGATTGCCACAACAGAAAATGGCTTTCCCAGATGGTGGAGACTGAGACAACATATTAAAATAGACCTCCTCAGTCTCTGAAGCTGACAGAATTAGGCAACACACTCTCCAATGTACCCTATAAGGTCTCCATCCAACCTCATGGTTAAATATCTGTGCCCTCCTAGTCTTTTTACCAGCAGGAGGGTTTCTGCTGGCACCACCCAGCTCCAGATGTCCTTTTCTTTGTGCAGAAAAAGGAAAGAGCATTTCCTTTTTGTCAATGGGAGGAATGATGAAATTAAGACTGATCTCAGAAGGGTGCAAGAAACCTCCTTTTTTCCCTCTTGTAGGCATTAGAAGAGAACAGAGCCAACACACAGAAATATTCTTCCTGTTTGCCTCACATGTGAGCTGTTTGGAAGCCAATGGTGATAAAAGGAAATAATCACAGGAGAAAATGGCCAGAAACTCAACAATGGTATGTCTAAAGCAAGGACAAAAGTGATCAGGAAGCTGCTGTGGTAGTGAAATGCAAAGGAAAAATCTTCTGGTTATTAAATTGTGGAAAAACTGTCCAAAAATTACTGGAGGGAGAGGAAGTAACCACCTTCCTGACCAGTCCCCAGATTGTGATATCTTCAGCCAAGGCTGGGGAACCCTGATTTTCACCACATGATATGAGGTGTGGGCAGCAGCCAGTCATCCTGCCTGAAGACAGGAACTGGTGACACTTTGCCATGGAGCACCCAGTAAAAGGCAGGGGGAATGAGTCCTTAGATTTCAGTAAACTTCACAGTTTGCTGAAACAAATTCTTTATTAACTGAAAGATGTGCCACTTTATTTACTGCTATCAGAAATCATTACTTTTACACAGCTTTTACACTCACCAAATTTGTGCAATTATGCAGATTTCTGCATTTGCCATTTGCAGAGGCATTCTGAATCATTAGCATCTCTTCTCTAATACGTGCAATTTTTTTGCCAGAAGGACACCATACCATTAATTCTGTGCCCTCTCTAAATGCAGCAGTTATCTACCAAACAGTTATTCTGTGCCATGCTTCAAGGATGCTTTCACCTTCCCACCCTCCAGTGCTGTTGCTGGGCAAAAGAGGAGAAGTCACAATTACCCTCTAGAGAGAGAGGGTCAAGAGGAGCCTCAGGACAATCTCAACATTCTTTAAAACAAACAAAAGAAAAAACACACACACACAAAACCCAATAATAAATTATTATATGTAGACCTTTACTGACTATGTTATTTGCCACTAAACTCCTCACATTAGTTCCCATGAGTATAACCTATAAAATTTTCAGATTAAATATTCAGTTTAGCAGGGCACATGCATATTAACCAACAGCAGTGTTCCTCAGGTGCCAGCCTGGGCCAGACTCATGTGCTTTCTGGTTTATGTAAACTATTTGTGGGATCTAAGATGCAAGAGCTCTTGTCTTCCACTCAGAGGAAGAAAACTCTAACTGGGATGGGTAAGAAAGCCTCTGTAGGAAAGGCTTTTCTCAATGGAGATGTCAGAAAAAGGGACAGGGCTGCTCCCTGCTCAGTTTTTTGTACTGGAGAGGGGTCCAGCTGTGCCAGTGAGCTCTGTCACAGCACACCCCAGTTCCCAGAGACCCAGGGAGCACAGGGACCCCTCACCTCTCTGGGGGATGGGGCAGTAGCAGATCTCCCCAAGGAAGATCTGCCTTGTGCTGGGACCATGGTCCAGGGCTGAGCAGGACAGTCCATCTCTCCTGACAGACCCTCAGGGGATCACGAAATCACCAGTCAAGAGTCACTCTGTTCTCAGACAGAGACATCTCCACATCCCTCTAGCAAGGAGTCCCTTGGTTGTACTTAAAATGTGTGAGGTGGGAGCTTGCTTTTGACATCAGTATTTTGTGAGTCTTTTAAATATAGGCAATAAATAGTCCATAATTTTTGCAGAAACAGTTATTTTTGCTGATTGTAAACACATTACATTCATCTCCTGCCTCATTGAACCTAACCTTTACCCTAACTTTTTGGAAGACAAACCTGTTCACCAGTTTGTTTAGGTTTTTTGGGGTTTTTTTTCTGCTTGGAAGAGGCTAGGTCTTATTTAGGAGCTTAAATTAGCAAGACTAGACTAAAACTGCTATATCCAATTGTGGCACACAGACCCTTAATTTCCAAAATCCCCAGGACTCTGCCATGAAGACCACTGTGGTTATAGAAAATGAATCAAAGACCAAGTCCCATGTCCCCATCATTGTTTTTAGGATGTACTGACAGAGAGAAGAGATCAATATGAGACTGGCTGTGGTGGGAAGAGAACCTTCCACCCTGGAGGTAAAAAATTATGATCTTTAAGGTCCCTTTCAACCCAAATCATTTTATGATTCTAGGAATGCAAAATCAGAGACACTGCTCATGCTGTCCCTAAACAGGAGGGCTGAATTCTTGTGCTGTCCTCTTCCTTCCCCCTCCCTTCATAATTTAAAAAAAATTAAAGGAATTATATGAATGAATATGTTACATCTCATTTAAAAAAGAACAGAAAATTTGAAGCTGCCTCTCTGTACAAGCAATGCAGCCAAGTCCCCGTGCCACATGGTTTGTTAAATCAGATGCATTCATCCAGAAGATTCTCAGAACCTAAAACTTGAGCTACAGTAACTTATTGGAGGTCTGTTATGGCTACAAGGATTTTACCCTGGAAACCTCAGATCTCAACAGTCACAATGAAAATGCTGACTAGAAATGCTGAGGTAAATTTCCTGCAGCCTGCTGTCACTGCTAGCAGTGATTACAGACAGCCATCAGCACAGCATCAGCATCTCATGGACAGATGTGCAGTCAACCTCTTAGCACAGTCTGGTGTTAAAGGAGGCTCACAGGTGAAAAGTGGTTTAGAAAAAAAGAGTTAAACTGGAGATGTTATTTTTTATTTTCATTTGCTTGCTCAGTTTTCCATTTTAGCTTTAGGTTGCTGAAGTGCTTGAATTGCAGTGCAATATTCTGAGAGCGTAATTTCTTTTGTAGAAATGTTGTCCCTGTGTTACAGATACCCTGATGTCATCCCTGGTTTTAAACGAGCAGCCTCCCTGATATCTTCAGAAAAAATAACCTGAAGGGAACTTGCTAAGGCAGCCAAAATGTTGGGGGAGAAGGGTTTTTCACCCTGGGAGGATCTCCTTTGCAGTTTATTGCCAGGGTTTTACATCCCACAGGAGAGGGAGATGAATCCAAGCCCATGAGATGACCAGCCTTAAATTCCTGGTCTGTGTAACTATGGCTCAGCTACATCTCAATCAGCTCTATCCCAAAAACCTCACAATACTTCCAGGACAGTGAACACCTAATGCCATTCATTTCTCAACAATTCATTATTTTTTTCTGATGGGGCAGTAAACATTTATAGATATGTTTAATTTTATAGGCAGTTCCCACAGAAACTAAAAGAGCTGTTGTCATGGATGGAATTGCTCATCTGAACAAGGGTTTGCAGGATCAGTGTGTTAAGTTTCAATATTGTTTTCTATCCACAGAGGTTTGCAAAATTCAAATGGAAAACAGCTTTTTTAAAATAGTGTGTGCTACATTTGTATCTAACACTGCAGTAGGATGTAATTGTAAATTGCTTTACCGAGTCCATTTAAAACCTTAAATCAAGCAATTTAAAGCCTGCTCACTGAGATTTGCAAGCATGTGTAAATTATCCTCTAATCCAGTTTACACTTAACAACTTTACCACAGTTGAGTTGCCATCTGACCTCGGGGATTGAGCAGTAAAAGATCTACCCCTTAAACATGAAGAGAATTAAGTAGTTCCCCTATTGAACCAATACACCTTATGCTAATATTTAAGAATAATTAGAAAACTTATAAGAGTTATAAAAGGAAAAATACACAGCAAAATCTATAATGTACATTTCAATTGATTTATTGGATTTTTCTCACTAGTTTCACGACACAAAGGACAGACCCTGAATAACTAAGACCAGTTTAAGCAAACTCATCTTTTCAAGGAAATCCTCTGTAGCACTAATTGTTATGCTCAAGAACATATTAAAATGCTATGTTCAAGAACATATTAAAGTCTTTTTCCTTATTATTTCAAATCAATGCAGTTTGTTTTCACTACCCTCACTAGAAAAATGCATCTCACAGAAAGCAACAAATGGCTAAATGCCCCCTCAAGGGGAACATTTAACCTTTTCTGTTTCATAAACAGAAAGTTATAAGTGATTGATTCACATTTATGTAGAAATGGTTGTTTTCGAACAATTTTCTTGGTTCACTTGTCTGAGCACTTTCTAAGTGAGTTCTTTGAGCATGGCTGAGTCCTGGGCCAGGACAAGAATCTCCAGAGGGAAGAATGGTGGAGCCTCCTCATTCAGCCATGAAAAGTCCTTGAAAGCAGAGGACTTGAAGTGGACACAGCCAAACTTTTCCACAATCACAGGAACTAAAATCCTCACAGAATCACAGAATCTTTAAGCCTGGAAAAGTCCTC
Source organism: Polioptila caerulea (assembly GCA_013397295.1). Taxonomy (NCBI): domain Eukaryota; kingdom Metazoa; phylum Chordata; class Aves; order Passeriformes; family Certhiidae; genus Polioptila; species Polioptila caerulea. The sequence continues at coordinate 1,119,213 of VYXF01009492.1, forward strand.
TTTGAACTGGAAAAGATCATGGAGTCCAACCATTAACCTGACATTGCCAAGTCCACCACTAAACTGTGTATCTAAACACCACATCTACATATTTTTGGAGCACTTTCAGGGATGGTGACTCCACCACTTCCCTGGGAAGCCTGACAGCTCTTTTGGTGAAGAAATTTTTCCTAATAGCCAATCTAAACCTCCCCTAGCATAACTTTAGTCCATTTTTCTTGTCCTATTGCTTGTTACCTGTGAGAAAAGAGCTGACTCACGCTGGTCTACAACCTTCTTTCACTGTTGTTTCTTACCTGGGGACAAAGGAGTCTGAGGGACTGGAGTCAGTCCCAGCAGAAGAAGAGGTGGTGTGAGCTGTTCCATCCAAAACCCTCTTTCCTCCTCCTTTCCTCCACCTGCTCACAAAGCCAGCAAAGAGGGCAGAGGAGAAAGCAAGGGCAGAACCACAAAAGCAAAAATCCTGACCCCTCCATTGCTCTCTGCCAACACAATAAGCAGCTCCCCCAAGACAGCTCCCACACTGTACCTCAGATCTGGGGGGTCTCTGTCATCTCTGCTCCTCTCAGACCCCATTCCTACCTGCCAGCACTAACCAGATCATCCTCAGGCAGGTCCGTGCTGCTCAAGTTGCCAGAGGGCTGCTCCACCTCCGCCTGGGCAGGCACCCATGGGTGCTGCAGGCTCATCCTCTGCTGCAGGACTTTTCCTTCAGGATGTGCTCAGCTCAAGCCTTTCCCCACCTGCCTGCACTTAGGGTCGTCTGCAGACTTCCAGATGCCTCCTCCCTCTCTCCCTCTCCTCTCCCAGTCATCCTTCCCCCATTAGTGCCCCTCTGCTGCTGCAGAGGATGGGAGCAGCATCCTTGCAAATGGAATGTGGGGAGGGTGCTAATTGATGGGCTGTTGCAACCATTAGCCTCCTTTCAAAAGCTACTGGAGGGAGAGGCAGCAAACAAATCATCAAGAAATTTCCGGAGATGAGTGTTCCCTTCCTAAATCCGTCTTTGCTCATTCAAATCTGGGGCCATCATCTCTTACATCAGATCTTGCTTAGGCATCCTGCACGCTGCAAGGAAGAAATTGAATTATCCAAACTTAAAGCTGCACCATACTGATGGACAAGCTGGAACTTGCACTCCTACCCTGTGCTCAGCAATGAAAGGGCTGATCACTGTCCCTCGAGGGAGAAGGAGAGTCCTAAAAGTCTGGACACTCATTCTGTTCACAGGTTAAAACCCTTCAGCCTTGTTGCCTTTGAGGCTGGGGCTCAGGCTATAATTCTTTACAAATATAAAGTATTTTAACAGTACTTAAATAAGACATTCTTTTTGTATCTCAGTCCCTATATATGCTAACATAAGCTACTTAAAATAATATTTATTAAGATGTGTATTTATGAATCAGAGAGACTTAAAAATTGCTCCGGAATCAGTGTTTTTATATCAATTTACAGCCTAATATACAAAAATTATGGAGTGCAGCTGCCTGATGGAATCAGTGACAGTTCCTGGAGCTCTTCCTGAAGAGAACAAATTGCTCCAGCTCACTACCATAAGCATTTTCCAGAACAAATTATAGGGAATTTTTCAAAAAGGCATATTTGCTCCAAACACCCCTTCAAACACTTAGCATGAAAGGCCATAATAGGGTTTTATAACCGTCACAGTCTATTGGGTCAAAAATGCATTAAAAACCCGGAGCTCAAACACTTACAAATATGATGGATCACAATGGAGTGTCCTATTGAGTAAATAATGTCTGCTCTAAACTCTTTTCTAAATAAAGGCTTACACAAGAGAATCAGTGGCTTTGAAGTGGCCATTATATACTTTCATACTGATTTTCATGTTTCCATGACGATTGCTTTACTTTTTTATTGCTGAGAAAACTCGGCGTGGTTTTTCTTTCCAAGCTTAGGGCTAGTGTTAACCAGACATCTCTGCATCAGGGAAAACCATTACTAACAAAGTCTCAAAACTGTACCAGTACCTGAGGTAAAAATTATAATCCTCAGTCCTCATCATAGCCCAGCATGTCCATCAAATACCATAATCTGTAATTTGCTTTATAATGATTGTAGGCAAGTTTTTTGAGCAAATGTACTCAAAATTTGGTACAGAAAGTTTGATTGTTTATTGTTTCTCCTTTTCTTGACCCTTTAATTCATTTCCCTGGGGTTTTTTTTCTGGTAAGATTGGCTTTACGTCCTTCTTGGGCTGAGCTGGCTGTATCTTCAAGAATGTTCAGTAGCAAGCCACTTCTCCAGCAGGAGTGGATATCTGCCGAACACTTTGGAAGATTTAACTGTCAGTGATGTATTTCAACCCTTTGGAGATCAGCATGAAACACAAGCCAGATCAGGAATTAGCTGAAAACAATGAGAGGCTTCCCATGGATGGCAGAAACCTCTGGAGAAACAAAAGTGAAGTTTCCCTGCCTTTTGCTGAAGGACATTCTATTTGATGTGAAAAATGACAGATACTTTTCAAGCTATCTTGGAGCGTATATAATATTTCAAAAATATCTTGAAAGCTTCATATTTTAATAAACAGTTCCTACATCCATTTTTTATTAATATGTTTTTAAAAGAGGAGTAGAAAATTAACAGTGTGAGTCGGATCATCAAGAAGGCATAAATCATCACAGCTCCACTGGTTTCAATTTATACTGCTTGTGAAAAAGACTCTCTATACCTTTCTGGAATCACAGAGTGAATTCATCATCCCCAAATAATTAAGGATTTAATTTAATTATCTGTTAATCTCTTCATTTTATGACTGGATTCTGAAGGATGGCAAGAACTACAGAGAGATATTGCAAGGGATGTTAATGATAAGTGCAGTGTAAATCATGATTTTGATATATCCATAAATACTGAGCAAGTTAATGCTCAGAGTTAAGTGGAAGAAGGGACTGTGTGCCATATCATAGCCATATAATCTCCTGTATAAATATATTATGGCTTATTATAAAAGCACACTCTGCACAATGTAAGATCTAACCCTTTTGGTTTAATCCCAACCATAAAATGCCTCTTTGCAATTTTGATGTACTTCTATCCAGAATCATCTGGAATAGGAAAAAAGGAAACAGCAGTATTTAAAACTGAGATCTGATTCTGCAGAAATTTATTTTTTAGCTGTATTACCCTGAAATGTCAGGTACCACAATGATGGAACAGGGACAAACACTTCAGGGAGAGGAGCAGAAAATGCATCAATTAAAGGATGCCTAATACCCTGCAGTTAAATAGCTTTCACAAAAAGGAGGAAAGGACAAAGTGTTCAGCTGCACAACAACAGACATGACTATATGCAAATAAAATACTTCTATCCAAGAAGGACATTTTGTCTCTTACAACTAAACCTCTCCCAGAGCCCATTTAAGTACCATGCTTTGACTACAGTAATTATCTCATGTCACTTATTATGATATAATATCTACTTATGCTTAATGGATCTGTTTTAATTTCTAAGGAAACTGCCTGTTTGCACAAATGAAACTTGTAGGATGATTAAAATATAATTTTCACTCAGGCAATAACACTTTTCAACAAACAAAACTGTAAATAGAGATGTTACATCTATTTGAAGACAAGCTTATAAATGTGAATGTCATCTAGTACTCAATGGCCTGACTATAAATTGCTGTATATTACAGAAATTAACCATTTCTCATCACTGAATATTAAATGAAATGAATGAATATAAAACCAAAGCTAAGTTAAAGTAGTCAAATCAATGTTACCACTAAGCAAGTCAACTGAGCTTCAGATCAGGGAAAATACACATTATTTAACTAATAATGCATCATAATTTACATAATTAACTGATATCAGAGCCTCATCTTCTGAAATCTTCTAAACAATTGTATTTAAGGACTTTGAAATTCCTTTTAAAATGGCTACTGTTTGCAGCAAAGTTACCAATGAAAAAAACTAACCCCATACTTTTCAAGGAAACCCAGTTCATGAGACATCAGATACATGCCAATTTCACTTGTTGAACCACATTAACCTTACATTTTTTAAAGAATCACCTGTTTAATTTATCTTATTTCCAACTTAAAAGACATGCAATTATTTATAAAGTAAATATGACAATCTATTATTATTTAATTTGACCATCAAGCTACATTCCAATGCTGCAAGGGCTTTAACCATGTCCCATTTAGTTCAGCTCTACAGTATATATCAGCTCTAAAATACAGCCTGAGGGGAAAAGAGGCTTGGCTTTTTTTTGTAATGCCTTTTTTATATTCATCCAACCTTAAATGGCATTTTTAAAGGCCACAGAGGAAATCAGTTTAGCTTAGTTTCCTCAAGATATCTTAGTGTAAATGTTGTTGTTGCAAATTCTCTGAAAGTTTTCTCAAAAGCCAAATAAACTTGAATGCTTAATGTCTTGAAAAATTTGAGAAGACACAGCTAGTATACCAAAAAAAAAAAAAAAAAGAAATACAATCAAACCCTGCAATAAAAAGTCTGATCAAGCAACGTGCATGCAGCCAGACAACTTGTCCACAAACACCAGAATCATCTGCTTGCAATTTATTTGCTACCATTGCAATCTTTCTAACACATTGATGCATATTTTTCACTCACCCTCCATATTTTTTTAAATCTCTTCATTCTGGACAGTTTGGTTTTGTTCATCTCTGAATTCTGCAGATCAAATACATATCCTATGTGGCTGTAGACATATTTTACAACCAGTCAGGAGCCTAAAACAGCAGAGTGATGGATAGTCTTGAAAACAGAGGCACTCCCTGGCTTTTAATGCTGCTTCCAACAACCACACAGTTCACAGCTCAGCATAAAGTAACCAATAGCTGAACACAGGCATTAAAAAAAAAATGAAAGCCAAAATCCCTTCTTTGAGATGATATAGGGAGAAGTCTTGATCCATCCAATACTTGATTTAGGTCAGTGAAAAAAAAAAAAATGCTATTATGTCAACCATCCAACTTTAAGATGACTTATGAGTTGACAGTCATGGCACTTTAAAGCACTGTCATGATGAGTCTTTACAAAGGGATTGTTTTAATCCTATATAAAAAAAATAAAAAAACCCCAAGCTACTTAAGCAGTATGGAAATCACATGATATTAAAAAAAATCTGCAATGTGCTGCAAGGGGATGAAGCTGAGAAATACCTCATGTCATCTTTTCTACTTCATTTCTGTGGTTTCCAAAAGGTGGGAGATTTTTATTACTGTGGACATCTACAGACCTGTCATTCCTCCTAAATTATTTTTAACTCCTTATCTCTTTTTAAATAAAAATAAAATACCATAGAAAATGCAAAGATGTTAATTTTTAAGTTCCCTGAAAATCAGTCAGTTACTCACAAAATTGTACCAATTCTTTTACGAAAGTAAAACATCAGTGAGAGAATTTGTCCAGAAGGGAGATCCCACAGAAAGTCCTAACAATAAAAATTTTGTTCACAGTTCATGCTACCCAGCTCATAGGACACTGTAAGAGAGAAGGACCATTTGGTTTTATTGTTCATACATCTGGGCTTCTTATGTTCCCTTTTATAATTTCAGGAAATGGAAAAGAAAGCAGAAAGAGTGTGAAATATCCCTCTCTGGTAAAACATAAACCCCCCAACCATATCTCAAATCCATTTCTGGAATGAGAAAATAAGTTTGTTTGACAAACACTGGTTTATTACTGGCAGTTACAACTCCAAAGTTGATCTTGTGCAGTGTGGGGGAGCATAACAGGCCACCTCTACAGATGTGACTACACAGGGACACCCTTAGAAGTGTCAGCTCTGGTTGAAAGCCTGGTGTTGTAACTCAGGAGCTGGAAGGAATTTATCCAGCAGAGTTATGTAAGATATTTGCTTTGAATATCTGGTGGCATTACTGGCTCTCTCAATAAGAAAAAGGGGTGGCCACCATATTCTTACTGATGCAACTTTCTTTGTCACATTGCACTACCCTACACCTTCATCTTTGTGCCACAGCATCACAACTCCTCTTCCATCTCACAGCACAGTGCAGTGTGCACTTGATCAGATTATACTGAATATAAGACCACATTTGATATTCTGGTCAATACTCACACAGCCCTTATGAAACCTTTTCTCTCCTTCTCTGCATGGAAAGGCAGAAACATTGTGGGCCTGAACCTGGAATGTTCTGATGGTGCAAGGTGCCATTATTCACATGGTACAGCAAACCCATATGGGGATGAGCACTGACCTGCAATTTGGGGCCTGACCCACGCTTCCTAATGGCTGTGAGGTGTTTCACTAAATGTAAAGATCCATTTCAAATGTGGATACCAAATTAAATTCAGTTGACATCAAGACTTGTTATGTGCTAATTATGGAAGTGACTGACTGGTCCTGTGGATCTACTTGATCATTTTAGTCTCACATTTAGTGTTAAAGTCCTAATGTTGTTCCACAAGGAGCCTTTCCATTTATTTTAATGGTAGTGGAATCTGACCTTTGCTCAATAAAGAATAGAAGTGACTCATTTCATGTTTATCAGAAAGGACTAGTTATAGCTCATTAAATTTCTTCATACCCCCTTGGTAATAAGCCTCTTAATTATCTAACAGTATTCCAAGCCTTTTCAGCCATAATTTTTTGTCATTCTGGCAATACACCCTTAATCTGACTGTCACTGAAGAGACGGATAAGAATATTTCAATTTCCTTAGCATTTATTGTTAGTCAGATTAGTTAATGATTAGTTGGATGTAAGAGAATGTGTAAAAACCCTTCTTGACGTTATGCAATTAGTGTTGAGGCCCCAAGCACTTCAGTCAGGCTCAGTGCAGACAAGTGCTGTTCTGGGAGCACGTGCTCTGCCTGCAGGCACAGCTGTGTGACTTGTGATGGAGCTGTGCTTCTGAGCAAACCCAGAGTGACAGCTTGATGCTGACATGTGCCTGCCCACGAAGAGCTGGGTCACTATCTGAGTGCTGTTCTCCTCTTTTCTATCTTTGTTTGTGCACCACTATACACCCACAGCTGAAAGTGCGCTTTCCTGGGCTCCAGCAATACCCAAAATGAAATGGAATCTCTCCCTGAAATGGTTCCTCTAAGACATAGAAGAATGTGCTTTGTATTCCTTTGTCCTCAAAAGGTGGGAATGAACTTGTGGCTTTCCATGCTGTGAGAAGTGAAATTGTTCAGGAGAATTCTTTTGCTTGCTGTGACCAGGGTTTATAAACAACACAGCACATCTGTTACCCTGATTTTTCAAGCTTTCCTGATGCATTTTCTCACTTAATGTTTTCATAGTTCTTTCTCACACACGGGTGTTATAATTAAAAGCATGTTTATGTTAAGACTGTTGTTGATTGTTGTTATGTTAAGAGGTTGTTGACATTCTTTCTCTTAGTGTGAAAAAACAACTGAAGAACAATTGTCTTGAACAATGGGGTGGGAGAGGTGTCCATGCCCAACTTCTCCTCCAATCCCTGGTCTGCATGAAAATACTATAAATTTTGAGTCAAATGTTTAAATAAATAGTTTTAGCCTTCTCACAAGAAAGTGTGTCCGTGTATGTCCTTACGTGTCCCACAGCAACACACATCCAGGCCAAGGTCGAGCCAAATGTGACTCTGCCTTTTGGATTTCTCCTCTGTGGTTTGAATGTTATGGTCAGGAGTGAGGGAAAGTATTTCTGCTGAATTAGAGCCACTGCAGAATTATTCAAAATACTTTCACCAAGCTAAGGGTTTTTGACGTTCTAATGTGCTGAAAAGGGGCTTTCAGCACGTTTTTAATATGGTTTCATGACAAAATCCTAATTCAGAAATAAACTGCCATAGTTCATTCACTACACTTATTACTCTGAGATACACTTTAGGAGAGCAGCTTCTCTCTAGACCCAGGAAGTCTGAAGCCCACAGATGCCAAAGCACTGGCAAGGTGAGGGGATTTGAGGAGGTGGGAGTAGAGCCCAGTTCTTAATCATTAAATCACTCTCATGTCCTTCAACTCCTTTCTATAAACTCTGAGCTCTAAATAAACCTCCTTACAGCAAGTATAAGATGTAAGTGTAATTCTTGTTCTCTCTTCACTGAACCATAAAACTTCTCCTACATGACCCACACTTTGGAAGAAACAAGTGAAGAAATGGAGACAAATACAAAAAGAGACACACTGATGTTTCCAAAAAAAAAAAAAAACCAAAAAAACCTGCAACTGTTAAATTTCCCACAAGTTCTTACAGATGGTACTTCAGTATTACCTTTCTCCATCTGCCTGCCTTGGTGGCTTACACATTTGTGCCATTGAGCAGTGGCTGCTGCTGTGGGTTTTGCTGCTTTGCTTCCAGTAAGGTGAGAGGCTCAGCTTTTACCCAGTAATTTAGTTAAATATAATGGAGTGAAATCATCCCAGAATATTTATTACAAGCCCAAAATCCCACCTCAGCTACATTTACTTAGTGCAATAACACTATGTGTGTTCCTGTAAGTATAATTTGGTTCCTATAGCAGCTCTCAAATTAACAGAAGAGGAAGAAGATTTGATTGCAGTAATCGATCACAGGATTATAAACCACGGGTGTGGAAGGAAGTGAAAAAAAAAATCTGCACTGCAAGGAGTTACTGGGAAAGTATTTGCTTTCCAGTAAAGGCTGAGAAATATTAGTAGGAAATCAGAGAGTAATGCTGACATCTCATTTGGATAGTGAGTAGAATTTTGGTCACTCATGAGAAATGAAAACAAAACCAGAACAAATGCAAATAACCGCTGGAAAATGATTGGGGCAGTGGAGAAACTGCCTCATGACAGAAACTACTGGAGCCTAATTGAAGTAAGGCTGGCATCTGTAAATACACTGGCAAAGGAAGCAGAAATGGAGAAGTGCTATTTAACCTCAAACTTAACACCGACACAGGGCAGAGATGTATAAACCAGAAAGAACAAATGCAAGCTAAAAATCAGAAAATTGTTTGTGATCATCTAATTCTGGGGTATCTTCTTAATAAAAGAAGAAAGGAATAAATGCTACACAAATCTAAGATCATTGTTGAGTGGCTTATGAGGGGGAGAGCATGACAGAGTGCCTCAATTATAAAATCCTGAAAAGCTGCTTCCAATTTCCTACTCACAGTGCTCTCCTGACAGAATTAGGCAAACATCTTTGCAAGTAGAGCCTGTTGTTCAGCTGCACTGTGAGCACCAGTTGTGATCCTTTCTGCTCCCAGTGAGAAAACAATGCCCCATGAGGTGGTCTTAGGACTGCTCTAACTTTCCACATTTACCTGTGTAAGCCCCTGGGTCTGTTTGGCACCAGAGCATTACCTGTTCACCAGGACATGGTCTGATCATGCCCCTGCACTGGGGATCAGTCACAACAGGCAGGTGCAGAATGTTCTGACAGGTAAGGAAAATATGACAATCCAAACAAACACACAAAACCTAAAGAAAAGCTAACAAACAAAAGCTACAAAAGAGGAAAATATGTCAATCTGCAGTCCTGTTTGCTTATGATGTCCTCAGAAGTGAAAGAAACAGAATCACACTCTGATTCCCATCACAGCTCATTAATTGACTCTGGAAATGTACGTGGTACCCCAGAGCCACAGCCCAAACCAACAATAAGAAAAAGCAAGATTCCAAACTCATGGAGAAAAAAAACAAAGCAAAAATACCCCCTGTATTATTGCAAGAGAAGTAACTGCTGGAAGTAAAAGGAGCAGAACTGAAACACCCAGCTCTCCATCTCATTTCATCAAGACCTTAAAATGGCTTGGACATGTGTCAGTATAGCTGAGCAGGGATGAAAACAAGTGCAAACACACGAGGCCACAGTGACAGGAAGATGGTGTGCCCAGCTCTGCCCACAGATAATCGTGTCTCATGGATAGAAGCCTGGAGAGAAGGATTTTCACACCTCCAGCTTTCCCCTGTTTCTCCAGCTGGAGCTACCCATTGTAGTCTCCAAAGATGATGACAGCTTTTGGCCAAAATACAGAAAACTGATGTGTTCCATTCTCCCCTTGCCTCCAGGACTGGTTGTACTCATTCTCCCACTGACAGCACTGATTCTGCTGCATGCTCAGAAGCAGGGAATTGGATGCCAATTCACCCCCAAACAGTATTTTCCTGCTGACTGCCACTATCAGGAGACTAAGGACAACATGCCCATTTCTATCCCACACTGCCCTGTCAGATGGTGCCCATGTGAGCCACACAGATGCCTGAACACGAACTCCTGCTCACTTTATTTCAGTAACAGACAAACCCAGGAGATACTTTTGATGAAGTTCCTCCCTTAAGTATGTAGCACACTGCAGTATGTGGCCACCTCAGTTGTGGCAATAAAACATCATGAGGTGGATCAGAATATTCACCTTTTATTACCAGGTTATTTGCAGGGCAGGTCAGTTCACTCACCAGCACAATGATCTGGCTCACAGCAGGCCATTGTGTACAAGCCACTGTGTTGGCAGGCTGAGGACAAGCAGCTCCCTTCTCTGGCACTGCCTTTCAGCCCCTCATGCTGGGAGTTTCAATGAACTCCTGAGCCTGCCCAGTGCTTCAGGGAAACAAGAGCCCTCACAGGGCAAGGAATCAGCTGTTTGCAAGCAAAAAGCACTGGGAAGAAGCCACAGTGCAGCAGTGTGAGGGTACTGAATATCATTAGCAAGAGGAAATAATGTCTATTTAATGGTCTCTACTATTTGCATATATATTAACTCAAATGACTACTTCAGCCACATCCATGCACTGTGATAGAGAAATATGAAGGGGGAAAAAATGTCTTTTCTCATATATAACAGCACAGAAGCAGGCATGGAGCCTTTGCAAAATGCAGCACCTATTTCTGCTTAGTTATTCCAAGTCACACTCAGTGGCTGATTTCCAGTCTGCAGGAGATGGAGGGCAGAAGGCTTGAAAGCAGCGTGGGTTCCTGGTGGAACAAGATAATCTGAGACAACCTGCCATCTCCACTATCTGTCACTAAAAGGCCCCATTTTTTATAGATTTTATGCTTTTTGCAAGCAGTGTCCTCATCAAACTCAGCTACACAGATTCTAGAATCCCAGTATGAGGCGTTTAACAGGTTCTCTTTCCCTCCACTGCATGTGCTCTGCATCTCAGCTTGTATAAAAGCTGTAGAAAAGGAAAAGCAACATTGTCTCATTTCCCTCAGAGAGTTTAGAACATGGCATACAAGATACCAAACATCTTCACAGAAATTCAGTGCCAAAAGTCAAAATCTTCTTACTCATATTGAAGGTAAAACCAGACAGAAATTAAAGAGTCGTATTTTTTTTTAAATTGTGATGTTTAAATCAACTCCCTGAAAACTTCCATTCTCACCTACATGGCAGATTTACAGCAACACCTACTCCTGCTTTGCACCACTGTGTTCACAGTGAAGTCCTGACTCCTTGAGCAGCAGTGCTGATGATCCATGGCCTGCTGTGCATTCAGGAGCCCAGAGTGTTGGACTTGGGTCTGCAGCAAAAGAGACTTAAGACTTTAGGGTCTCCTGTCCTCTTTAAGGGACATTTGGAGAAACTCCTTTTCTTGCCTGGGAGCCAGAGTGCTGAGAAAAGGAGTAGGAGAGGGAAGTGGACAAACAGAAACACAAAAGCCAGTCAAATCAACCCTCCTGAAAGGCCAAATTTGCTAAAATTGTCAAATGTGAATAGATCTGGGATCCACGGGAAGGTGCACTGGTCAGAGTACCAGATCTCTCTGAGCAGCTCCTCTTTTCAGGCACCCTGCAGCTGGGGCAGCCCAGCTAAGCAGAAACCTTCAGGCCAAGCAGCTCCAGGGCTGTCTTCCACTGAATTTTGGCAGTTTGACAGTTCACTGTAAACCCCTTCTACATACAACAAATTGCAGTAAATTATATTACACCTTGTTGTAAGAAAGTCCTGATTGTCTGGAATTAAACTAAAATAAACCAATTTACAAAGTTGGAATAAAGAGTTAAGCAGTTCCTGCCAGATATTTTTCCAGCCCTTGTTTAGAAGCTTCCACTGATGGAGATCTGACAATCTTTGTAGGCAATCTAGCCCAGCTGCTACAGCTGTAAATTTAAATTTCCAAGCTCATTATTCTATCCCATGCCTACATCAAGACCTAAGGATAATATTTCCTTTTGCCATTACTCTATCGATAAATAAAAAATGTCACTGTGTGTCCCTGTGATGTCAGACACTAAACAATACCTGGCTGTCATTTTAAAAATTAATTTTTCTATCAATGGAATAGATTCATTCTCAGGCTTAATAGATGTTATTTTATAGAGACAGTTTCTATTTCTGTCCCTTTTTAGGTACAGATAAAATTGTCTACATTGTATTTAATGGTGCATTGCACTCTGGGTGTGTTTTGTCTTTCTAAATTGTGCTGCTCTCTGACATTGATTGGTGGTACAACACTGTGCCTTGAAGATTTCTGCTTTTGTTTATCTATCCTGTGTATTTCTGGGTTGTTAGGAATAGTAATGGTTTACCAGCCTTGGTATTATTTTCACTAGAGTTGCTCAGCCACCTAAAGTCAGCTTGTCCCCAGCCACTGCAGGCAAAAAAACATAACATGAAAAGTCAACAAACTAGGCTTAAAGAAAATACACAGAAAGCTATTTTTTACCTAAGAATATAACCTGTATTTTAGAAAAACATACATCAAATAATAAACAACATGAAATATAAAGCAATTAGGACAGACAGATGTGGTGACTTTCGAAGGTGCCAGGCACAGGGAGGACAAGTCACTCTTTACATCCAGTGATTGTGCTACCATTCCCTCAGGGTTTTTCCTCTTTTAAAGGACAAATTCTACAGGGGAAGTAAAAACTAATTTCTGCCCCTGTTCAGACAGATTTTTCATCTGAAGTCCCCACCAAGGTGACCAATTAATGTTAATCCAGAGGGCATTTTGTGTGATCAACCATTGGCAATGCAATCAACCTATTCATGCTCATCTACTGCCAACACATTTGGGTCATTATGAAGATGGATGATTTTGAGCTGCTAGTTAGAGGGAAAAAGCTTCTTATCCCACTGCCATAATCATCCAGACTCTGTTAGATGTAATTACTGCTGGGCAATAGGGGAGGCTACGGAAAGGGACAGGCTGAAATATGTCCTCAAGAGCCTTAAATGTTTTGGATCTTAATTCCTTGAAGCCCCTTATCATTCTAAAAATATTAGCTTTGCCTCCAAAGGTGGGACTCATTTGCTGAAACACAGACATGAGAGGTCTGAGCAAAGCCATCCTGGACACCTTTGGAAGTCAATGGAGCTCAAGTCTGAGAAGTCACAGGCTCCCAAAGGGGGCATCTAAATCCAGATAGAAGAGGCAGGACCTGGAAGTGCCATTATTGCTCTTTTGATTATAAAAGAATTTTAAAGTGAATGGCTCAGATGGAAATGTCTTTGCTTCACCAAAACAAATCCTTCCCTGTGAGCCCCCTGAGCTACTCTTCACCACCTCTGATAAAATCCTTTGTGTTGCAACCCTTGCACGTTTTTGCACTTAATTGAGCAGGATTTGTGTGTGCATCTGGATGCACGTGAGCACACCAGGACAGGAGGAATGACAAACGTGCCCAGGGCTGGGTACCAGCAGATACCAATGTCCCACAGGGAAGTGCATTTCTTTGCTCTAGTTACTAGGAAAGCAGAAATGCTGGCAGGCTCCTTCTGCCACTGGATTTCCAAGCAGCTGCCCAAAGACCATGTTAGTGGCTGGTTAGGGCATTTATAGCATTCTCTAAATGTTTAATATTATATTCCTCCCTTGAAGCATCTGGTATAAGTCACTTCTGGAAACAGAATGCTGGGCCAGATGGAACATTAGTCTGTGACATTCTGATCTGGTAATTCTTATGTTAATTTTTATGACAATTTAGATGGGCATTGGCCACAGGGCCAAATCTGAGTCAATTTATTAGAGGAAAAATTCTTTTTTCTCCTTTTCCTTTTCTATTAAAAATCTTTTTTTTTTTTTT
>VYXF01009492.1:1133230-1214814 GCA_013397295.1 Polioptila caerulea
CCTGGGGAGAAAAAAGAGGCATTACAGATTTCTGGAGTTTAAAGGTAAGCTCCCACTGCTGCCTCAGATACAGAATGAAAAGGGGAACATTTTTTACAGTTGTTATCTGCAAATAAGACAGATGTCTTTTCAACTGTTTAGGAGCTTAAGTACTGTGTGATATTCACCAGTAAATGCAGAGTTTAGTGGTATTACAGTCAGCATCATAAAGAGGCCTGAAGGTTCCCTTAGGACTCCCAGTTGTGTTGGCTTAGAAGGATATGGAAAAAAAGTCTATGATTACAACATGCTACAATTTTAGAAAGGATCAATAATCCTGAGCATACCAGAGTCCAAAACACCCAGCACAAGTGATCATAAAGGGATCTGATTTTTCACATTTCTGAATATCAGAGCTCTTTCCATGTTAAACTCAAGAATAAAGGCATTCCAAACTATCAGGCACCATCAAAATGCCACTCTGAGATACAGAAGTCTGTTCTACACTGCAGAAACATGGTCAGGTTATGCTGTGCCCCCACTTAAAGACAGTTTGATTGATCAAGGTCAGCTATGAATAATACTGACAATTTTATAGCCACATAATTTTGTCTAATTAAACCTTCAGCTTCTATCTAGGTACTTCTCCTTTATGTTGTTTGTGCTTATACATCCTTGTGATGCCAAGCTGTGAAAAATTACATGGGTCATATAATCTTGTCACTGTTCTTTTCTTACATTAATATATTAATTCCAAAAACATAGAGCAAAAATATGAACAAAAAGATTCATGACTACACTTCAGTGTGGGTAGATGTGCCTTGCAGGCATTTTAGGGATTAGCAGTGCAACAAATTATTAGTTCCTCTAAGTATCTGATTCTGGCTAGAGAAACTAATCATATAAAACTGAATCATTAGCCTTTGGCAAACTGCCTCAGTTCCTGTTAGAACAGGCTGGTACAAGATGAGAAATTGAATGAGGTGGTTTGGATATTTTTTTCTTTTTTAATAGCACAGGAATGTAGAAAATTTTTGCCCATTTATTTTTATGCACTGAATAAGGCCTGAAAACATCCAGTAAAAATAGATCTGTCGTTTTCCAGTTGTGTTCATGAAGGATTCCTTGCCTCTGTATGGCCATTTAAATTAGACACTGTGATTGCACTTAAAGGTTAATGGGAAATTTCCTGTCATTTTTGTCAGGGTTTTGTTCCCTTAAGTTACAGTGATGAAATGGCAAAGTGGTGACTTTTCCAACGAGTTTCACAGGTCTGCACCAGCAATCACAGGCTCATCACTGCTTGAATGGAATTTTCTGCATAAGCATATTCTGGGGTGAGTTTGTACCAATAAGGCATTGCAGGGAGGAGAGAGGACACAAAGCTGCACCACCACAGATGACATCAGCCTGAGGTTCAGCAGAGCACCCTGGGGCAACCTGAGGCAAATGCTACCCTTGTTCATAACAGCAGAGCCCAGAAAAGCCAAGGTTTAGAAGAAGGTCCTGCCATTTCTGTTCACCCTGTAAAAGAGGGACTTGTAGCTCAGAGAGCTCAGACAGAGCACAATTTCCTGCTAAAATGCCTTTTTTCAGCTCACCCCTCACATCCATAACAAGCCTTTGCCACAATTGCTTTTCTGCTTCACAAAAGAAACCAGTCAGGCTGAACCCAATCCTGAGAGAGTTCCCCTTCTCAGGCAGTCCTGAGAAGGGGAATGGCCTGGGAGAGACTGTTTATCTCAAAAATATCACTTGGAGTATTTTTTCCTCTTACCTGAGTGTCCAAGTGTCTGATTTACACTGAATTGAACATTTTGACTGCATTTTTTCACATAAAGAATTAAAGCAGCCTGAGATAAAAGCCTGAATGAATACAGCCTCATACAGTAAGTTCACAAAATCCACTGCAAGCCCTCACATCAGCAATGGAAGCACCTGGAGATGTAGAAGGGTCAGAGGATGCAAACACACTTGGAGCCTGTATTTCACACAATCACAGGATCATAGATTCATCAGGGCTGGAAAGTAATCTGCAGTACCATCAAGTCCAACCTTTGACCAAATAGCTCCATGACCCCAAACCATAGCACAAAGTGCCACGTCCTTCTGTGTTCTGAACAATTCCAGGGATGGGACTCTACCCCTTCTCTGGGCAGCCTGTCCCAATGGGCTCTTTCTAGGGCATGGAACATTCAGTTCTAGGACTTTCTGCAAAATATGACACAAATTTGCTGGCTGCCTCATCATGTCACCCTGTATCTCCCCAAAACCCCCCTTGCAGCACCAACACATTGCCAGTGCATAGAGAAGTAGAACCAGAGCAGCAGCCCAAGGCTGCAGTGTCTGATGGCAGGAGACAACCTACCAGGAGAGCTGCTCCTGGGGACATCAAAACCCAGGCTGAGATGTGCTGGGTTCCTTCTGGAGGCACAGGATCATACAGCCACCCCTACCTGAGCCATCCCACTGAGCTGGGAGGGTGAGGAGGCTGAGAGAGAAGGAATTCATAAGAAGAATAGGAAGGCAAGCCTGGAGCTGAAAGATGTGGGATAAGAAAGATGCTCTTTCTTAGAGCACATCTGAAAAGACTGAAGGCCAAGGAAGAAAGAAACAGAGGATTTCAAGGAAACAGTGATAAAGCTGCCTGGTGAGAAGGATGTGAATAAGAGAAGGTTACGGGAGCAGGAGGCTGCTGAAAGGCAAAGAGAGGTGCCAAGAGGAAAGATACCTGGTCCTGACAAAGTGAGGACAGACAGAAGAAATGTTGTTATCTGGGGCAGAGTAGCTCCCAGAATAGAATATGATCTTCTCCCCTATATGGAGTAGGAAATAACAATTCCTATCTATGGACATATTTTAACAACTTCCATGTTTTTCCCTTTATTTCCCCCTGTTTCCTCCATGAAAACCTTCAACTATCTGAAGTCACATTAAGCAAGTGATTTAATATTCACACGGAAGATTCATCATTTGTTGGGGGAGTAATGTACATTTGTGACATTGCCTTCACCTGCATGCTGGTGTGAAAGACTTTGGTGTGAGATGAGATTTATTCTCTGATCTGAAGTGCTTTTGAAGGTCATCAAAGTTCAAGGAGCAATATATCAGTTAGCAAGGCCTGCTTTGAAAGAGTTCTGGCTCTTTTGTCAAGACAGGTGATTTTTCTGAAGAGATTCCTGAAAGGAATAAGCCTTTGAGAAAATTGTTAATTCCATCCTGAATACAATGAACAATGAGAGGAAGCAGCATCCTGCTGAGTTCTCTGAAAAGATACACATTTCATTTTTCTTAAAAATTACTGTCAGAAGCATTGCTGGGCAATTTTTACTCCTGTTGATTTTTACAGGTGTCTAAATTTGGATGTAATCTATTTAATAAATAAGTAGGATGATTAAAAAGAAGTTCCTTGTTGGATTTCCCAGCCTGTTTGTTTCTTTGAAGATGCCTCTCTTTTGTTACTACTGGAATTAGGTGAACTAGAACAAGATTTTGGGAGCCTCTCGTGTGCCTATCAGAGAGAATGTTGAAGTGGTATCACCAATCCAGGCAACTTTTGGTGAGAAAGAGGATCCTAAGAGAGATCAGTTTTGTCATTGGAAACTCCATCCCACACTGCCCTCTCCCCACAAGTGATGAGTTTTGAAATGGCTTAGAAAACCATGGGATATCTGTGCTGTGTTTAAGCCCCTAATTTTACCTGCATGCAAACTATTGGACAAGCAAATACTTGCTTTTCAGGTCTGGCTGCATCCATCAGAACCCAGTTTGGGTCCTGAGGCAGCCATCAGATCTGAAGTGCTTTTCCCATCCCTTGAGAAGGAAATTAAAGTTTTTAAAGCTAAAATAGGCTGATGAAGAAAATAACCTATTTTGAAAATACGGTCAGTCAAAAGGAAAATCAGGCCAAAAATATTCACGTTTCTTCAGAAGAACTGTGTTAATGTAACACTTTCAGTAAAATTAAAAGAAGGGAAAATATGACAGAGCAGCAAAACTTGATGAGCTGATATTAATGACTCTACATCTCGTAATGATCAGAGGGAACTGCCTCGACCAGGAGGCCTATTAAGTCTTTGAGAATAAGCAATACCTCCTTTTGAGAGTGAGGGGTTCAATTAAATAATCTGAGCGAGTTTTTGGAAGTTTGGGAAAGGCAGCTTATCTATGGGAGACTGCCTCTGAAACGAGCCCCCAGGCCCCAGTGGAATGTGCTGGGCTAAAAGGTAGCAAATTCCATCAAAATCATTAATGATGTTACTTTCTGAATTCTGGAGTGCAGAGGATAGCCCTGGGCTCAGGAGGGCCGGTGGTGAGATGAGCTGAAATAAAGCACTGAGTCTGTCACAACTCAGTCAGGCTTCTAAAAATAGCACTCAGTGTTTTATTCATATGGGTAAATTAAGTAATTTCAAGTCCCTTCAAGGTGTTCAGCTCCAAGCAAGGCTAGGATTGGCTTTCTGCCATACAAATGACCCTTATCTTGACTCAGGCATGTGAGCCTCAGGAAGAAACCAATGAGAAGCAGCTTGAAGGGAAACTGAGGCAGAGGGGACTGTGGACAGGGTGACAGCAGAGAGTGCAGAATAACCATTTGGTGTACTTTCAACTCTGACTCTTTAAGAACACTGATTTAATCTAAAAATAGGTAATTCTTTTACAAATTCTTGATTTACATTTTCCTTTTTCCCCCCTGGAATTCAGGTATTAATTTCCTGTGTATACTTGATGTATTAGATACATTTAGCAAGGAATATTTTTTTTAATCTATTTTTGAAGATACACATCCACATCCCCTGCCAACCTCTGTACATATACCCAGGAGTCCCTTATTGCCAGTTACTCATATAGCTCACCTGGCCACTCAGTAAAACCAAATGCTATAAATTGATTGGCACCATGGCAGATCATTGAAGATTTTGAAAGATTCTTACAAGTCTGATGTGAGGGAAGAATGTGAGAGCTCATTACCATACCAGGCTATGATCTCTTTGTTACACTTCTTTAATATTAGCCACAGTTCGTTGTGTGAATATTTATCCTTTGTAGTGCAGTTTTTTAAAAGTCTTTCCAATATTATTCACTAGGCCTGGACTGAAAAAAGAGGCTAGGGGGACTGTTTGTTTCTTCATTTGACTTTTTGTTTTTAAACTTTTACTACATTTTGCCCCAGGAATTTCATTGTCATCAGAATGCTATTAAATCAGGGTCACTAAGGGTTTGAATTTTCCAAGACCACCAGCTCTATTGTGGGGTTTTTTTGCCTTTCTTTCACTAATAATTACACAAGTGTTCTACAGATTTGATGAAAAAATTCACATTCTCCTATTTTCTTCAATATCAGAGAAATAATTATATGAGTTGTTAAAAATTAATCTCTCTTAATAAGGGTTTCAGTCTTGGAAAAGAATGAGTACTCTGAGGAAGAATGGGTTAATAAAACCATTTTAAACAAAGAGAAGAATGAAAAAAAAAAGGAGAAACCAGCAGAAAAAGGGTGGAAGTAACCCTGGACCTCAACTCACCAGAGGGAAAAATATTTCCATGGTAAGAATAATCTGTATTTCAGTCTGTAGAATAACTTTCCAGTGCATTTCACAAAAAACGACACTTCAAGACAATTGCAAGAGAACTGGATGAGACATTGCACAGCAGGGGATACACAAACTGGATAATCTAATAGATATTTTCCAACTCCAATGCCTGATGGCTTTGGAAAAGAAAAAAACACCAATTATTACAGCAAATACAATAAATCTCTTACAATATCAAGCAATAAAGCAGCAATTACTTAAGGTCATGGCTGTAATTAAACAGCATTATTTATTTTATTGTCAGTGCCTAATTTTTTATTAAGTTAGATTCTAACCCAGTTAAGCTAACAGCCACGCTTTCTTCTAAATATTTTTTTTTTAATCTTTGAGAAACTTTATTGTTGGAGAGTTGAGTCTCTTTTGCTCATGCAACAATTAAAATTGACACCTTTTCATACAAATATAACAACACATAATAGCTAACAGTTTCTTCAATCTCAAGGTTAAAATTAATTTTTAATGCTTGCCTTGTATTTCTAGCTGTATTCATTCATCTTCAGTATAGTCTCACTTATCTGAATCCTGCTTGCTTGCCAAGTTCTCTAAGTCACATTTTGTTAATGCATCTCATCTACTACTCAAAGTACAGAACAGTATCATGATGCTATTTTCTTCTGTTTAAATTCCTTCGTTTTAGAAATTGGGATGGGGACAGTTTTCCACTTGATGATGTGTGAATACTCACTAGCAGACTTTATTATTTTGTCAAATACTACTTCTGACAATCACATTTGTGCTACAATTCCTCAGCATTTTGATTTCATCTCTGTACTGTTTTTATTTTATCCTTTGCTTCCATAAGGTTTACTTGCAGATGTACCTGGAGTTTTGCCCTACTGCTCCAAAGGTGATTTCTGGATACGAAATTCACATCCTCAGCTTCCCATTAAAAGCTACAGAAGAGAAAAGATGTTTAAAGCTCCCTATGTAGAAAAGCCTGAGCTAGCATGGAAAATAAGAAGGAAAGGGGTGGAAGGGGTGGAGGCCATGAGTCCTACAATGTGAGACACAAAAACCAGGCAGCTCCACATTGCCAAGGCACCCGTGGCTCTGCTCAGGCCCAGCAGCAGGGCTCTAAGGAGGCTGCCTCAGGGCTGGTCCTGCCCTGCATTTGGGCTTGGGAGCTTGTCCAGTCTTCCCCATGAACTTAGCCCAGAGTTACTCGCAAGCAGAACTGATCCAAAGTGAGGATCAGCAAGCAGTTCCTCTCTTACTTGAATGTCCAGCAGTTTGGCTGCTGAGGGAGCACAGAGATTTCCTACAGACATTCCAGATCAAATTCATTCCAGGAACTGCAGTCCTGAGGCAACCTGTGAGGCACAGCATGGCCCTGTGGTCTTTTCCACAAAATATATATTTGAACTCTCCTCACATTCTTCCTATTCAAAATGTTTTCTAAGTGGTCTCCAGCCTCAGAGGATTTTAGATTTGCAATCTCCATGTGTTAAAAACATAATTCAGCACACTGAAACTCTGGATTCTCAGGGATTTGGCTGAAGGAGCAGAAAGTCATCATAGAGGAAGAGATCCAAAAATGTCCAAGGTGATAAGGAGAGAGATGAGGCCGGAGAGGTGACAGAAACACACTCAGGCAGTGCAGCCTCAGAGCCAGACAAAGCTGGGAATGGAGTCCCAGGTTACAGTTCTACTACAGCCTATCAGGGTGACCTTAGACAATTTTCCTATTTACTTTATGAAAAAGGAAAAAGTCCTGCTCTGTCACAGGTTTGGTGTGTGTAAGTGTCATGGGTTGCAGTGCAAAATGTAACCAAGGGGTGTCTGTTGGAACTGGGGTGGGTGGTGGTGTAATCTTCTGTCAATAGCCCAGCTGATAAGAAACCAGCTGGGGCAGTTTCTTTATCTCTTCCGTGACCCATCCTCCCTCCAGGGACAGATCTTCTGCTCATGGGCCAGTGAGTCCCGCTGATAAAATTCCATCATCCCAGGGGGAGGAGCCAAGAATTCCTACCTGGATAAAAATCTGAAACTTGGAACAACAAGCAGCCTTTTCTACTGGATTCTCAGAGGAAGACCAAGCCCATCCGTCTTCAACAGAGAATTCCACCTTTCTACAGGATCACTGCTTCAACAGAGCCACATCTGCCACTCCAGGAGGGCTGCAACCACTGCTTGATCTGACTGCTACCAACACCCTGACCCACAGGGTGTCAGGCTGTATTCTGACTCTGTCAGTGGGTTTGGGTTTTGTAATATTGCATGCTCGTTTTAATTCTCCTAATAAAGAACTTATTCCTATTCCCAAATCTTTGCCCGACACCCCCCTAAATTTCAAAGTTATAATAATTCACAGGGAAGTGGTTTACATTCTCCATTCCAAGGGAGGTTCCTGCCTTCCTTAGCAGACACCTGTCATTCAAACCAGGACAGTTAGGTGCTGTGACACCGCTGAGCATCACTCCAGACACAGAGCTGGGAATTCCTGGTAGCTGTGAGCTGGGCTCCTTCTGGGCCAGACAGGAGACTCGTTCACTTCCCAGCACAGCAGAGATAGCAGCATTACACAGCTTTTAGTTACATCAAGAACTGTAAATATGATGACTATTATTCTAAGCTATAGAAAAGCCTCCCCTATTTCAAAAGTTTATCTCAGCAAAACAGAATGCTTTGAAGTCTTTGAATCCCTACTTCTCAGCTAAACTATGCAGACTTTCAAAGGCATCCATGGACTCAGGAAAGAGGAGAAAATGGCAGATCTAACCCCATCTCTGCTTTTCAACATTTACCCTGTGCAATAGGTTTAAACAACTTAGAGGATCCAGGACAGCTCAAGAGTTCAAGTTTTGCAACTTGAAATTCCAGTGCATTGTCCTTCTATCTCTTATCTGCATTTCAAATTGTATTTACCAAGTACTTCAAATTTTTCTTTATAACAGGTTATTAATCTAGCACATGATTTTGCAATACTTGTGCATTCAAATTCCTGCATAGTTTAGCAGATACATCTGACCTTGCTATTATCCTTTCTTTAGGAGATTTATACAGCATTCCTGCTTTGGAAAGATCATTAATTAGCATGCCAATAGAAAAAATGAAATTGCCTGCCATCTCCTATGTAAATGCTTTCCCATCTGTTCCCTTCTCATTTCCTCTGCACAGACTCTACCAAAGGTAGCTTTAGTTTTTATGCTGCTCTTAGTAAATAGTGCATTCATTGTTTTGCAATTTAAATCTGTTAAATTGTGTTGCATTGTGAAATGTGGCTCTATTAAAGTAATATATGGATTCATGCAGTCTCTCAGTATCTCAACAACCTTCCAGCAAATTCAGTGGATGTCCTTTCCTTAATACATAATAATTCAGCTTAAGGTCTAAAGAGTCAGACTTTTATTTTTTTGCATCCAAGACTTCTACTAATAATAATTGTTAAAAAAATTCTTCCATTTATTAATTAATAACAACTTATAGCAGTGTTCCTGTAACAGCCAAGTGAACTCTTTTGGGGTTTCCACATGGCACTATAACATACTCCATGGCTCTTAGTTCCGCTGTGATAAAAGAATTTTAGTCTCAGGTCTAAACCAATGGACTCTGTAGTCCTCCAATATGCACTGAGCACTCACTTCCCAACGTTAAACCAGGAGGAGTTCATGCAACACCCAGAAGAGCTCCTGGCACAAAGAAAAAGGCCAAAAGTGTCCATCCCTGCTCCTTATTGCTGTTCTCCACCAGCAAGGGAAGGAATCCACAAGGATTATCCAGTCCAACTCCTGCACAGGACACCTCAAGAGTCACAACAAGTTCCTGAGAGCATTGTCCAAACACTTCTGGAACTCTGTCAGGTTTGGTGTTGTGACCACTGCCCTGGGGAGCCTGTTCCAATGCCCAATCACCCTCTGGGTGAAGAACCTTTTTCTAACAACCAGCCTAAACCACAGCTTCAGGCCATTCCCTCAGATCCTGTCACTGCTCACCACAGAGCAGAGCTCAGTGCCTGCCTCCCCTCTTCCCCTCACAAGGAAATTGTTCCTGCACTGAGGTCTCCCCTCAGTCCCCTCCAGGCTGAACAGACCAAGTACCCTGAGCCACTCCTCATATGGCTTCCTCTCAACCAGTATTTTGTATTTGCTCTACAAAACAGACTTATTTTGCAGAGACATGGAAGAGAGGGGGGGCAACACAATACCATTACATTTAAAAGCAATTATTTTTAACCAGCACATTATTGTCAATGTTTCTGATTTGGAAGCTCAAGATTTTATCTGTCTGCTCATCACTTCCCACCTGGGCAATAAAGCCTTGCACGATCACCACTGCAGGCTGCAGTGTGATTGTGTGCTCTGTCTTTGCTTTATGTTTCCTCTTTATTGCAGGTTGGAAACAGTTTCCTGCTCACTTGTGTTCAACAGAGTTTTGCACCACATTTCCAATGAATTTTCTGGACATGGAATTTTAAAAAGTAGTTAGCCAAATATATTACTAAGTTGTCTTACTCATAAATATCAAATAGCAACATAAAAGAAGCATATGCTGTTGTGGTTCTCCAACTGGGTGCCAGATGGCAACACTAAGATTCAGACAGAATCTGTGCTAGAGACAATTGGGAATATACCACCACTCAGATAACTTTTTCTTTGCAGTAGGAAACACAATTTCCAGAATAATCAACATTTTCTGTGTATTCATCTCACATATTTCAGTTTTTCATGACAGCACTACTGAAAGAGAATGTTTTGGTTTGTCAAAATGAAGGTGAACATTTGAGTTAAACTGTCAGGATGAGGGCAGAGCAGGGTGTAGCTGTCCCAGGTCAGATGCCCAGTGTCCCCATTTTCATTGCAGACCTGGTTCCCAGGTGTCACAGTCTTTCCTGAGGTGGATCTGACAGGGCACACAGCTGGCAGCCCCATGTGTGTCCTGGGTGCACCAGGGATGTGTCTGGGTGTGGGATGAGCACACAGAGCCTGTACAGTGTCATGTTTGAACCCACCCATCATCACTCACTCCATCTGAAAAAATGTTGGTTTAAGAGCACTGAGATATTTCCCTTCAGCCAAACAAAATGTCTCGAGTGTCAAATTAAAAATATCAGAGATTCTGATTTTCCAGCCAGGTATACAGCACTGCCAAGGGAGTGGGAAGATTCTCTGGTGTTTATACCTCCAGATAAGACAGGATGTCTTCTTGGATGAAAAATTGCAAGAATTGCAGGGTTTGACCCAGAGACAGGTGAAATAAAAGAGGAAAAAATTTACATGATCCTGGGGTCTTTTGTGACTGTTAACCTTATAAAAAATAGGAACTTGTAAAGCACTACACTTCAAAATATGTGAAAAACAGGAACCACAAGTAACTTGCAAGGGAAGACAATGTTTTTTTAATGAGGTTTACTAAGCTTATTCTAGGGTGATATGTGGAAAACTCAGTGACAAGACTCCCAGGCTTTGATCACAAATGTGACACCTCCTGGCCAGACAGCTTATCTTGTCTGGTAGCTGGCTCATTAAGGTACTCACTACCACACTGTCTGAACCCAAATTCAAATTCTTAAAATTACTGGGCAAAGTTATGGATTTGGATTGTTTTGTAACTTCAGCACAGCATGATCTCTTCATGTATTAAGAAAAGTTCAATGATTTTGGGTTTCCTGCCATTTGAAACTTGCTGTAGAGTTTGTGAGCTGCTTTGTTTGTCTTTCCCTGTACCATCTCTGCTTCTTCCTGCAGGTATCATCTTCCTAGAATTTTAATATCTCACTCAAGTTCATTTTTAACTTCTTTAAAGCTCTACTTTTCCAGACTGAAGAGCTCTGCCAGCTCCACACACAATGTTACATCAGGCTTCTCCTCTTTCTTATCAGTGTTACAAGGGAGGTACTTTCTGCTGATACTCATTGTCATTGTTTTCCTTGGGTGTTTAACTTCTATTTCCTTTTCTTCCCTGCACAGACAGTGGTTTGTTTTGAACAAGAAAGCCCAGCAGAGAGTCTTCAGTAATTCAAAGGCCTTTCAAAAAAGGGCCTTATTTTAACTTCATTCACCCTAGACAAATACAACACTGGCAACTTCAAGGAAGAAGTACCTATTTAAGTTCTTAAGAATAACTTTCATCTAATATTACCTCCCATTTCTTCTTACCAAAGCAAAGAAGAAAACATTTTCATTTTTCAGTGAACAGATTATGTTTTTTATGATAAGCTCATTAGAAAATGAGTCTGCTCTTCTAGAACAGTTTTTTTCTGCACATCCTTGATTTCCTAAAGTGCTTTACTTGGAAAATAGAGAAAATCTGATGTGCCAAACCTTCTGAGCTGGCTGCAGCCACGACATTCCACTGATTGTCTGCACCATGCACACCATGGCTGTGAACATTCATGCTGCATTCAGAGGTGCAAATGTGCTGGGACTTCACCCTTTCACATACCAATATAAATCTTCAACCTCTTCTCCTTTTCACCCCCAAATACATGAGCATTCAGTAGCTTTGGACTCTTGAGTCCTCTGTGCCACAAAGCAGCCTACTTTGAACACAGTGCTCTCAAAGAGGGATGGAGTTTTTGGACTTTCTGTATTCTAAGCAGGAAACTGATTCTTCTTTCCTGTGCCAAAGAACAGGAAACATGAAGTAATCTCAGATGATGTTGACGGAGACTCCAGAATGTCTCTAGAATCACAACACATCATGTCTCAGTCTGAGCCCATCCATTCTGCTCTCAGGACATACCAGAGTGGTCTGGAGACACAGGATCTGTAACTGCTACAGCAGAAGGAGGATGCTATGTGGTGTTTTGGGCCATCTGCTCTCCTAGGGTGTTCTCTGCATGTCTCCTGAAGACACAGCAAAGCAGTCAAAGATAGCAGAGTCACCTTTCCTTCAAAACTGCACAGTGATTTTGCAGAAGTCAGGAGTGAAAATGATTTCTCCTGGATATTTTTGATTCATATAAAAATAGCTTTGTATAGTGTCTCATACAAATAAATGGCATATTTTATATCTTATATTTTATAGTTGGTGCCCCTCTTCTCTTAGCAACTTAGAACCTCTTTGGAACAAAAGACTCCATTTCCAGAGAAGCACTGCACAAACACCAGCCTAACTTTTCAGCTGAGTGTGACTTCAGCTCACAGAGACAAAAAAGCCAAAACAATCTGGGCTGACACCAGAAACTGAACTGCAGCATCCAAGACCTGAAAGCTTCCCTGGAGTTGATGCAAGATCTCCACATAAGAAAACATCCTGCAACACACTCATGTGTGTTCCTGGACCACAGAGGAGGACATGTTATTATCTCTGATTCATCCTTCACAGCAACAGACACCAAAAAGTTTTCCTTCTGCACAGGAAGTACAGGAGCGACTTGTGTATCTCCAGTCAAGTTCTCCACACTGAAGCACACTAAGGAAAGAGTGGAAGTCATCTGTACTTTTATTTAACAGGCTGGGGATTATATCAGTAGCCAAGACATCAGTTTTAAGCTACACCTAAAAGCCACATCTGAGAAAGGACACTGCAAGGGGCATTCACTGCAGGTGCCCCAGGAGAGTCTGTAAAATCCAGCATTGTGCTGTGGGGATCCTGTAGCTTGCTGGAGGAATGCAGCAAGGAAAGGCAGGTTTCCCTCTCCAAATGTCAGTGATCCCAGACCTGAGTGCATCAACAGAGCCTGCAAAATCTCGTGCCTGCTCTGAAGTTTTGGCTGGGTTCAGGCCAGCTCAGATGTGGTGTGGCTGAGGACCTGGCAACTGGGAAAGGAGCTGTGTGAGACCATCTGGGAGAGGCTCCATCAGGGGCTGACCCCTTCCCTTGGGAGGTGCCTGTGCTCCAGCCCTTG
The DNA here is from genome assembly GCA_013397295.1 of Polioptila caerulea. Lineage (NCBI taxonomy): Eukaryota > Metazoa > Chordata > Aves > Passeriformes > Certhiidae > Polioptila > Polioptila caerulea. Next base: position 1,146,593 of record VYXF01009492.1, read on the forward strand.
CCCCAGGTCCCTGCCTGAGTAATACTGACCCCATGCCTGAGCCCAGCCCATGGGCCCTGTTGGTCCCAATCTGCTGATTTGGATTCTGGCTTGACTGTGGGCCTATTTATCCTTTAAGTATGTCTGGACACATACCCTGTGGGCAGAGCCTGGCTGTCACCCCTGGGCCAGCTCTGCTTGCCTTGCCCTGCCCACCCCACTCACAGACTCCTCAGCTCCTCCATGACTTTCCCTTGCTGAGCCAACCCACTTTGGCTGCTCCCCAGCACACCCCCTCCAGCAGGATCCAACAGCCACCTCCTGCTTAAAACAAGGGATGTGTCACTTCAGGATGGATTCAGAAATTATCTAATAGTGCATAAAAATATCTTCTATATCTCAAAAGTGCATTTCTAGAATTCCCAAGCACCTACCAGTTCAAATGGCCATTTACATAAGTACCATGGGGTAGTGAGACATAAAACCACTCACAATTTTTTTCCTGCATTAAAAACTACCTCAGAGGCTTTATAAATTTACCTGCCTACCTCGCATTCAAAGAAAATAATCTCACAGGTTTAAACATTGTATCTAAACTGAGCATTCAGTTTTATTTCCCCTTTGAATGGAAACAATAGATGCCAGAGGAAGGAGCATGTGAGTGTCACATCACAAACTCTCCTCCTGCCTGCATTTCAAGGACAGCCAGAAACAGCTTGGTCCCTCACTGACCTCAATACTCACAGTCTGAAAAGAACAACCACAACCTTCAAAGCAGACCAAATAGCTGAACAACAAAGAACTTCAAAAGTATAAAATCAAACTCTTTTTCATAATGGCCACATGCAAATCAAAAGTCTTTGATACTCATGGTGATGTTTAAATTCATTTAAGCATTGTAGAGATCAAATTTCAAGTTCCATGAGTGGGAAATACTAAAAAGTGTTCACCATCACCTCAGTGTCCCTGAATCCCTACATCTCACAAGACTCATTGTCCACTTCATTGCAATGAGTATGGGATGAGGGGGCTCAGTCCACCACAAATCCACCATCAGAAAAGCTGCTGGTTTTATACTGAACTGACTTCAGGAAATACTTCCCTTGAATCAACAGTGCTTAAGAAAAGTAAAGAAAGCAATACAGAACTGGTAGGGTCCTGCATTGACTACAGTACCCTTCAGATGCTCCAGAGCAGACACTTTTCTTGTTCTTTACATTTTTTAATATGCAAATGTGCTGTTATTCAGCAGACTGATAGTTCTGCAAACAAGCTACTCATCCAAAAAATGCAATTAGTTACAGAAGGGATAATTAATGATCGTTGTAACTTTTCCCACAGCCCTTTATGAAATTAGAGCCTGTGGACTAGTTGTCATGTAAATATCTACCAGGAGGCACTACTTGCCATTAAGTCGGTACATTAAAATAAAATGGAAAAATCAGACAGAAGACTAGAGAAGAACAAAGGGACATGGCAAAAATTGCTTTCCAAGGATAGCTGCAGAACACATATTGTCTGCACCATAAACCTTCATCTTCCCTGCATCCAGCCCTCTTACCTTAAGTAAATACAGACTCTGCATTTTGAGCAGTTGTTTCATTCTACCATCATTTTCAGTAACTGTTGAGAAGCCCAGAGGACAATCTGTTCCTACTGAACTTTCCTTAATTACCAGTAGGTGTAGTCTTAATGGATTGCCTGGAAGTGTCAGTAAAAATGAGAGAAAGGACCGTGGTTCAATGAGGTTAAACTTAAATTAAAATCAGGGCCTTTATAAAGGATCTGAGAAAGACAGAAAGGTTCATTCTTTCCTGGTTTTACACTTTTCCATTAAACATTAAACATGTCTTGGAAAGCATCTTGCACCACCTTTGAGTTCCTCATTCACTCGCTCTTCAGGCTGAACTGAGCTTGTAAGAGGGACAGTGAACACAACAGAAAGCCAGTCACTACTTATCAGGGCAATTTAAGGATGAGTAGGAATTTCCACTCTCTCCAAAAGCCTTCCAAGCCTCACAATATAAAGTCTGAGAGGCAGCCACAATGATGCATGCACGGAGCAGCAGGATGGCAGTGCCCGCTTGCTTGCAACAGAGGGAAAAAAGGGCAAAGAAAGAGGATTTCTGAGGAGAGGCAGAGCTGTGACTAATGGAGCCTAAGAGATCCAAAAGTGTGGAGTCGTGCTGCGGAGTCAGTAATTCTCAATCATCTGCAGACATTTTTATAGCAGAAAAATACATCCTAAACAGGTTAAACTACCCACTGTGACAAAAGCAGGCACTGCTTGAAACAGGGATGGCTCATTTTCCCTGTTATACCTGTTACTTTCGCTGGAGTCTAATCAGTATTTAATACTCCACCAAACAGGGCAGAAATAATGCTTTCCTGTTTCATGTCCCTAGGCAGAGCTGTGATTAGTGACGTTTTCAGGTTGCTGTCACATTTATTTCATTAGCATGAAACAGCATTGCAGCTCTCATTTGGAGGGGCTGTTTCTAGCTGCAAGATCTGTAAAAAAACCTAAAATATGTCATCTAAGCAAAACCACTGAATTCATCCTCAATGTGTAGATGTCGGTGAGACAACAGAGTCAAAGGAAGAGCAATATCTGTTCTGGTCTCTTCAACAGATTCTCAGCTGTGAAATTTAAATCCTGAACTGGGACAATCCCTTCATTAAATGTTGCAGTTTTGATGAATTTTACCTGAAAATGGCAAGTATAATTATGATACAGTACCCAAATCCCTCCCAGGCATTTTTCAGGCCAAAACCCTATTTATTGCCACTTCCACTATGATGACTTCCACAAGGCTGTAATGAACTTCATCTGCAGAGTCTCATGTGATGCTAAAACCAAAAAAGGTAGAGACGATTATGCAGCTTTTGGGGAAGGATTTGCCTGGCAGAGGGATTCCTGAGTGTGACCACACAAACCACATCTCCAAGTTCCCACTCCAGACCGTGCAGATCCAATCAATGGAGTTAATGAAGTTCCAGGCACAGTTCAATTGATGAGGCATAGATTTCTGTGTTAGGGTGATCTGAATTCTTCTGACTCCACTAATTTAATCAACAACCTCTACTATCATGGGAACTTAGTGGGCTGGATCACATTGAGATGCCTACAGCTCAGATTTCATCCTTAGGGTTTGTTTCAGCTGCCTAAATGCAGGTGATGACACCATCCACAAACTTTAATGTGGGCAGAGCTACAGCTGTCCCTGAGAAGAGTTTGTATTTTGGAAGATGGCCTTTGCTATTCAATTGCACTGTAAAATATCTTATGACCTTCCTGGTCCATTAGTATCAAACTCATCTCACTGTTATTTAATTTAAAAAAAAACCCTAAACTTTTTTCATCACTCTTGGAGCTGTAGTCAAATGTTCTCCACTTGGTGGAGTAAAACCAAAATTTCTGTCCTTAAATTTTCAGCCTTGTTTATCTCTGAACCACAAGCCAATGCCAGGGCAGGTGAATGAGCAGAATTATGATTTATTGTGTGAAGATCTATGTAAGAGACTCTTAAACTATCATCTGAATCACACAAATGTTCCAACAGGTACTGTTGCATGCCTCAGCATAAAATTACTGAATCTGACAGATTCAAGGTTGCTGATAGGTTTCTATCAGAGAAGTATGATTTGCCAGTGATCACTAAGTTTGGAAACTCCTGCTCTTTCCTAATTCTTAAAGAAAATAAAGAAAATTGTGGAAAAAAAACCTTGCTATATTTGCCCAGCAACTAAGGAAGACGATTGGGCTCTTTTAAAGATCTGGATTTCTAAGAATACTGCTTTACATCAAGAAAGAGTTAGGTGATATGATAACCTCAGTATTCAAGGAAAATGCATGGATAAAAGCTCACTGTTTATGAATGCTAAAAGAGACAGGTTCATCAGAAGAAAGGCTATTGAAAGACTGTCAGGAATAGTACACATCCACAGAATGGTGTTTTTCTGAGTTTTGCTGGTTTTACTGTATTCTCTAGGTAGTGTTCTGGTCTGTTTTTTCTTGAAACATCTGTAGATAAAATACATTTTATCTGGTTGCAATGGCAGTGTTGCTCTTTATCTCTCTGCTTTGTCTGGAGGTGTGCCAAAGGAATTGTCACTTCATCATTGGCAGTGATGCTTGGTCACCTAAACTCCAGCATCCTGAAGCTTATCCTTTACAGTTGTATGGACAGACATTAAACACTCCTGAAAGAAACAGCAGAGTCAGTGCCTGTGATTCTGAAAAATAAGGATCTTCTGCTTGGTATCCCATGGATTTATTTGAAGTTGTCATTTGGGCCTCAGAATTAGAGATTATTTTTAAAGCCACTTGTTGCTGTCTCACCACAGAACAAGTAATGCTGTGCTTTTGTTTACTTAATCAAGATATGGAGTACAAATGCACAAAGAATGGAAAGACACATATTTTTTCTAACAAAACACTTGGAGAAAAATTAAATATCTGGGAAAAAAAATGAATAAAATACAAATTTCCCAGCTATTGGGTTGATTTATGTTTACAGTCCTACAGGCTGCTGCCTGTACATTATTTTTTTGTCCTGAGCAGTGTCTAATTTCTTCTGTGGGATCTCCAGGATCAGAAGTTATCTAGGTGGAAGCAGGCTGCAAACTCACATCATTTGTAGGTGGTAGGGGCCAAGGTAACTTCAGTGTGTTCTACATTATTTTACTGCTTTAGGAAAATGGAAAGAATGAGAAACTCATAAATTAGTATCTGTGTAAAGAAATGTCATCAAAATATACTCCAATTCCAGCAGTGCAAAGAGAAATCCACTTTTAGGTTTGTTAGAATTATCACTTTGTAAAAGGAACTGGAGGAAGGTGCAACAGGAGCAAATCTCCTTGAGAGCAGCATTTTCTACACCCTAACAATCCCATCCAGAGCCCGTCAAAAAGAAAGGCATCACTTGGAAACAGATGAAGGTATGATAAATAACTGACTTTCTCATAAATATTTTATGCTTAATAAAGTATAACCGTCACAAAAATATTTTGGAAAACCATTATATTCATTCAGTTTAATTAAATGCCTCAAAAATTGAAAGAATTCACTGCCTAGTTCCAGATGGTATGTGAAATGTATTGGTTTTTCATATTTGAAAGAGTGATTGTTAAAAATATTGATTTTAATGAACCCTTCAGATACATAAAACACTTTTAAAATAATATTGCTGGAAACGTTGTCACTTTTCTATAAAGAAAATCCAATTCACATGAGAGAATAATGAAGTCAAAGGTCTACCAGCCTAAAAATCCAATTCAATCATATACAGTAAATACAAATAAAAAGCTTAATCAGGGATTATTTTTCCTTTTAGTCTCAGTTGAGGTGGTAACACTTTAGAGAAAGCAACTGAAGTAACAGCTACATCCCCCCAACCCCAGGGAAATGTTCTCTGATCTGACAAACTGTGTGCAGTGTTTAGTTAAGTCTGCATGGGAAGACACTGGAAGTGAGGACTGAATATTTCCCAGCTAGGAAATTCCTGGCACGATCTGGGAAGCTATGAAATAACATTGAATTTGCTGCAAGGACAGTTTGATTCTTCATTTTCTTTCGTCTGCTCTGTGAAGAGGAAGTCGTTGTGTTATTAATGTGATGCTGTCCTTGGTCTCCTGGCAATGTCACTTGTCCTGCTGCACCTCTTCCAGGGTGGGGAGCAAAGTTAATCACAGTTTATTCATAGAGGGGAACAGGCTGGAGGAGGTGGCCAGACTCACTGGTGAGGGCAAAGGCAATTAATGATCTGGAACTTCAGAGGTAGAAACAAGTCTATGGCTGATGAAGGCAGAGCTTCAGAAGGGGAAAAGCTTGAGCTCTCCACCTCCTCAGCCCTGATGTGGTTGGTTTGCTCTTTCCAGAGTCACAGCTTCCCTGCAGCTCCCCAAGTGTGGCACCTGACACAGCCAGGGCAAGTGCCCAGACCCACATGTGGGTACAGTGGGGTGGAAACAAGGCCAAAAATGCCACAGCATCTCCAGGAAATCCCTGCCCAGTTCTGAGGGATTGTCATCAGACGGTCATGGGATGCCAAGGGTGGAATTCAACTTGCAAATTAAAATATCTATATTAACCTGAAAGTAACCTTTATTTCTCTAGGCACAATTGGTTGTACTGGCTGTACTGGATGTGCACTGGATATGCACAGGATGCAACAGGGTTTAGACACTTCTGCAGACATTGATCTTTAGGTGTCTTAATCTGTGAATTTAATTCCCCTCTAGTACCTAATAATATTACCAAATGAGCTGATACATATGGCATGGAGTGACTTTCAGAGTAGACATCCAGGAAGACTGCAATGGCCAGAGAATTACAGTGTTTCCTAATTCCTGTTAAAATTCCATAAGAAAATACAAAAAACTAATTTGTGTTTAAAAGGACAGTACAATTTTTGTCCATCCATGACACCACTTTGGAAGGATGTATGATTATATTCACAACAACAAACCAGAATTATTTACTTAGCATTTCTTCTTCAAAATTTTAGCACTTAGGTTGCTGCAAAGGAGCTCTACTGTATATTTTGATTCCTTAGTTTTACTTTCCCCAGTATGTTTTCAAATATGTATTGGAAGTCACTGGGGTGACTGAGGTGAAAGTTTAATGACCTTTGCATGCAGAAATTCAGACAGTACAATTCTTTCTGCCCCTAACATCTATAAATGTGATTATATTCATTGTGAATCATATGGTCAGCTACAGCATGGAGAGCCCAAAAGCTGACATACTGTTTGTGACTTACAAAATCTCTTGACTTTGAGGTTACTTTTTATAAGTAATTGGATCTAAGGTGTCTCCTCTTATCTTCCCAAACCCCTCTGTTTACTTTCAGTACAATCTACATCTGCAAGCTGCAAAATGGATTTGATGCTGACGTACCATTTTTGACAGAAAATCTCCTGCCCCACTTCTCAGACTTTCTTACAGAAATGTAAAACGAATATTCAGAGAATGCCTTAAGTCAACAGGATTAAGGACTGTCAAGTGCACTGCTTAGTCCTATCTACGTGCTGAGGATTTTATTGTACTTTCATGAGAATATTTGCACTGGCAGTTAGGGATGTCTCCAGGGTTTAGGGTTTGTGTTTTTTTTCTCTTTAATAATAGCTGGGGAGGAAAAGGAGCTGCCAGTTGGGATAAGAAGTTGAACTCTTGCCTCCCCAGCTCTCCACTGTCACTCTAATTGAGTTCATTGCATTTAATCTGGCATCCTTTACACTCAGCAGTGCATTATTTTACCAACCCTTTAATTATCAGTGTGTACCAGTGCTGGTGACTTGCACACCATGACCAGACATCACACTGCTCCCTGGGGAAACAAGCACAGTGCAGGGGGATCCTGCCCTGGAGAGGCTGAAAGGGAAGGTGGGAAAGTGAAGCAGGGAAGGAGCTTGACTTTTGGGGGAAGATGAGCCAAAGGAGGCAGTGGACACCAGGAGAGCAAAAAAGCAAGGCAGCCACCAAGGAAGAATAAGCACTCAGAAAACTTGGCACTGTTGGAGAAACAGGCAGAAAACAGGGTAAGATAGAGAAGAAGAAGATATAGAAATTATGAATAACAAACAGATTAAAAAAAAAGCCTGACAGGCACAATCCTGGCCTTAATAAATCCTACTATGCATGGTAGAGACAGAAGGCAAATGATGCAGACTCTACCCCAATAAAATGAAAATCTGCATTTAATTCAGACACACGTAGAGGGGTATGAGAGTACTTTTGGCACTTTGGTACTCAACAGCCCAAGAGTGAGTAGGGAATTAGAATTCAGAGCACCATCTGCTAGAAAGATATATAATATCCTAAACTTGAAACACCTCAAAAGGTAAAAAATAGAAAGAAAAATCACTGGGAAAAGATCCTCGAGAGACCTTAAAAATAATCCAATAAAACATTTCCAATATAAGTTGTGGGGATTTTTTAATAAAGATAATTTCTGTGTTAATATTTCAGACGAAAAATTAATATTTTAGAAAAATCATCATGAATCAGAAAGTTTCTTTTCTCTTTCCTCTTCCTCATCTTCCCCTTTATTCTGTCTTCCCTTCTTCCTCTCTTTCCCTCTTTTCCAAAAAAGGGAAAAAGGCAAAGACCAACATTTTCTCAACTCCGGAGAGGTGACAGCAGAGAGAAAGAAAAGAAGACCAGAACAGTGGAAGAAAAATGCTATGTTTAGTTTGGAAAAGGTACAAAACTTTATGGTCAACTCAAGTAAAAAGGGTGGGAAAAGGAGGGAAAGACAGGGAAATTTTAGACAACAAAAACGTCAAAGTCACTTCCTTTCTGTGTTTCCAGCCCACATAAACAATTATTCTATTTAGAGACAAAAATAAGGCCTAATTTATTAATAAAAGATAGCAAGTCTGCTAATATTAGATCTGTATTTTATTAACGTGAAGCAGTACAGTTGCAGATCTTACAATTTACTCAACATCAAAGAGTAATTTTGTATAGTGAGTTATGTGTTGAATGTTTTCACCTCCATCCAAAAGGCCTGCTTGTTCAAAGATGAAGAATAACACACTAGAACATTAATAGAGCTTTTATGAGGTGCAATAACAAGGAAGGATTGCATTGACTTGGCTCCATTCACTGTCTGAGTTTATAATGTAGTGCTGGGCTGTGAAAAAATAGGACAAAAAAATTTAAAAGTCCAAACCTCTGCTGAATGTTCCATACATATGGAGGAAGCTGGGGGAAGGAGGATCTAACAAGGTCTCTTGGCCTGCCAGTGCTTATGTCCTTATCAGAGAAAACACAGAAAGTCACCAGGAGAAAGGCAAGGTCTCAGAGTCCAGCTCTCCAGGGCAGGGACCATCTGTCTGCTCTGTGTTTGTACAGAACCAAGCCCGGGGGGGTCTTTGTTAGAAAAGTTAAAAAATTGTATTGGCTTTTGCCTGAAGGTAATTTAGAGGCTGTATTTTGGGAACACCAACAGGTAAACAATGACCTTGATTTCTTTATTGAGATGCCATGCCCATGGACTAATGGTTCTGGTAGCTAATATTTTCCTGTTCTGGAAACACTTGCATTTAACCAAAGAACATGGCATTTGCTGGCACTTCAGTGCTCTGTAAGAATACAAGCCAAGGCATAATGGTGGTGTTGTCTTCTCTAATTCTAAGTAAATACAACTGTCTTGCTTGACCATGAAAAAATTGCAGATTTCATCCTTCTCAGCTGTTACTACCAGAGATGGAGAGAACTAGAAGAAAAAACATCAAAGAAACAAGATCTGACATCTATAAACCAGAGAAGAAAAACTGAAGTGTTGAATAGTGCGAGATGCCTTTATCTATCTGCCAGCTTCTTTGATGAGTTCACTCAGAGCATTTACACTGAACTGGGGCTGAAGGTTTTGTTTCTTAAACATCCCCTTCACTCAAGTCAGACTGCCTCAGTGCAGCTCCCACTAGGGCCCTGTTCATTACCAGAGGAAGAGGGAAGGAAGGAAAAATCCTCCCACAGTCCCAATCTGGATTTATGAGCCATTGCTCTTCTTAAGCAGGCAGCTGTCAGAAATGCTGTAAGGTTTATCTCAACCTCCTCCCATCGAGACAGATCCTGACCATTGTTTAACACATTCAAAGATATTAAAAACAATGGGTGCTATAGTAAAATTGAAATAATTAAATAATTGAATTGAAATAATTAAAATTCCCAAACAAGGAAGAGTTCCACCTTGTGTTGTAAGTTGCCATCTTTGATGATGATGTTTTTAAAGATGATCAAGTATCTTCAAGGCTTTGGAAGTCACAAAAATGTGTTGACCGCCAATATTAACATGAGTTACAAACATCTTTAACACAAGGTACAAGGGTGAATTTTTCTCACCACAATTCTTGGCTTAGACTTTGTAATTATGCTGAAAGTCACAAAGTGCTCTCATGAAGGTTACATTTTAAAAGGACTTTTAGGTTTCCGAACAAACATGTACAACAGAAAGGGCCAGGCAATCCAAAGGGAATAAATACAGTTGGGTAAAAAAGCCAGCTTAAGTCAATAGGCAGTGGAGCTGCCTGGGTGAAGAAGATGGAAATGTTTAAAAGTTCCAAATTTGGCAAATCTGTCACAAGACCAGGTGTGGAGCAAGAGGGGTCAGATCCTCCTCTGAGCAGCAGTCCAGGGACAGCCCAGACCCCTCTGGCATACACAGAAAAACACATTTCACAGCTTAAATGAAGAGTCTTCTCAGGGCAAAATTTGGGGTTCTCTTTTTACTTTCATTACACCTTTGTTCTTCCTCTTCAGAAATTCCAGTCAGGCTGTTGGAGAAAATCTGGTACATCAGACTTTCTTCCAGAGGGACCAGAGGTTTGTGCATACTTGGTTGCACATTCTTTGCACCTTTTTAAGTCAAAGTAGACAAAATAATAAGCCATCAGCAATGGCAGACTTTAAACAGCACATCATCATGCTCTCAATGTAATTATTTCATCAGAGAGAGGTTAACTGAACTGATAGGTGTGCAGTGCATGAATATGAGTTTATGACACAGAGTCTTGCTCACATTTTTCCTGTAAGTGCCTGCTATATGAATTTCAGAAGCTTTTCAGCTGTCTGTTTCACTGAAGTGGAACCTGCTGTGGTTTCTTGCGGTTTTCCTTGTGTATTTTATCTTTCAGAAGGAATTCTTTATTCTCGATGGAATAAGACTATGCTGAGATTTTCAGAAAAAATATTCCCCTACCATCAAGCTCTGAGGCATGAAGGGTGGCTCTCCAAGTTAAGTATCTGCCATAATCTGTGCTTTAGTTACTTCTGAATTTTTTATTGTGCTTATGCTCTGAATGCAAACATCAAAAGTGAAATCCATGTGTTTCTAATGGTGCTGCAACCATTTCTGTACCCTGACTATTGAGTGTCATACAGGAGTGGTCTAAGAATGCTCTCCAGAGTAGGAGTGACAAACCTCAAGTGATAAAAGAAATTACAAACAGAAATAAAGAAATTCCAATTTTAGAGGAAGCACAAAATATTCCTCTTGTTCAGACTACAATTAAAATTCTGTGTTGGAAGTAAGGATTTTCAAGTCTTGAAAAAGAAAATACTCTTCCTCATTTTACTTTTCTACAGCTTTCTCCACCTTTTTTCTACGGAAAGTATGAGGTACAACAGTCAGACCTGAGTAGAAATAAACCTATTTATCATGAACATCACTATGGCCAAAGTGCTTCCAATCTGATGTGTGTTTGATTTCTAGTTGTAGCTATGGAAAAAATGCCCACACCTGCATTTATTTTGATCAATAGCACTGGAAAATCTTATAAAATCCCTCTTTCATCTGAACATGCCCTTGAATGAAGAAAATATAATAAAAGAGGAATCAATTTCCTTCTGTAACAAAGCTAAGAAATAATGCACTCTATTGTTTGTTCTACCAAAGGAGATTACAACCTCTGTATTTTGAAGTCTGTTTTGGGTATTTCAGACCACATGTGGGTTTAAATGTCTGTCAGGCTCCAAAGAATAATGATAACAACAACAACAGTAATAATAATAATACAAACAAAACCAAGCATCTTTTTTAATATGCTAACACACAACTATTGAACCATGGCTCTCATGCAGGTAAATTAAAGCACTAATTAACAGAATTAGGCATGAGCTTAAATACTGTGGATTTCAAAGGGACAGAAGCCCATCTGCAGACATGAAACCCTTTGCTGGGCTTATGATGACAAACGTGTGTTACAATTCCATGATTTATCAAGATCAAGCTACATTTGGGAAAAGCACAACTGTGTGCATTTCAGTATATTTGATTTCATAAATACCAACTTCTCTTGATGCTTGTGGAATACATTTAGTAGACTGAAAACTTCAATGATGAGTATGCAGTAAATCAGCAACTCAATCAATGTTAGTAAAACAAGTCTCTTCTTATAATGAGGCTTTATAAAGATTTCTGTTTAGTGATTTATATCTCAATACCAAGTTGTGACAAAAATATGGAGGTTAGATCCAGGCTTTAATGTATAAAGAACCAGGGGTGTTTCTCATATCAGTGCTTAAGTTTAGAAGAAATGATTGAGAGCGTGACCCAAATCCATAGAGGTTTTCTGCTCCCAGTGCTCTGAATCATTTGTCCTTCAAGCGTATTAAATTTTAGTTTTTAAAGTTTACAAGTAAGAGAATGAAAAAGTCTAATTTATTTCCACATTTCCAAGCTCATATTTAAACTTCAGGATATCATACTGTTCCTGAAATGGAATGCATTTCAATTTCAAACCAAATTTCCACCGTATAAAGATCTATGCTGTGTTATGTGTATGTTTTCTCATAGACAGGTTTGTTAGGAAAGGGACAGGCAAATGAAATCAATTTTCTTTCTTTAAAATGTCATAAACCCCACCACTTTCTCAAAGTATTGCCAATATTGCAGCCTGAAGTTAGGACTAAGAGAATGACAGAACTGATTGGAGTTTTTTCATCTACTGATTAAATGAAAAATTTTAGATTCAAAGCAATTTTGGATCAGAACAGCTTTCTTTATTTTTCCCCACTAAACAATGTATGTTTTCAGTGTTTGCTGTACTCACCAGGGACCAGTGATGCACCTTTCCCAGAAAATCACTCCTTGTGAGACATCTGTAGGATGCAAATTGTAGATATTCCTGATAACTATTAACAGTATATCACCCACTAAGAGCACAGAGATATTATAATGTTCTTTAAACCTCGCCTCATACCTTCCTTCTATATAGGGAGGAAATAAAAATGCTTCTGTCCCTGTGTGTGGTTGAAGGTTAGAGCTTTAGCTTCACTGAAATATTGCCTGCATATTTCAGCAGGTAAAGACTGTGGGTGCTGATTATTCTCCAACATCCTTCACAGTCCTGCTGTGAAGGGCATTAACTCCTCCTGCCAGTGGCTGGGAAAACAGACCTGTACTGCCCAGCCTGGTGCATCCCTGAATCCCCAGGCTTTGTAAACACTGGTGTTCAGATTGGGTATTGGATTTGGAGATTTCAGGCACAGCTGCTGGCACTCACTGTTATTTGCAAGTTTCAAACCAGTTGCATTTAATTTCTTTTCTCTATTCCTTTTAGTTTCCCTTTGAAGAAGGCACCAGAAGTGATCACTGACACCAGCAGGACTAGGTTTTCATTCCCCATCTTTGGCACCACATAGTTCCACTCACACACATCCATCCAGAGGCACAGAAAAGAATAGGAAAGAATAGGAAAAAAGAAAAGAATAGGAAAAGAATACAGAACAGAGCTAATTGCCGTCTGGAAACCTGTGGTGCAAGCTGCCCTTGCTAAATTATTTCTATTCAAGTTTCATGTTAGGTGTAATATTTTTGTTATTCAATAGTAATATATAAAACTACATGTATATTTGCATTGTGTTTTGGTTTTCTTTAGTTATCTTTCATTAAGCAATCATTGGCCATCAGGCATCAACAACTGCAGGGTTTTTTCAGGCTTGCCCAAAAGCTTAATTATTCTTAGAATCATGGGTTTTTTTCCTGCCAATAAAATTATCAGTTTCTTACTCAAAGTCCATTCATTCTTGTTCTGCTCCTGACTCGCTACTCTTCATTTTCTAAGAAGCTCTTGTGCACTGGAGATGCCTTGAAATCTTCTCATTTTAAATCAAACAAATTCATCCTTCAAACAAGTTTAGTTTAGTTTAGTTTTGTTTAGTTTTTAAATCTTGTCACTCTTGCTTTCCTCTGGATTCTTTTTGATCAGTACTCATAATTCTGAAACTGGGACTCAAATAAGAAAAAAAATTATTTATAGTAGAATTACTATTTCCCACACCCTATTAATGCTACTCTTGTTAAAACTTTCCTCAAGGAATTCCTTACATCTTTACAACAGCATTAACAGTGTCTACCTAATTTATGATCTAACACCAGTTCTTTCTGTACTGCCCAGTAAAATATTCCCCATTTTATATCTCTGCATTTGATTCCCTTCAGCCCTGTAGATAGCATTTTTGTTTATTTACCTTTATTTTAATGATTTTAGGCTATTTCACAAGCAGGTCTGTGCCACACTGTATTTTAATCCTGCACTCTGCAGTGGCTGTAACCCATCCCAGGCTGGCATCAACAGGAAATGTCAGCAGGGCAGATGTTTCTCCATCATCCAAACCAGTGAAAATAGGACAACAAAGCCCAAGGTTTGATGCCTGGGTACAATCCAGTGAAATGCTCTCCTAGCTTTACAGAAAACCATGAATAGATTACTCTACTGCTTTTCAGGCATCTCTACACCCATTTTGAGACCATTATACCTCTACACTTTTTGGGGAAAATGATTTGGAATGGTATCAAAAGCCTTGCTAAATTTCAAGATATGTCACACCTTCCACTTTTTATCCACTTGGCAGATCCTATCCTTTTACAGGGATGACACAATTTATACCTGACAAGTCCACAGGGTCTATTTTTATCTCCTTATTATGCTTCACAGGGTTATTAATTAATAGATCCATTCTCCTCTGGGCTATTGGAATCAGCCTGACTGGTGGAACATTCTCTCAGGTTTCTTCTTCCTTCCTCGAGGTTCATTCCCCAAATGTAGTTCATTCTCAGAAGTCATTTTACCCAGACACTCCTAAACTAAATATGTTTGACTTATCTACATATTTTAGAGTGCTTTCTCCTCCCCTCTTTTCTCCAGGTCATCTCTTTGTTAAATTTAATTACTTTCATTAAAGGGTCACAAATATCTTTTAGGACACTGAAATAAAGAATAAAAATTTTAGCCTTTTCTCAACCATCTTGTTTTATCTTTCCACATTATGTAATTGGTTTGTTTTTTTTTCCCTTTCACATGTTCCTAATGTATTTATAGGGGTTTTTTTTTGTTGTCCTTTAGGTGACTTGCTTGCTGCAAGTTAATCTGTGCCTCAGCTCAACCTCTTTCTAAATTCTTGTGTATTCCTTCACGCTACCTTTTGAAACAGTTGATCTCTGAGAGTTAAATCTTATATAAATTTTTGCCCACACTAGAAAATACCAGAAAACCATCATGCCACAGAGTTTCCCCCACAGCATATTCCAGGCAATCTGCTCAGATGCACAAATTGTTACGATCACAGAAATATCCCACCTCTGTAGCAGACCACACAATTCCACTGCAAAAAAAATTTAATTAATTTAAAAATCTGATCCAGAAACGTATTGTGTTTTTTTCTTTTTTCCCTCACTGTGCCCAGTTGTTTAATTGCCAAGTCTTTTGTAAGTCAAAAAAACCCATGATGAGCCAAAGCCACAAGGAAAGGATTAAATGAGCTATCATTTGTGGCTTTCACATACCATTCTTTATTTCGATAATACGATTTAAAATTACAGTGGTGAACACGCATAAATGTCAAGTCTAATATCATGTGGTGGTGAAATAAAACAGAAATTGGCAATCTAGATGTTGGGCTCTGCACTGGAGTCTTGTGCTACCTTCTCCTACCCAGCTTTTACAGCGGTGGGGAACAGCTGTCTGTCAGTGCAGCCGTGTGTTATTGTCACCCTGTTTGTCCTTCCCATCAAAGTGACAGCAATTGCAGCTGATTGCTATGCAGCCCGAGTAATTTGGGCCCTGCTCTCCCAGACACTCTGGTGGCAGCTGCATTTCCATGGCTTCCTGCAGCACACCTGCAGAAGGACTGCAGTCTGATGGCTGCAGTGCTACAAAATACCATAATTAGACCATATTTATGGCTGAAATGGAACAGCTTAATTACAAGGGAACTGGGATTGGGCACTCATGGATAGCTGGGATGTTACCTGGTGCAAAAAAGGTGGGCAATGCTACTTGGCATGCAAAGCAACCACTCTGACTGCTTAACAGGGTGGTGGATTTTACTGTAACACACCCACACAGCACAACCAAAAACCCCAGCCTGAAAGAGGAACAGAAATCCAGAGCTCTCTCCAAGCATCCGCATGCTCCAGTGCACCTGCACAGATCCATTAGAGCCATGTCCTTGCTTGATTGCAAGGGAAAATCCTGTGCTTGTCTGTGCTTATTTCCCACCCCTTGGTGTCAGAGCAGCAGCACCCAGCAGTGCTGTGAATCAGAGCCTCATTTACCACCCACCACTTAATGTGAGCTGTTGCCTGGGATTGCTTTCAAGGGTAGGTATTTGCTTTTAAACTGGGCTCTCAAACAACCTGGGGTGCTCAGACAAGGGCACTGGCAAATTGCAGGGGGAAGGGCATCTCCTGCCTTTAAAACTGCTCCTGGGTTCCGTCAATTTTGAAAAATAATAAGTAAAATTAACCACATAACCTGGACCTTCATTCACATGCAGGGAGATGGTGGCCTACTCACTGAGAAAGGGGGAGAGCAGCATGAAGAAGTAGAAGAGGATTCCAAGAGATTACGAAAAAATCCACTGGGTTCATAGGAATAACTCACTGACTGATAGTTCATCACTGGGAAATAAAATGCTTTGTTTCCAATAAACATCCTATGTTCATTTGCCCCATGCAAAATGAAAGATGATCCTGAAAACAGTTGAAAGGAAAATTTTTCAAGACGTGTGAACACCAAAAATTGGTTTATTCCACCAATCCACACTGCAGGAAGCAGCCTGACTTCACTCTTTTGTTCATCCAATTCACGTATCACTGTACTTTTAAGACTACTACTGCTTCATGAGGTTTTACTCTGACCAGTGATAAATCCCTTAATACAGTAGAGGCAGAGCAAGAAACAGTTCAAGGACTAAAAAACTAAGCTTGATTTTCCAAGCAAATAGTCCTAGGTAACAAGTTTAAAAAAAAAAAAAAAAGAAGAAGAGACCTGTAATTATTTGATGTGGTGCACACATAATAGACTTTGAAGCAATTATTAAAGAAAATTCAGATGGCCAGAGTTCATTTCCCATGCAAAGCTCCCCCTCCCCTGAGATTGCAGGCAATTGGGCTATGTAGCCTCAAGCACAAACCTCAATAAGTTCATCTTTGGGGATTTGAACCCATTTGATCACTTTAATAGAAAAAGTGGTGTGACACCTGTTTGTAATCACCCGGGTTTCCTTATGTAAGTCACTCCCTGCTGTATGGGAGGTGTGACCCCACACCCTGTTCCAGTTTGTGCCACAAACTGGGCCCACGTCATCTGAGAAACTTTGCATCTTTGCCTCTTAATTTATACCTTGGAAATAAATAATAAAATGCTCAGGACTCCTCAGGAGTAATGCTCTGATGTGAACACACGTGCCATACATCTTCTGCTCCCCTGCTTCTCTCCAGTGCCTAAAACCTGGACAGAGATCTGAGGGAGCAGCTGGACCCCAGCTTAGTACTAAAATTGAGTATTTGCAATGTTAATGCATTGGATTCTGCATCTTTTGCACCATCTCCTATTTTAAGTGTCTTCTGGAGGGAGGGCAGAAGTTTTGGTATGAACATGGCTGAATGAAAACTATCAAGTAACAAGGGCTTGTTTAAAACGGAAATTACTCCAGAAAGGGCTGTTCAAGAGAAGCTATTCCAAATAACTCAGTACATGCACAGTCTTACACATATAAATATACAAAGTACATTTCAAGGACCCACTTGTGTGGGTCACACTTGTGACAACACAGAATACATTTCTATATCCTGTACCAAGGACACACTTGTGTGTTCTTCCACCCACATTAAAAGTGAGCAAGACCTAACCCTGCAACAAGCAGAAAAAAGACCTTGCTGATGTCTTCTTTTATTTTTATTCTTTTTTAATTTTTAATTTTTAGTGCATAAACAGAACTTGGACCATGCCCTGAGGTCCAGAAGAATCCAGTGCCACAGTGTGCTGGGCCCACATTTGAACAAAGTTAGACACATCAGAAGAAGCCTGGAGCTGCAGGATGGCACTGACAAGCATCCCTATGCCTTGCCAGGAGCCTGGCAGATCCCCACTCTTCTCATACGGGGATAAGCAGCTGTAGGATGAGCAGCTTGAGATCAACCCACCTGAGAAGCCAAGAGGGGGGTAAATCAGCAGGGAAAACCTCTGCTGTGATGAGACTACTGAGACCCAGGAACAGAACCAGCCATGGGCTGCTCCTATCTGAGCACCTTCTCTTTGATGCCTCATTATGCGATGCTGTGGTTTAGCCCCAACCTGGGGGGAAAAGGAGGAGAATCAGGAAAAAAAAGTAAAACCCATGGGTTGAGATAAGAACCGTTTAATAATTGAAATTCAGTAAGATATAATATTAATATAATAGCAATAATAATAGTAGTAGCCATAGTAATAATAATGATAAATAATAATAATATGAAGAAGAAGAAGGGAGTAAAACCAAAAAGAAGCAAATGATGCATTATATAATTGCACACCACCTACTGACTGACGCCAAACCCATCCTGAACCGTGATCAGCCTCTCTTCTGGATAACTCACCCAGTTTATATACTGGGTGTGGTGTTCTATGGAATATCCCTCTGGCCATGCTCCCTCACAGCTTTTTTTGCACTTCCTCCATTGTAGAGCATGAGACACTGAAAATTCCTTGGCTTAGGGCAAACACTACTTGACAATCCAAAACATCAGTGTGTTATCAAGATGATTCTGAATCCAAATCCAGCCCTGCACCAACTACTGAGAAAAAATGAACTCCATCACAGCTGAAACCAGGACGCACTGACAAGAGCTTGCCTGTGTATCATATTTGTGTAAGGCTGTCTCTACCTCGTAGCTGACAGGAAATTAAACTGCTTCTGTCATTTCTTTATTTCATTTTCCAGCAATTTTCTGCCAGTGTATGTGGGAATTTAAAAGAGTGACAAACTCATTTTGGGTTTGCGCTGCAAACCGGATCAGCCGAGGCTTTGCTCACATACCACGACTGTCTGAAGAGATTTGGCAGGGAGTCAGTTCCAGCTGGTGCTGGATGGGGCTTGGACAAGTGATGCACTTTCCAATTGACCTGATAAACTGGCAGTCTTGGATGGCTGCATGTTGTCTAATCTGCAAGAACTGCTACACAGAGCTTATTGGAATCATAAATTCTGGCTTTCTGGAGTCTTTGTTTCTACAGGTGCCTGATTTTGCATTTGGATTCCTCTTGATCAAATGTCTCGTTTCCCTAATCCAACAGACATTATGATTACAAATTAAGGGCTAGAAATTGATTGATACAATCAATCCATTGATACAAGATTCCACAACAGAATACAGGAAGTACAACTGTGTATACAAAAAGCACTTTTCTTCCATCCTGCATTTCCCCTTCTGAACATTTGGTTTCACAAATACAGGACTCTTCTTTTTCCCAGCACATTTTTAGAAAGCATGAATAATATGGATCAATATTCATAAAGAGTTTATCTCTAAGTGTTTCTACACTTCATTTTATTTTTCTGCCTACTACAGATATTTCATTATTGAATTTTTACAGCTCTTTTATCCTTCCTCTTGCCCACTGACTTGGTTGCTACCTACATCTCCACCCTGTCTATATTCCTTTGTTACTTTAATTCTTTAGATGTAACCTTTAAAACTGAGCTTTTTGTATTTCTTAACTTCTTAGAGTGACATAGAAAGTAGCAGAAGTTTATTTTGGAGTTTCAACAGAACTATCTGGAAATGTTTGAACTTTTTTTCTTTTTTACAAGAAAATTCTAACTTATTTTTGCCTGCCCTTCACCTCTTGACAAACATCCAGCAACATCTGTTCAAGGGAAGTCTTAGGAATAAATGACTGGTTTAAGAAAAACGAAAAACCTGGTGGCAAGGACAATTATTGCGGTCACAATTTGCCTCTCAGAAGCTCCTTTTCCATGGTAAAACTTCATTTTCCAGTCTGAAGGGATGGCCCAGCCATGATCAAACAGGAGAGGTTGACATTATATGACATGAGACAGAAGACCAAGCACCTGTAAGGTGAGCTCAATGTGAACTCTCCAGGAGGCTTCACCTTGTAGCTGCTCATGGGTGATGCTGTGAGCATCAAGTGTTTCATGGAGAAGATGACTGATGGGCTGAGGGTGCCTGTGAGCAGGCCTTTGGGTTGATTGTAACACATAGACCATGGTCTAGTATGCCCTATAATTTAAGGGCATTGTTTGGCTTCAGTTCTCTGGTATTTGACTGCTTCACCATTCGCAGCATATTTATTCTCTCCAAGATGGAAGGAACTGCTGTTTACTCTTTGGAGGGTGAAAAACGAGGAACTGAGAAATTAAGTGCACTGATCAATGCTGTAAAAACACTGAAATGGAGCACAAGGACTAATTTACTCACAACTAGCAGTTGCCTGGCCTGCAGAAGAAGCTCTATCCACTTGCAAGAAAGAGAGGTATGGGAGCTGTAAACCTCTTCTTGCAGGACCTGAGCAAACCACTCTGAGTCTTGGCACTTGTTCCCTCTCCTTGCTCATCTCAATGATGCCCTTTCAACACACGCTCTGGAAAAGCCTTTAATGTGCACAATTATTGGAAAGAAAGCAGAAATCTCAGAGGAGAAAAGATGTGCAGAAAAGTGAGTAATGATTTTGTGTAGCTTTGATTTATTGACTAGTAGAAGTAATGTATGTATGGTTATTTAATGCCTGTGGCTGGCTGAGCAAATTTGATACCCAATTCAAGTGCTTAATAATGCTGAATGGTCATTATGTTGCTGTAGGCTTAATTAACTGGTGGGTGGATTATGGTTTTTAATATAGATGGAAGGGCTTTTTTTTGTTTGTTTTAAGAAGTAAATGGTTTATTAATTTGCCTTTGTTTGTTTGTTTGNGTTGCTGTAGGCTTAATTAACTGGTGGGTGGATTATGGTTTTTAATATAGATGGAAGGGCTTTTTTTGTTTGTTTTAAGAAGTAAATGGTTTATTAATTTGCCTTTGTTTGTTTGTTTGTTTGTTTGTTTGTTTTGGGGGTTTTTTTTTTGGGTTTTTTTTGCATATTGTCTCAGTATTGGCTACTAAAAACATCAGAACATACTAAAGTCTTCCTGCCATGGCCTTTTCCAGTAACAGTCATTTTATTGTCTTAGACTCTTCAGAAATATTCTCTCTGAATCTCTATCCAGGAATAGTTTAAAAAATAAAAGGGATTTTTAAATGCATTTATGTCATCAGAGCCTTTCAAGTTTATATTTAGTTGGTACCTTTCAAGATTTGCACTGAGCTGATTTGCTGGTGGAGTGTCAGCCCAGCCAACAGACCCTGCTCTGGGTCTTAGGGTATGTTCAGTACAAGCCAGGTGATGAGCTTGATGAGTTGACAGCCCCTTTTGCTTCTTGCTTTTCATGTTTCTATTTAAGTGTGTGACTCAAACCTGCAATATTTCCACAACGACCCATGTCCCCATGACATTTAAGGGACAGTCACTCTGGCTGCAGGTGGTTTGTGATTTATGTCTGAACAAATGGAGCTATTCAATTTACCCTGCATCCAAGACTTCATTACATAAATCCTGAACTAAACTCCTCTTTGTCAGAAATTAGACCCTGAGACACCTATCTGGAGAACATTTACCTTCACAGCAGTAGGAAGCAGCAACTTGGAACAAAATTTTAAGCTGCTGAAGTATTTGGAAGGTCTAGAAAGTAGCTCAAGGACTCTTTCTTCCTCACAATGGCAGGCACAAATGCATCTGATGCAGTGTCCCCACAGGTGATCACCACTGGTCCCACATTTCCCAGGAACATCCCTAGCTGGCTCACAGAAACCACCAGGAGGGTCCTTGGCATGTGAATAAATCTGTGCTTTATTTATCAGAAACTTTGCCCTTCTGTGATCCAGTGACTTTCTTCATCACAACCCTGATGATGATGATGATAGGATCACACTGTTAAAATTCTAAACTCCATCTGCATCTCCTCCCCACAGCACTCAGGACAGCATTGTGTGTCCTCATCAGGTCTCTCCAAGGGAGAACAGAAACACAGGGAATGTCACTGTCTCCCCCTGGGCTGGCCTGTGGTGGGCAGCAGGGAGGACCAGGACATGCACTCTGGAGGCACAGTAGCAAAAATGAGAATAGTTTCTCCATGGAATTAACCCCTTCACAAGCACCTCTGGACTGGCTCCACACCAATCCTCACTGCTGGGCTTTGCTTCAGTGGGTCTCAGTTCCAAGCATGCCTCCCAGCTGGCTAAGAGAGCACTAAAATATTAAAAGATTTGAAAAAATGCTGCTCCTTTTTATACTGTGTCACTTCATTTATTGCTATGTATCATTTATTGTTATGTATTTGTCACAAGTGCATCTGGTAGCAATTACTTTACCACTGTAGACATTTCCTATTACCTGATGTAGACATTTTCTATTACCTTCTCCTCCGTGTAAGCCACTCTTAACAGTGCAAAAAGTGTCAAGGAATCTGAGCTCTGACCCATGGGATTTCCTGAAAAGCACTGAAGTGGTTAATTTATACAGCTCCAGTAAGAATCCAAGTGCTTGGCAACAAGAATATCATATAAACTCTCCTCAGTGCAGGTAGTTAATTGAGTCTTGCAAATTTTACTTGCCTGCTCAGCTGGGATGAGTAATTATTTTTGATGGACGAGTAAATTGCCATTAGTGTTTCCATTCTGCTAAAGCTGGAAGATTAGTCTTTGTGGCTGAGCTGATAAATTTCCATTACGGTTTTGCAAGTCTGAGTGAATGGATGTAACTGCACTTTCAAACCCAGACACAAAGTCTGTCCTTCTAGGTACAGCCTGAACCCTTACCCAAACACAGAGGCAGCAGGAGTGAATCCTACAGAAACATTGACACCTACCCAGCTCAAGGTCCAGCTTGGCCTCTGCTATTTAATAAGGAGCAGTGATTGTCTGAAATGCTCCACAAGCTGACTAACAAACCATGAGTACATACACCAGGACTGTATTTGCTGAGCACCTAAAGCCCCTGTTTACTTCATTCCCAAATGAGGCTTGATCTCATGAATCACATCTCCTCAAGCTGCCCTGAGCTGTCTCCTGAAATGCCTCTCAAACCATTGCTGTTCTTTTCCCTGATTTCAGTGCTGGTGATTCCAGGCACCCAGTACCCAGCTGAACCCCAGAACCCAGCTGGGCCACATGTCACAGAATCTGTGCAAGGCTGATGGGGGACACAAACCTTTCCACAGAACACCAGGAGAGGTCATGGGTGAGGAGCTGATTTCGGGAAAAAGACTTGAAGATTGCATTAGCTGTCACAACTCTTTAAGAAAAAGTCTTTCTAAAAGAAACTTTTGTCTTGAGAAATAGTAACAAGGACCAGTTCTTAGGATTACACAGACACTTGAAAGGGAAGGGGTGTCACAGCAGGGACAGCACGAAGCAGATGGGAGAACTGGCATTAGGTGCCTGAATTTGATTGCAGTGGGTGAATTTGATTCCCTGCTCTCACTGAGACACATTCTCCAACAGCTTCCCACCATGCCCTGAGCTTCCAACACTCCCACCAGCATTTACGAGCATGGAAGAAAGCTTTCAATAGTCTACACAGTCACATTTATGCCCTGTGCATCAGAGGGAACATCACAAACCCTCACCAAGGCAAAGGCACACTCTGGATAGAGTTGTTTGCACAACCAGGTGAGGTGAGGGAGCCAACACCTTTGCACCAACCCCAAGTTCCTCACCCCTCCTACTGACACTCCTACATCAACAGGTCCATGTGCCTCTTTAAGGACTCTCTGTGTCCTCTGACAAAGGAGGGTCAGATGACTGCACTGGCAAAAAGCTCTTGGTGAATTTTAAGCTGTATCTTATTCTGGAGGGCTCTTCCAGGAGACCTTTGTTATAGAGTCCTTATAGCCCTTATGTTCTCCGAGATGCTTTTCATGCTTTAATTGTTTCTCTGTTCTTCTTTGTTAATAAGGACTCAGGAAGCACTGCCAGGTTTCTCATACCCTTATTAACAAGTGGATGCTGTGACATTGTTTAATTATTAAACAAAACTGCAGTCTGAAAGTAGCTGGAGACAGAGAAGGACAAAAAAATGTGCAACACTTTTATCAAATGTACCAGAAAATGGCAAGAAAGTATGCCTAGCAAAAAGCCTGATCAGGATATGGTACAAAATTCAGACATTAGCTAGATTTTAAAAACTGGTTTCACTGACATTTATAGATGAAGTAGAATGTATGTGAGAAAAGATTCTTTGGAAAGTATTTAAAACATAAATTGTAAATCAGTTTATTTGGGGAAAAAATTACCAGTAATTTTAGCAGCTCCAACTCCTGTCTAAAGCAAAAATAACTAAAATAAAAGAAATAAAATAATCATGCCTGGGCCACTGCTAACATTCTCTCTTTCCTTTCCATAGCTTTATTTAATTGTAGCTTGTACCAACTGCAATTCTATCCTACTAATATAGAAAGATGCAGGCTCACATGCTTACCCATCGAGGTCCTGCCAGATAAAGCACATTATGGGGCACTAAAGCTCAAAGGAGGAAATGAATCTTTCATTTGAAGCTATTTTTTTTTTTTTTTCACATGTAGAGTGATGCTCTGCTACTCCCAAAGCACAAGGGTGCAAACCCAGAAACAGGCACAGCACTGTAAGTATTTTTGATTGCATGGGACAAAAATTATGTTTCTGCTGACTTCCAAAGAGCACCAGCACACGTGCCTGCTGGGCTTCTGAGGAACCTTCCTTCAAGTATTTCTAAATCACAGCAAGGCACTCCTATGAGGAGTAGCTGAGGGAGCAGGGTGTCTCACCTGGAGAAAAGGAGACTTGGGGGAGCCTCATCACGCTCTACAAGTCCCTCAGAGGAGGTTCTGAGGAGGTCAGGGTCAGCCTCTTCTCCCACTTAAAAAGCAGGAGTGCAAGGGGAAATGGCCTCAAGTTGTGCCAGGGGACGTTTAGGTTGGACATTAGGAAAAATTTCTTCACCAAAGGGGTTGTCAAGCATTGGAGCAGGCTCGAGGGCAGTGCTGGTCACAAGCCCTGGAGGCCTGTGGATGTGGCTCTCCACGTGGTTTAGTGGTGAACTTGGCAATGCTGGGTTGGGCTTGGTGATCGTAGAGATATTTTCCAACTTCACTGATTCCATGGTTCTGCAGGAGTACATTATTTATTGACTGGAAGATGAAGTGAGTAATAGCATTGATGAAATTTTCCATCAAACACATAGAAAAGGGAACACACATATTCCCTGAAGTTTCTGGCTTTCTGCTAAAAGACAAGGAGTTTTTTTGGTTTCTTCTTACCATGGAATGAATCTGCATTCTCATCACATCACAGATGCAATCTAAACAAGGGAAAGCAGTCCCAGGCTTTGAAAGCATCTGCACTCTGCTGCCTTCACTGCATTTCCTAAAGCCACTAACTTTCGTATTTCTTTCACCTTACGAATTCTCCAAATAACCCCTCACACCACTTTATTTTGACTTATCAAGGTAAGAACTTTTTCAGCCATATTTCACTGAGGGAATTTATAATCTGGCTTAAGACTGCAATTCAAGACATTCTCAGAACATAAAAACACAGCAATATTATATTGAACGCCTCTTCCAGCAATCTATGCAAATATATACATTGCTTCTTGGGTTGCTTTTTTTTTTTTTAATTTTGTTGCAACCAAGCACAGGAAACTATCACAGTGGCATCAGTGGCATGAAGAGATACAATCTAATAAATGTGCTGGATCAGAATTGTTCTGACAAGGTTCAGTGTCATAAATAAATGATGAAAACAACACCTTGTTAATCACCAAAGCACATTCCCTTATAGACACCAAGGCTTAGACTGGCTTAAGGGCAGCATAAGCTCAGCAGGGTTTGACAAAGCATTGAGAAAAGAGATCATTAGTTTTTCAGAGCCATAAATCTCACACATCCAATTTTTAAACCACTGACAAAGTATCTCCATGGAGTGACTAAATTTTTCAAATGGCATAATTTCCCAAGGTCTAGTGGCAAAACTGCAGGAATCATGAAAAGGACCCCAAAATGGCAGTTTATTTTATGATTTATTATTTAACTTGCAGCAAAATTATTATCTTCCTGAACTAAAGGACTGCATCTCTGGTCATGCTGGCAGGTAGAAAATGAAACACTATCAATTACCAAATCAAACCAACAGGTTGGACATCACCTGGAAATGGAATTTACATGGCATGTGAGGGACAGCCATCCATCCCAGTGAATGTATCCACCAGCTTCAGTGGAGCTAAAATTAATGGCAGTAACCAGCTCTTACAAAAAGAAGAGATAGAAGTGCCAAGATGTCACAGACAGTATGGGGCACAGGAAAAGAATGACACTGGGATTTGCTCAAGTGGCTCTCAAGTGTCTTGAGACAAAACTCTCATGGATGAGGGAATGATGAAACATCCCACAAGAGCCCTGTGTAAACACAGCTAAAGTGATGCACAAAGAAGAAATGACCCTAAAGTTTACATAGAGAATGATGGGGTTTGAGTAATTAGCACTCAGAGGGGGGAGCTTGGGTTAAAACAAACAGATCTGTGAAAATGTCAGCTGGTGATCAGGATCAGTCAAAGATGCAAGTCAAATACCGCGAGTCATTAGGCAAGAAACAGGAACAGACCAAAAAAAACATACAGGACAAGAGTCTAAACAAGGAGGTGTGGAAGGCAAAAGATGAGCAGACAATGCTCGCTTCTTCTATCTTCCAATATGATAATTATGCAACATTGCATATAATTGCCTAAAAAGGGACAAGGATTCAAATGCTAATGGACAAATTCATAAATGAAAAATTAATTTAGGACTGCTAAAAGGATAGAGAGATCTGGCTTATGAAATTCCTGGAGGCTACAAAGATGTACTTGAAAATAACTAAGAGCATGTTCAGGAAATTTGAAAATCTGTGAATTTCAAGATACTTGATTCATATCTAAACAACCAAACCATAAAAGACTGTGTTGTTTTTAGAGTATTCTTTTAAGAATTTATTAATCAGCCACTGAACTGGAAAAACACCACAATCATAATTTGCAGGGGATCTGGATACAGAAAAGTGTTTTGTACTCAATGGCAAAAACAAACACACAGAAGACAAGGTTGGTCTGAAAACAGCTTGAGAATAGAAGAAACAGCCAAGTTAATTGCATAAATTTATTTTAATTGTTCATTGATCCAACTCTAGCAATACCATAGTACAGCACTCTCTTATTTCCTCTTATTTTATTGTGGAAACTCAGGCAGTCATGATTGTGTTTTATAGTCATGATCATCAAGGGAATAAGTTGTTGGTTGGGCTGTTTTATCCCTCTAGGAAAATAAATGTTAGCTTTAGCCCTTGTCATGATTTATGCTTGAGTTCTGGATTGTCACACTAACAGATAATCCAGAACCCCATCAAAGTGATCAAAATGTATGACATAGCTGTGTGCTTCTTAAAATGTCAGTTTGCTCTGTCAAATCATCCTTAAGCTCTAACAGCTTGTTTTCTCAGCAGAAAGCTCTAAAAGTTGTTCATGTTTTGCATTATAACCTTGCTAAATATCACCAGGCTTAGAAATCCAAGGATATCAAGCTGCCAGCAGCACCCTCATTTATATGTCATGGAAACAGAATGGTTTGTTTTGGAAGGGACCTTAAAGACTGTCTGGTCCAACCCCTCCTGCCATGTGCAGGGACACCTTCCACTAGACCAGGTGGCTCCAAGCCACTTTCAACCCAGCCTTGAACACCTCCAGGGATGGGGCAGCCACAGCTTCTTGGTGCATCCTGTGCCAGGGCCTCACCACCTTCTCAGTAAATAACTTCTTCCTAATATCCAATCCAAATATAACATCTTTCACTTTAAATCCTTTACTCCTTGCCCAATCACTCCCTGCTCTTTGCAAAAAGTCCCTCTCCAGCTCTCTTTTAGCCCTTTTGGGCACTGGAAGGCGCTCTAAGATCTCCCCAGAGCCTTTTCCTCTCCAAGGTGAACAATCCCAACTCTCTCAGCCTATTTTCAAAGCAGAGGTGCCTCTGAGCATTTTTATGGCCTCCTCTGGGCTTGGTCCAAGTCCTTGTCCTTCCTGTATTGGGGGTCCCAGGTGGGATCCCTTGAGAGCAGAGCAGAGGGGCAGAATCCCCTCCCTTGACCACGCTACTTTTGATGTGGCCCAGGACACGATTGGGGTTCTGGGCTGCAAGCATCCATTGCCTGGTCACACTGAGCTTCTCCTCAACCACACCCCCAAGTCCCTTCACCCAGGGCTGCTCTCAACCCATTCCCCACACAGCCTGTATTGGTGCTTGTGTTCACTTAAGGACTTTGCTAGATAGTAACTCACAACAAAACCCCTTTGCCTTCTACATAAGAGCTAAAGATCTTTTTCTAACTTTTTGGGCAGATCACAACTCTCCATCCCTGATTTTGTTTAATGGAACCCATGGGGAAAACATTTTCGATTTAGCACTTTTCTTGCCAGCCAAGCATTAAAATGGGACTTTTTCCAGGAAAGTAATCATAGGAGTTACCCTTGAAGCTCCCTTTGACTCACCCTCTCATCTACATGTCCCCCAACTCAACACATAATACAGTGAAATATCATTTTTTCAGTTAAAAGGTGGGATAGCTCTTAAATAATGATCCCAAATATGTTGGTAGGTAGTTCTGTGGTAGGGACAGGTGGTTACCTGGTGTTAGAGGATGGTGTCAAGCAATGTAAGATCACTTGTTAAATTTAAAGAAGCAGAATTCTTTCAGAAATGGGTAGTTATAAACTCTTGTTTTGTTAATAAGCCATTCATCTGCAGGTGCTTAGGAATGCCTCCTCGGCACTTAACCCAAAAGACAGCAAGAGCAGCACTCCTTTTTTTGTTAGAAGCAGCCCTGGCATCCACACCCTTTCCCTGACTATGTTTGGCATTACTGATAGCACCTACATAGTTCTTGTTTCTGCATCTCTCTTCTATGCCACCACAAAATTCCTCTGAAGGATGCTAAAAAATCCTTTTTGAGTGCAGCACATAGCCTGCACTTTCCATAGCAATGAAATCCACAGAAGGACTCTGCTGAAGATAGCCCAGGGGAATTTCCAGTCCCTTACAGCACAATTTCCCAACTACCACTGACAGATATTTGTCTTCTCTGTTCTGAATTGTTCTCTTCACAAAAAGTATTCCATATTTTTTCTTAAAACCGTGCATAATTATAAAGTTTCTTCTAAAATCTAAGCAAGGTAATATTTTCGCAAATCAAAATTTCTCAGTAGAAAACTTTATTACAAAAAGGCCTTTTCATAACTCAGACATTTAATTTTTTTTCCATTTCAGTTTTCTTTTTTCAATTAAGCGGACACAGTTTTTCAAATTTCCTTTCATGTTCCTCAACCCTCCTGAGTTCATCTGGACTTCTTCCAGCTTCCCTAATTTCCCTCCAAGCATTAGGCCCAGCATTCAATTTCAGACTTCTCTGGTACCAAATAGAACAGAATAATTACTTCCCAAAACTCAAATACAACCATCAATAAACCCTGGAATGAGCACCATCATTTCTGCAGTTGCACACATTTTGGATCTATATTTAACTTGTCAGCAACTATCTTTAAAAGCCACAAACCCCCTTTCCTGCAGGGAGCTGCTTAGCCAGTTATTCCCCATTTTGTCCTGGTGTCAAATGACTTCCCTTTCTAACTACAATACTCAGCATTTATTTTTCTTGATTTTTATCTTATTGATTTCACACTGTCGCTCACATTTATCATGATCATCTGAAATTCTATGCCTGTCCTCTTTGAGAGTGCTTGCAATTACCAATTTTGCAAACTTTAATTGTACTCCTTCCATTATCCAAAATGCTTACAGAACAAATATGTAGGCATAGTGCACAAACTCTCCTACTCATATTAAAATATCAGCCTTTGAAAAATGACTGCAAACACAGATTTCTATATCTTCTAGGAATCTGTAGAAAGATATAATCATTGTATCAAAAGAAAAACACACACGAAAAAATTCTCAGTTCAGAATTCCAACAATCCAAAGCACTTTTCCCCAGTTCCTGCTTTCAGGGGTACTTATAAAAGAAACAGCTGAACATAACCCTTTGTGGGGGTCCTACAATGGTCTTCACATGCTGACACACCACTCCCAAGGGAAACTGGCATTTAAACAGGGCAAAATCATAAATTCCAGATAGACATTAACATTAAGTTGGAGTCCTGTTCTACCTGCATCAATGCAGAGGAAAACAAGTAATTCAGCACAAGCAAATTGCCCATACAGACTGAACTATAAGCTTATGCCTAAATGACTCAAATCTGCTTAAAGATGTTTTAACCTGTTAACGATGTTAATTCATTATTTAAGACAGGAATATAACTCCTCATTCTTCTCACAGGTATTGTCAGCTATTCACTAAAAAAAATGTGAAGTTCAATGTACACCTATTTGTAAAACTGGTTTGGAAACAATGGGGGTTTACTTCTACAAAAAGCTGTGAAACATGACATGACTTTGCAAATATTAATCTTCCATTTCCAAATATTATGATAAGATGAATGTCCTGAGCATTTCTTTAGATTCACTGAGCAGGCTCAAATTCTTCTTCAACTTGTCTAATCAGAGACACAGATTTCCCCACCAGGTCCAAAACACCATTTCAGGCATGAAGTGAACAGAGCCTACCCATTTAAGGCCCTCTTATGAAGCTACAGTCCCACAGCACCTGGCAGAGTGATGCAGTATTTATCCTCACCACGTTCCCAGGAGGTAAGGAATGCCATTATCCCATGTAACAGTGAAGGACTGAAAGCCCAATAGATGAATAGACTGCCCATCCATGCAGTAGAGCTCAGGATAATGAGTCCCAAAGTTGGTGCAACCTGAGTCTGCTCTTGAGTCCCCTGAGAAATGTACTTTTGGGTGAACTATCACTCAAACATAAAGTTCTGCTTCAGCAAGCAGATTTTGCACCACTGTGGCAGCCACCAGCAACATCAGATCCACAGCTCCCACTGGTTGTAGATTTCTCCCGTGTTCACAGCTTTACCTGTCAGCACAGTGTATGCACGGTGTGTTCTCAGCTGTTATCTGGGTTAGGGTCACTGGAAAAGTGTGGCAGGATCTGCTGCTGCTAATGCTGCAAATGTTTTCAGGAGTTACTCACAGAGCAGCAAAACTCAGCCCACATCCCCGGTGTGACCAAAGAGAATGGCTCATTTCAAAATATGTTCATGGGTTAAAAAGCCAGTTCAAATAATTAGCTTTCATTTAACATTATTTTCCACCCTGAATATCTCAGTTTGTACATCATACAGAACCCAGTTCAATGCTAATGCACCACTCTTCAAACATTGCAGCATCAGTCTGGTGGAATGAGAGAAGTGTAACAGGCAACTTCTGCAGCTGTCATTTTTCCTAATGAAGAAAGCACTCTCCAGATGCTGTCCTGCATCCTTTGAAACTCAATGGCATTAACCAGCTTCACATTTCTGCCCCACGCAGTGATTTCTGCAAATAATTTTATCCAAGGATTGCACAGAGATTTGTCTGTCTAGGGCAGAGCTGAAGCAATAAGAGGGTCAGCAGAGGTGTGAATAAGTTAGAGTATTCAACTCACAAAAAAACAACCAACCAACCAAATTAATAAACCAACAACAAAATAACAGGAATCATATGGGAAGAAATCATTCTATGCCAATACAAGGGAGACAGGATAAATTCAGTCCTGATGTAACCTGTGCTGCGACAGCGTCCTCAGTTATTTGCATCCAACACAACCTGAAATGGAAAAGTCAGAGAAGCAATAATGGTGCCAGTAATTCCATCTGAGGACAGATCAGCGAAACACTCATCACACCCAGGCCTACACAGGAAACCTCCAGACTTCTCCTCTCCTTCCCTGCTCACACAAGACTTCAGAACTTCTCTGCTCAGCATCGTTCCTGCTGAATTCCCTCCTCCCTGGGACACAGATGTCTGTTTACAGCAACACCCACCCCCATGAGCAAAACACAGAGATTTCTAATTGCACAAGAAACTTTTTAGGCTTCTCCCAATGGACACCAGGACATCTTCATCCAGAGGCTGCTCCTGGCCACACCTGATGTGTCTCTGAGATATCCTATCATCCTGGCTGCCTCGCAGGTAGCAGGGGCTTGTGAGCTGGCTGGAGCCTGGGTGTGTTGGGTTTAAATATTGCCAGCCACCACAGCACACTCAGGGCACTGAGTGCCCACCCCAGCCTGCCTACCTGTTTCACTGGAGCTGCCTCCTCCACAAAGAAGTCTTCCATGGCTGCAGCTGCTCACGGCTGTGCGAGGAACCGGGGCGAGGGGCGGGGATAGGGGTGGAGGGGGATCCTGGAAACTGGCACAACCTAGATACACAGGCTGGCAGAGCAACCAACGATTAAAAAAAAATCTTAATTAATTACACAGAACCCAGCAAAATTCTGAACTACTGAGCTGGCTCTGGGGTTGGTGAGGTTTTTTTTAAGCACTCATTACTCCAATGAGGCAAAAGGTACTTTCAAAGGCTCTTTGCTCTCTGCTGAGAAGTAAGCAGGGATGGCAGCCACCCTTTGAAGAAGACACACCACCAGCAGCCAGCAGCGTGTCTTGGCATGAAGCTGAAACAAGACTAGATGGAGCATTTCATCAGTAATGCTACCTAAAAGGGGGTAGTTTAACCATCCCAGTTCTACAGTGAGGTTTGGAAGAGATATTGGGAGTGCAAATGTCCCTCTGGAGCAATGGCAGGTGGGGGAAGAGACACAGAGGCATCCTTCAAGGGCACCCTGAGGGTGGACTGGCTTTGCAAAGGCTGGTCAAGGGCCACCAGTTATGGCTTCACATGGGTCAACAGCTTAGAGTGACTCCAGAGGAAGGAAATTCCTATGAGGACAACAGCTCAGGCAGTCTTTTCCCCTGCAGAAACACTGCAGGCTGCACCCCTGTGGCTGGGATACATCTCCATGGCATTAGTGGAAAAATTCCCAACTGATTCCTAAAGGTCAGGATCTGATTTGCTGGCACAGAAAAAGAACAACTCCCTGATGAACGTCAAGTCTTGGTTTGAGCTAGAGGTTTTCATAATTCACAAGGAAAGTATTTAAAATAATCTGAACAGCTGTAAAAGGCAGCAGAGGATTCCTGACGTAATAAAAATCTGTTCCCTAAAGGGCATGGATTTGGAAAAAAAGTTATTAATTGAAAAGTAAGTCATGTAGGATGGAGAGTCATATAACTGATGAAGGGGAAATGTGCCTCAGATCTTCACAGAAACAAAATGAGTTGAAATCTCTCAGCTTTTCACATCACAGCTTTCTTCCTAGCAATCATATTTTTTTTTCCTGACACAAGTCATAAAAATGGACTTTGAGAGTTCAAGAAACTCCAAGAAACTCTGTAGAAAAATAAAGTTACTCAGAAACTTTTTTTTTTAAACTACTACAATACAATCAGACACCAAAAGTGAACACTATTGGGTTCATTGCTAATGAAATGACCTTAAAAATCTACATTTCATTAAATGTGGCATGCAATAAAATGCCACAGGGGAAACATTATTTTATTTAGTAATATCAAAAGCTGTCATTTTCTGCAACAACCTGGGGCTAAGGAAACCATGAATAATTAGCATTTGGCATTAAGAAGTATTTTATCAAGAAAGCTGCCATAGCTCTAAGTAGCCCAAGCAGAAATGTTGGAGAGTATTAATGAAAAGTTAGAGTGACTGTTGGTCTTATCTATTAATTTGCCTTTGTAGAGTTTAAATCAAAATGTTTTCATTATTGTCAAATTTCGGTTTAGTATTAATGAAACTAAAGTCATATGAAAAGTTGTGAACAAGGAAGAGGAAAGATGGAAAACATCATCAAGAAAAACAAATATTTGCCACATTCTGACTTGAAAATGGCATTTTTCTGTTAATAAATAGCCCAGTTCAGTAAATCACATAAGCAAAGTCTTAATTGTAAGGATACAAGCTTTTTGGAACCACACTTGATTCTTCAAAATCTAATCTATTCTCTACATTTTAAAGGACAGACTTCACAACATTTTACCATGTGTAAGAACTTTTGCTGCAAAAGCAAAATCCCATCATCTTTATGGCCTTTTTCATCTGTTTGCAATTAGTAGTTCTGTTCTATTTCTGTGAGCTGGGGCCAGAAAAAAAAGAATACAGTTTACAGCATATTACCTGCAGGTATTTCTAAAGGACTTAGCACAGGAAATTATTAGATATCAGTCTCCCTGCAATAACTATGCAGAATTTCACTTTTATGACCTGGCACTCAGAGGTAAATGCAAAGTAAGCTGAGTTAATCAAGCCTGAGCTGATTGAATGGTACCTGGAGCAAAAGGGAAACCAACTGCCTCACAGAGCTGATGGTGGAGCAAGACAGGTTCATATCAACAGCCCTGAACCAGCTGCCCTGAGGCAAATCTGTAGTGCAGTAACAGGTTCACATGGCAGAGCTTCACAAATCAGGAAGGTTAATACATTTATCAGCTGTAAAGGATGTTTAAAGTTATTTATCCAGAAATCCTGATTGTTGTAGGTCTTCTCTGAATTTGAGTTCTGTGTGAATTAGACACTCCAACTAAAGAAATCCCAAAGTGGAGTTCATTACAAAATTCTTGGCAATTTTTTCAACTAGCAGACTACACCTACCCGCCTCCTTTGGAAATCTTTCCCTACCTTCAGTTTTCTTTACTCTGATCTATTTATCTCTCTTTCAAGCAGATCAGAGAGATGATGCAATAGAGCCCTGAACTTCCACTTCAACAAACAAATATTTCAAACTCACTCAACTTAGTGAGACATGTTTCCTTCTCTTATGCAACATCAGAAAATCTCTTGATCCTCTTCATTGTGCTCAACACTTTTTGAAACATGGGCACTTGTCACACATGTAATTTTTGTTTAACAATCCCATCAGAATCAGTCAAAATCTACTATAATTTCCTTCTCATTGAAGGGTCAAACACGTGAGCATTTTTGAACACACTAATGTACAGGGAGCTTGTTCTTCACTTGATCTCTCTCAATGACACCAAGTCTTGTTTTCACAAATATTAATTCCCTCACTCTTCAAATATGACCCATATTTTTTGGCATGTATGTGACTGACTTGAAATAGATGGGGTTTGTGTTCTTTCAACAGATCCAACCCATTTGCATTTGTCACATGATCTTTAGTATTGACATAACTGTCAGTGTAACATAACCAGAAAACTTGGTCTGCCATTGCCTCTTGGATCTTATGGGTGAATTACACAAGTTTTGAGAGGGTGGACCAAGAACCACTCATGCAGGACTGAGCACATTTACTCTGTGATGGTTCTTCATGTACAATTACACTGTTATAAAGTTATTGGCCAAATAACAACCTTACCTGCCTACACATGTTGAAAATGTTGATGTCTTTGGGATTTCATCATCTTTGTCTCATCTTTGACTCTAGAAACTCAACATTCTAATTTATTATAATGATTACTACTAATGACTCCTTCTTTACTTGCATCCTGACTCAGTATTTTTAAATTTATAATCCCTTGCCTATCTGTATTTAAAAATCTCCTTGCACCTTTTCTTGAAAAGATAGGCTAGAAAAGAAAACCAATAATTTTTCCTTCTAGACTGAGTAATCAGATTCTACTCCTGAGCAGAACACAGAGAGAGATCCTCTTGTCAAAGTTAGTATATCTGAAACTTTCCTGAGATTTAGTTCCTGGAAGTTCATGGCCTTCAGCACTTGTTGGGAATTCTGGACTCACATTGACATGAAAAAAACCACAGCAAACCTCTGTCAAAGTTGTCAGCTGTTGATTGGCCTTTCTTTTTTGAGATTGTGTCATTTCTACTTGATTTCTCCATGAAACTCTTGAGGAACCCAGCCTTGCTTGCAGAAATCTGAACCCTTAGTCAATCTTCAGAAGAACTTGAACCTGAATTTTGAGAAGTTAAAACCAGGAGACTTTGATTTTGTCTGGGCTTTTCTCACAAATATTCTGCACAGGTGAAATGTTGAGTAACAAACTCTCACACACCTTTCCTGTGGGCAGGAAATACCAGCAGCTGCCTCCCAACCAGACTGAGCTCACCCAGGGATGTGGGGCCATGACAAGATGCTGATAACCTGAAATGCTCTTGCCTTTATTTAATCTACAGTACAGGCTGGAAAGAACCATAATCTTTTCCAGTTGTCTTTCCAGCAATATTTATCACTTCTCTTCCTTTTACCAAGGATTTGGATGAAAGTTATAACAATTACAATATCTGGAAAAAAACCATCCTCTGATTTACTGATCTTTGCATTGTAAACAGAGAGTTCAGGACAGAGGGACAATTTTAAAAATCCAAATAGCACAGCTCAGTTTTATTCCTTCTTTGATACTGTTCTTTTTTATGTTGCTACAGTATGTCTGCTCCCTGTGAAAGTGAGGTTGCTATGGAAACTACTCATTATTTTTCAATAGTAGGCTAGCTACTTAATAAAAATCCTACATCTTTTTAATCCCTAGAGAGTCCTAATTTATCCCATACACAGACTTTCTGTCTTGACAGTTCCTTTAATATTCACTGCACTGCAGTGCACATTAATCTGAACATGTCCAACAAATCCACAACTTACTTCTGAAATCAACTTTCCAGAAAAGTTTGGGTTTAAAAAAAAAATTGTTTTTTTAGTGTGTCTTTTACCTGCTTATATTTCTGTGAAAGATTGTAGGTATGAAGAGCAAAGTCACGAGTGGGCCTATGAAGGAGTCAGACATGGACGAAAATAAAATTCCTTTATCTGTAATAAATGGTAAAAGGTGCAGGAAGGGAGGATGGACCATGATCTGCTTAGCCTGGAACTGGAGTTAATTCCTTATGGTGCCATAGTCTTCCCTGGCCAGCATAGGCAACATTCTTTCCTCAATTCCACCACCCATAAAATAGGTAA
This sequence comes from Polioptila caerulea, assembly GCA_013397295.1. Lineage (NCBI taxonomy): Eukaryota > Metazoa > Chordata > Aves > Passeriformes > Certhiidae > Polioptila > Polioptila caerulea. The sequence goes on from VYXF01009492.1 coordinate 1,183,347, forward strand.
TCAGGAACCAATTTCAAACAGGAAATTTCCTACCTGGAAATTGGAGCCCTCCCTGTTTGACAGGTTAAATTCACCAGTGAAATTCAGCATCTCAGGCACTGAGGCCACAAAGCACATAAGGGCAGTCAGAGGGTGGGAGCTGTGGGGACTCCACACTTTCCCCATGTGTTACAACTTTCCACTTCTCTGCTTAGACATCAGACTGGCCCTCCTGTTTATTTACTTTTTTCCCAAAGAAACAGACTAAGTAATTATTAATGATGAATCAATTAACCCTTTTCTACCTAAATCCTTTTATATTTGGTTCAATATTCTACACTGAGTTAAGAGAATGTTGTTGGTTACAGGTCCTAATTTCAGAACCTCTGCTAGTGTTTAAAAAAGACTCTTATCTTAGACCAAATATTCATTCCCCCCAATGATGTTACTATTCTGAAACTTTCATTCCCCTCTGAGGATCTGACTATTCCCACATTTCTTGTAATTTATTTATCAGTGACATTTCAGTGGAGCAGCTCTTATCAGAACAAGAAAGAAAACTAAAGGATCTGCAGCAGCTAATTCTCTCACCCCTCTTGTAATAGGCAGGTTTCTCAGATTCCTACAGAATTTAACAGCTCCACCAAATGACAAATCTTCTCCATACTAAACAAGCAACAGGAACTCCAGAATTTAATGAAAGCAGAATTTGGGTGACAGAAAATTAAACTGTCTCAAGTATTTCAGAGATTACATACAATAGTTTCATGGTTGTTGCTGTGACTCTTCTTTCTTCCTCTGCATTTTCCTCCAAAGAACCTTGCATGCATTTCATATGGGCAATCACAAGTAAACCTGATTAAAATTCAGCCACAGATGAAAGCAGCTAAAATAAAACTGTCACTTTTTTAACATTTCCCAAAAGAGAGAATATGACCCACAATGATTTTCAAAGTTATAAAGTCCCTGAACCTACAAAGCTCATAAATATCCTAAACAGCTTAACTGAACCAAAGAGTTAGTGGTAGATCATAGGTGAACACACAGAGTTAAAAATTTTATTCAAGGAGGTTTCAATAAGAAAGCTGAAACTGAGAACAGATGAATTCAGCTGGAGGGTGGGCAGCAGAGTGCTGGAAGGGCATTAAAGCACTGAGAGTGGGACTCAGCTGCTCTTTCCTGAGCCTTATTTCTCTTAGCAGGAAGAATTTCTGCTCAGCAAACCCTGCCCTCTGGTGACTAAATGCCATTAGTGCCATGCATAATAAAATAAGATATTTGATGGGTCCCCTCTTTGCACATACATTGCCTCAAAAAATGCAAGCAAACATCCATTCAGTGACATGATTTGGATTTTATTTGTTTCCTCTTCAGATGTCAATGAAAAATATAGGGTTTTTTCTTCTGTTTCAGAGAAATGTTCATGTTACCTATCCTGTACATTATGTACATAAACATTTCATATTGTATTCAGCCCTCTTCTCTGGAAACAACCAGCCTGATCACACAGTGCTACAGATTTATTGTCCATAAATAATAGACATTTTTGATGGACAAACTTATCATATTTGTACAATCAGAAATCAAAGCCTTCCACAGACAATAAGAAAATCATGAAATCCAGATATGCACATACCTTTGACTAAAACCTTTTTTCAGAATTCCTATTCAAAAGTTTNTACATACCTTTGACTAAAACCTTTATTCATTTGACTAAAACCTTTATTCAGAATTCCTATTCAAAAGTTTTGTTTAAAGTTATTTTCTAAACTATTTTCCTAAACAATAATCAGCTCTGCACAGAACTGTGGTTCTTTCTGAGCAGTATAAACAGAGTATGCTCCCCTCCTATCGTGCAAAAAACTTGTGTTGTTGTAGTTTAGACACCTTTACAATTGCTATAAACCAAAATCCAAGCAGTCATTGAAACCAAAACAGCAGTCGAGGGACAGAGATCAGGTGGTCACTGGATTTTTAGAGAAGTTTCTAGAGTTTATATATTCACTGGCAACTCTGCTGAGAGCTGCCAGGTGCACACACTGTGTTTCTCTTTCAAAACTGAAGAGTTACCAGAATTTTAAGGGGATTATTTTTTCCCTGCAGATTGTTAGGCAGCATCGAGGCCTGGCACAAAGCTTGTCATGCTGAGACACACCTGGACAGGCAGGTAAAAAAGTAGGGGAGAGGCCCATAAATCACAACTTCTTCCCTCCCCAATGGCTGCACACCACTAAATATTGCATTTTTTGCCAGTCCCAGGCTGGAAGCTGTACAGTGGAGAAAGAGCTGAGTGCCAAGTTGCAGAGAAGCCCTGAAAACAGGCTCCAAGTGACCCATAGAGCACTTATCTGGGACTGGAGGATAGCTGAAAGACTGAAAACAGCTGGGAAAACTGATTAATTGAGAGCATTTCCATTGCTCTCAGTACAGCGGGACCCATTCACTCTGTGCTGTAAAACACTACAGCTCCTGCAAAGATGGTTTGAGAAGATATTAAAGAGATACTGATGCTTAAAGAGGCTATCTGGAACAGAGGCTAGACAGTGTTACAGGAATAAAGTAGATATTTATTAAAAAGGCTTTTAAAGGACACACCTTGGGCAGTTCAAGAGTTCAGCCATGGCTCTACTCAAGAAAGACCCAAGGTGGACCCTGAGTCACGAGTTTTCATGCTTTTAAAACTTCTGGTCCATTTACATATTGGGGTTAATTGTCCAATTTCAGCTTCAGATTATGAGGTCACATTCTCCCAGATTGTTTTCCTTAATTCACTGTTTACACTTTTGGGGCCTAAAGTGCTAACAATGTCCTTGGTTCCTGGACTGAGAAAGGATTTTTCTGTCCAGCTAAATTGTGAAGAGAACTTGCTAACACTTTATATGAAGTTCAGAGTTATATACTGATGCAGTACAGAACCTGGAACATATGAAAGCTAGAATTTAAAGCATCAATACTACAGCCAAAAAACTTCCTGCTCTTTCCATCCTCTGCCAGGAACACCAACATCTGTGGGACCATACGATGGCACACTGTGGGGAAGCCAGGAACAGCCCCAGCAAAGGGATGAAAGACAAGTTTGACCCTGCCCCAGAACTCACCTTTGGCTCCCAGCACTGGAACAGGCAGTTAAAAAATCTCCATTCTCCGTCATTGTTATGAGAGACCCAAAAATTGGAAAATACTTCTAATTCTCATCCAGTGGATAGGCAAGGGAGAGAAAGGTGTTGTTAATCAGTGGGTGATGCCTGCTGGCTCCCCAGGCCTAGCATGCAAGTCAGCAAGGCTGCTCCCCTGCCCACAGAGGATTCAAGGGAGAGCAAGACACCTGCAGGGACCAAATCCAGCAAGAGCAGTGTGAGTCCTCCTGCTGCTGCTCCAGGGAAGTGTCCTGCACAGCCCAAGGCAGGGAGCTTGCCACAGGAGAGAGCAAAGCCACCCTGAAGGGAGGTTTGGATAGGATACTAGGAAAAATTTCTTCACTGAAAGGGTGTTCATGTACTGGAACAGGCTGTCCAGAGAAATGGTGGAATGTCCATCTCTGGAAGGGTCACAAAAACATGTGGATATGGCTCTTGGGGACACGGTTTTGTGGTGAACAGGATTAATAGTTGGATTCAATGATCTGGAGGTCTTTTCCAACCTTAATGATTCCTGGATCCTACCATTCTTGCTAATGCATGAGGCAAAGGCAAAGCAGGCATGAAAAAACAAATAAAGTAGTAAGAATAACAGAGTTCAAAGCACAATCAAGAGAACAATTATCAGGCTAAGAGGAGAGACATTTTATGCCTTGCTACTTTCTCTCAGCCACAACGCTACCGCTAATTAGAACAGATACAATTTTCAGGCAGAGTGGGATTTTCAAGTTAATGGTGCCCTTAAACTTTTTTTCTGGCTTTCATTGCTATTCATGGCACAGGAGTTTGCTGTCACTTAACGTGACTCAGCAAAGGTCTTACACGTGCATGGGTTTAAGTTCATGCTTGAAGAAGCTCAGCACAGGTTTTCTGCTGAGCCAGGAGCCCCATGAGGAATGTCTGGAGTTCCTGATCTCCAGCCAGGGATGCAGCGTGTGCAAGCTGACCTCAGCTCAGCAGCTGAAACAGAGCACGAGGGTCAGGTGTGGCTCTGGGGTCAGAGCACAAGTGACTCGTGGTTAAGGGACACATGGGCACAACCTCAAGTCAATGTGACACTAAAGCAGCTCAGATCTGCTGTGGACCTGAAGAGGCATCAAGAACCAACAGGTGCCAGAGAACCAGAAAATCTGGGGCAGAACTAGAACTTGGAGCAGTGGGAGAAGCCAGAGTACCCTACCAACTAACTGGCCATTACTACAAGCTTGGGCAGTTGAGTTCAACAGAGTTTTCCACAGAAAGACTACACAACAGGACGGCCAGGAAGATGGGCTGTGCCACTCTCAGGTGCCTTAAGGCTGATGAAACATCTTGAGGTATCTCAAAAAATAAGGCTCTTCCAAAATCTTTTATGAGTGGCACCAGTTCCCAACAACTAGGACTGAAATTGCACAGTGGAAGGCCCTGGATTTGCAGTCCCACAGTGTGGCTCCATCAGCTCTCCCCAGTGTCATCCACACAGCAGTGCCAATGCCAATGCCCTGACTTCTTCAGTTTTCTGGTGCATTTTACAGCTTGATGAGTTCATAGTTCATGATTCTTTCTCACACATGGGTGTTATAATTTGAAGCGTGTTTATGTTAAAATAAAGTTGTTTACATACTTTCTCCTAAAGTAAAAAACAACTGATGGGCAGTTCTCTTGACCAATGAGATGGGAGAGGTATCAACTTTCTCCTCCAATCTATATAAACTTTCTCCTCCTAATCTATATAAATTTTCTCCTCCTAATCTATATAAAAATACTATAAATATAAAATCCAATGTTGTAATAAAGAGTTTTATACCTTTTCACCCAACGGTGTCTGTATGTGTCATTACATATCCAACAACAACACCAATGCAAAGGAGGGTTTCTGCTCTTGCAATGATTGTCAAATTGCTGATTTACTGAAGACGTGCTGAATGGCTTGGAGACAGAGAACATTTCTCTATTGCTGACAATGCTGAGTCTGTTCTTAGTACTAAATTGCTGGAAAAGGAGGGAGAGAAGAGGCAATTTACTTGCAATTGTCTTGTCTCCAGTTCTGCCACTTGCTTTATATTCTTGTTTTTGTCTCCTCATCTGCTCCTGCCATAAATTCCTGGCTGTGCTTGTAAAGCCTTTTTCCTGTACCTCAGTGCCCAAGGGATGCAAGCCATACACTGAGCTCACCTTCTGTCACAGGGCCTCCAAAGGGCACCACCAGAGGCTTTGAGGGAACACTGTGATCTTCATTTCAGTGACACGTCCTGTTCATGCTATTTTAATTGTGGTTTAGTGGCTTACAGCCAAGGCAAGGAGTGAATTTCAGGGCAGAAGGTAGACAGCTTAATACTTTCACTCCCGTCTCTGATACCAGACACAGCTTCAAACCACCCTCCAACTTGAAAAGTGCATTACAATGCATGAGGGTGCCAGCCTGGTAGCAAAGCCACTAAGGTGAGAAGCAATGGCACACATCTCTTCTTTCCTCCTTTTTGTGTGCATTGTCCCTTTCTCTCTTTTCAGTTTGTCTTCCCTTCCTTTTATCTTTACCTTTTTTCCTGGACATTTGGAGAACTTCTACAGCAGTTTGAAACTCGTGAGTTTTATACAATTCTCACCTGGACGTTGTAAATCAAAGTGAAGTCTGAGTCACACTGCTTAGGACAGACTGGTGCCTTCTGTCCCCACTCCAGCACAAACACACAGCACGAGGGCAAAAGCACAGCAAGGCTGGGCTCCCACACATTTTCTCAGGAAGGAGCATGTTAACTTCACAGGACTCTCATCTGCCTCCCCCATGTCTGCTTTCCACACCGTGTATTCCAAAGATACTGCTAATGCAATCCAGAGACCTCCAGAACATCCAGACCTTCATTGGTCACACTCACTTAGGGAAATCAAATAGGTTTTTCACCTTGCTGGTAAAAAAACCCAAAAATATTTCTTGCTTAAACTAGTTTGGTAAATTTATTGCATTACATCCAGGGATTGCTCTGACTAGATAGACGGTCAGCCTCTGTCCTAGATTCTCTATTTTCTAGGCAGTAATTTAGACTGCAGAGGGGAGCCCTATTCCTTGATATACTGAGTTAGGACATAAGGGGAACAATTCCACTGTGTCCCAAAAAAAAAAAATAAATTATCTTACTGATTCTTAGAAAGGAAAGGAGATAGGGGCTGCTTCACTGCAGGAGTAGAGCAAGAAGTGAAGGGCACATCAGGGCTCAGATGCACAGGAACTGCAATGTTTCTTTCAATTTATCCTCCTCTTAGAAAAGACCTTTCTTTCTTTTCTTTCCCTTTCCAAGAGCAGAGAGTTAATTTTTGAAGCTCAGTGCCCCAAGATTCTGTGTATGCCAGAAGTTTATTTGTGTTTGTACAAAAAACCCAGTGACATGGCCTTGGGCACAGAAACATCCTCAGCCACAGGCTGCAGGGAGGAGACACTGGGGGAGCTACACAGTCTGTTTATACTTGTCTAATATTCTTTCTCCAGGCAATTGCTACTGACAATTGTCAAGGAGATGAAAAGAGAAACATTTTGACCTTTGGAGTGATCCAGTTGCACTCTCCTATGTTGTAGTACTGGAATTTACTTGGTGACTTCAGCTTTCTTTTAGAAGCTCAACACCTGAAATTATAGAAGCAAATCATAAAAGGTCTTAAGGGACTTAGAATTGTTTAATCTTCTGATTAAGTTAATCAAGTATTAAATTGTGTAGGCTTGATTTTACAGATGCTGGAAATTTGCAGTATTAATGCTACACACCTTTCATTTCAATGTTTGCCTCCCCTATTTCTCCTAGACGGTGCACTGCTCAACTCATAAAGATCATTTCTCCTGCTGTGGCAGGAGGAACCTGGGGGGCAGCAGAACAGGGGAGTTTGGCTGTGCATAGCTCTGGGTGCTCTTCTCCCTGTCTGTGATATGTGTAACAGAACAGGACATGTGGGCAGCACTCCTGGTCCTGTGATGGAAAAGGGATCATGATGGGAACCCTCTGAGTGCCTCCATATCCTGTGCACTGTCCCAGAAGCAACAAGGGAGCAGAAAATTACAATGTTCCCTGCCAGGAGGGAAAGAAATCTATCCAGGACTGTTCCAGGTGGCAAAACAGACATGCACAGCTGAAGCTGGAGAACAAGCCCTGCTGACTGGCTGCCACCAACTGATCAATGTGGAGCACAATGCCTCCTTGGGGATTCCCACTGACTTTGCTTCTGAAAAGTAAGGAGTTCACTACTCTCTGCATTGATCTGGAAATTGGCAGTCAAGAGGAATGGCAGAGTAAAATCCAGACCATGTGTCATCCCATTAATGATGTCCCAACAGGGCAGCCATAGCCCAAGCTCCACTGACACCCACACCCCTCATGGCCCTCACAGGATGGCACTTCAAAGTTCCTGCAGAGAGATGAATGCACACATGGTCAGCTGGTTTGCTTTAAGCTCAGATCACCAGCTCAGATCACAGGGTCATTCTCAAGCCCCGGGGCTGGCCATGAACAATTTATATTCCATGGCCCATATCCCATCCCAAATCAGCACATGCAGCTCTCCTGAGGCATGCAGAGGGGTTTGTTCTGTGAACTGAGGGGCTCATTGAGATTCTAGTTACGAAACAGGTTACTTCAGGGATGCCCACAGTTTGAATAATTTAAAGTCAAACTGGACAAACACAAGAATGTATTATGCAGAAAAGCCCATTTTGGATGGATAGGAGATAACCTTCTTGGTCTCATCTCTCTCCTCATAATTTCAACTGTGTTAAGAACTTCAGCTGGAAAATTCTTTTCCCAGCAGAGTAACATTAGGGCCATCCTGTGCAACACCTGTTTAAAAGTCAGACCTAAGCACATCAGGAAAACCAGCCTTAGCTGCAGTGTTGAGGACTTGAAGATGTACCTGGTGAATCATCAGATCTCTGAAAATCAACTTCTACAGCAGCTACAATTTCAATTTCAAAACACCCAAAATTATCCAGGTTAGTTTACCATCTATCCTCTTACTCCCTTAACCAGAAAGAGAAATTAATCCCTTTCCCTACACCAGTAGTGGTTTCTATCAAAAAGTGTTTCTGCACATATTCCCAGACTATTCTCTTGGTCCTTTTGTAGCCATTATTGTATTTTTTATTTCTGCTTTTTTTCTCAATAGGCTATTGTGTTTGATCACACACCTATAGTACATTTTCTGTAAGAGAACTGGCTGTTCCTCTCCTTACTTTTTTTTCTCCTCCTTATTCTTTCTTTTATCCTTGAATTTCATTTGGGGTTGCACACAGAAGCCACAAATCCATCATTTATATGGCCAAGATGGAAGAGTCTAGGCCAGCTCCACAGAGATACTTGAATGCCACAGGCCAGCAAAGTTCAGTTCTTTCCCAGACCAGACTCTAATATGCAATCTAATTATTCTTATTATTTTAAATATGTTTTTAATTAAAAAGCAGCACATTCTAAATCTTCATTTTCTGTTAAAAGTATAACAGGTAAATACAAATAGAAGCTAGCTTGCTCCCTCAAAATTCAGCAATATCATTCCACAGAATTTCCATTCTGATGAGTCCCATATAGACAACAAACAGGAAATTTTCTGACTCCTAAGTGCTAAGAATTAATTTGAATTTCATGACAAGAGATAGGGATCAGGGGGAAATAAATTAAGAAACACAGTATATCTTCATACCCGGTGACAAGAGACTGCAGCCCACACTGGCTTTGTTTTAGCAGGTTCAGATCCCTGGAGCAGTGAAGTCTCAGCAGCAAGTTCAGCAAGGTTGGCCATGCAAACACAAACTTCCTGTCTCTGGCAGCCATGAGGAGCCCACAGTGAGATTTGTGCTGCCAGAACTAATTTCCTAATGGCACCCAGTCAAAATAACCTTTTATCAGACATGGCTACACCTACAGGGGTTGCAGCTCTACCTCCACTGTTGCTGTAATTCCTTTCCAAACATTTGCAGCAGCAAAAGAAGAGGTATTTTAAATTGCATTAAATGTCATATACAGAAAAAGTTTAAAACAAAAGTGACATTAGCACAGGCCCACATTTATAAAGCACTAGTTTTTTCCCCTACCAAACATGTTGAATGACAGAAAAGTTTTCAGCCTCCCAGCAGAGATCACTGCTTGAAATCTGTAGCCAGACAAATGCAGAAAAATCCAGGTGAAAAATGAGGCACATGGTTGAGAGCAAAGTCATTAATGGCTGCGTGTCTTTAACACCTCAATGTATTCCCTGTCACTGGGGCACGGTCAGATCACAATTACACTCAAACAGTTCCTCAGCTCAAAGCTAGCAAAACTCCTGGAAGCTCATGACCTGCAGAAAGAAGGTGTCAGTCCCTCAGCTTCAGAACCATTCATCCTCAGGCAGCATTCTGCAGTTTTAAAGATTCCTTCCAGCCACACTCAGCACCAACATTCCCTGCACTGCTGGACCATGCCTGGATGGGATGAAGCACAGCTCTGGCTCCCAGTGCCTGCCACACAACCCTGGCAGCTCCCCTTACTCCACAGGCAAAGAAGTGCAACATTTCCTGAGCAAGCACCTTCCTGCTCCTATTCACTGAAGCTAAAAGAGAGGGATGGATGGATGGATGGATGGATGGATGGATGGATGGATGGAAGTGTTCCATGGATCACATCTGACCTGTGAGATACTAGAATAACCAGAAAAGATTGGATGATTGCAATTAAGTTTACCTTCTCTAGTAAGTGCACCATTTCTTAATTTAGTCCAGTTTATGCTGACGTGATGGAATGACATGCCAGGAATGTATTCTTTTGAATTCTGGGTGAAAGAAGGGTCTTGCAGATAAAATCAGCTCATGGATACTCAGATATTTGTTCTGGGAAGGGGTAGAGGAGGTATGAGCTGTCCATCTGCAGAGATGATGAGAGACTCCTACCAGTCTCAGGGAAGAGAAATAAAGATTATCATTAGTGGAATGTTAAAGCAACAGGTCACCATTAGTCAGGAAATACAGAACAAGATGACAAGGATAGGCACACGGATACTGAAGCTTTATGCATTAAAAATTCAAGTGAAAATCACAAGTTTAATCTGAGATTTGAGGCAGCACAGCAGACTGCTCTCACCTCCACTGACCAGTCACTGTGTTGTCATAGTGCCACTCACAGATCAAGACTGCACTGGGAGAGGCACAAACAGGCTAAAGGATGGATTTTTCCTTGGAGTTCAGGATCTCTAAAGGATGGATTGTTCCTTGGGGCTCAGGATCTCTAAAGGATAGATTTTTCCTTGGAGNTTAAAGGATGGATTGTTCCTTGGAGCTCAGGATCTCTAAATGATAGATTTTTCCTTGGAGTTCAGGATCTCTAAAGGATGGATTGTTCCTTGGGGCTCAGGATCTCTAAAGGATAGATTTTTCCTTGGAGTTCAGGATCTCTAAAGGATGGATTGCTCCTTGGGGCTCAGGTGCAGACAGACAAGCTGCAGCCAGCAATAAAACCATCACCTGGCTGCTGATGTGCAATAACTTTCTTTGTGCACACTCTTAGCCCATGGAAATGTGAGCTAATTTGGATTAGTTTAGCCTTTGCAGGGCTTACTGCCTAAGAGCTGCCACTTAGCAGCTCATGTGCCTAAACTCTGATTTTTTCTTTACCAGGTAGATGCAAGTTCATTGAAAACCTCAGGTGTGCAAGCTGCCCTTGCTTGCAATAAATATGCCAGCACTTTTCCAGCAATGCAGCAAACTCCTGTTCTTTCCAACACAGGAGCTCAGGGTGACTGGGGAATATTGAATTTTGCCTGGTGCCCTCAGAACTACAAGCTCTTTACTGGCTTATTATCCAAACCTGAAATCACTGTTCTCATCCAGAAGACTCTTGTGACCAGGGGATCAGATGAACTAAACGTAATAATGGAAAACAGTGAACAGATCCACACTATGTCTCCAAGTAGTTCAGAACTAGTCTTTTTAGCATAGGATATAGCACAAAATACTCCTCTGTTTGATAATAAATCCATAATTTATTGTTCCTGAATGCAAACTACTAAATATTTACTAAATATTCACTAACAGAAATTGAACTTTCTTTACAGAAAGAATTCTGAACAGTCTTAGGAATCTTACCCTTACTAGCATTACTTCCAAACAGAAATTTTAAGCTTGTTTTCCTCTCTGTGGCCAGTTCTACACAAATCATCTTCCCAAAATACAATTATGTCCTCAGAGCACATACATGAATAATTTCTTCTGCATTTATTCATAAACCTATTTCTTTTCATTTTCTTCCTCAAATTTAGGCCTTTGAGCCACTCAAGACAGGGAAAATTTCTGTCTTCTAGGTACCTGAAGTTTCTCCAGACTCAGAATTTGGAAGCAGATCTTCTGTAATATAAAGCAATAAAATCCAACATCCTGTGGTGCTGTATTTCCCTCTTAGCAGGAGGACTCCTGTTTTCCATTAAGCAATGATGAACATTTCTTCCTATTGACTCCTCTGGGAACTCTTCTAAAACCCTAAGGATGCTCTGTCTTATTAAAAGTAGGAAAATCTTCTCAGTGTGGTACATCAGCTGTGAAGTTCTGCCTGAACTCAGTGCAGATACAGTATCACACAGAGCAGAAAGCTGAATGGGAGACAAGATTTCAATTATTCTTTCTCGGGAATAAAACCACTGAAGATGCAAAAAGATAAACATCTTTTGAGTAGCTTTAGCACAGGAAAACTGGGTGAGGCAACAACAAGAATAATACAAAATTCCAGAATGATGTGCATGAGGACAAGAAGGAACATGGAATTGTAGTTGTTTATGTTTTTGTGGAAAGTTTGGAGAGTGTCATTCTCTTCCATGTGAACCTGATGCCTTCAGGATGCTGACCTGGAACAGAGACTAGACAGAGCAAGAGGATAAAGCAGATATTTATTAAAAGGATCCACTTTAGATGGATCAGCTTAAATAATCATGAAGGTCAGAGAATTCTCAACCATGGGGTTCTAATACACTCTTGGAAAATCAGATACCTATGTTTAAAACTTTGCTCCTAAGACTGTTTAATTATCTATACAAGGTGGTAAGACTTCTATAAGGCAGACCCATAAAATCCTGTGTATTTATGATGAGGAAACTTTCTGAAAGAAGATTTCACCCATCTGGGCAGATTGCTACAACTCCCTTATTCTATTTTAATTTAGTCTAAATTAAATTGTCATGGCCAAAACTTTCCCTAAAGTCAGGACAACCTTGTCAGTTTAATTTAAACTGAAATTAGAGAGTTTAGAAAGAAATCAGTTTATTTGGAAAACAGCTCAGCTAAGTTAACCTAATTACCCCAGCACAAACCACATCCCTTCTGTGCCAGAAACTCTATGAATACCAACAGAAAGGTAAGTTCAACCAAAATAATTAATTGTTAATGCATATTACAGAAGATATTCAGATGCATACAAAAGGAGAATGGATAGTGGAAAGGTGTCAGAACTGTTGATCTAATTCCCTGATAAGTCAGGTAGAAATTACTAAAATACACCCTTTGTTATCAGAAAAGAATTCAGCATTCCCAATTCATTGCATATTTCCTGCATTCTGACAGCTATGACACTAGAGAGAAAAGGGACCTCTTTCCCCACAACAGCTGATCCTTAGAGAGGATGAGAACAAAATTATTTTCAGTTTCTCCATTAACTCAAAGGTCTGTGGTCACTCTCCTGCATTTAATGTGTAATGAACCACTGGGGGCTCCATTTGCTGACAAGTAATGCCACCTCTTGTTTTCCTGCTTGCTTTTGTAAGAGGGGGCTCTTTCTGCAGACTCAGCTGGGGAAATAAGAGACGCAGTTTTTAGGAGGAAGTCAGCTCATGTGAGGGGAATCTGAAGGGCTCATGCACTTGAAAGACTTTCCACCCACAAGACCAGTCACCCTAATGAAAATATTACTTCTCCCTACCAGTCTTTAAGCACAGCACATTTTTGGGGGTCTCTGTGGAACTGATACAGTCCAATGTAACCTTAACTTTGCATCAGAAACCCCTGAGTGCTTGAGGACAAGGCTAAGCCCTCCTGAGGGAATCAGTGGGGCTCGTGGTGACCTGCATGACTGGAAGCAGCAGCAGGCAGTAAAGGAAGTACTGAGCTGGAAAGAGGGAGGAGGGACAATTTCATGACTAAGCAAGACATGCTGAAGCACAAATGATTTCCCTGTTTCTCATACAGCCAGATTCTGTGATGCTGGGCAAAAAATTGAAGCTGAATTTTGCTAAGTGAGCACTACAGTGTTACTTCACAAATGTTCACCTCTGGGACTTCTGATACTATTTGAGAAATGCTGAGGGTCAGCTCTGCCACTGAGGTCACAGATCTGTGATTTAGATTCTCATAAAAATAGTCTTTACATCAGTATTTAGGATTCATTAGGAATTGTTCCTTAGCTCAGGAGAATAACCCCCTCCTCATATTCAGCAGCTGTCCCATGAAAACAAATTCATTAGGTTTTGAGAAACATTCAAAAATTGTGGCAGTAAATGCTAGAAAAGAGTACAAGAGAAAATTAAACAATGACTGAAGAGAGTGTAGACTAAGGCCCAAGGCCATACATTAAACAATGGGCAGAAAATCAAATGCTGAAGAGCTTTTCATTAAAGGACTGTGAGCACAGGAAGAGGGGTCCTGTGCAAAAAAATCCAAACACAACCACAGTGACATGCAATCATTTAATTAAAGATGCACAAAGTGCTCAAGGAAATTAGAGTAATGAATAAAAGAAAAAAATGAATGAAGAGATTCACTAGCATTGACAAGTCCAGCACTGCTGATATTTTTTGAGTGCCTGTCATGGTGATGATTCCTCTGATGTATATTATAATACCATGCAGAGGTATCTAAAGGAGCCCTGAAAAACCCCTGTCAGCAACTGGAAGTTTGCAGCAGGGTGAGTGATCAGTAGATAAATTAGTTCTGACTAATGAATGATCAGCAGCTGAAAGCTTGCACTGCACCAGCGCAGCAAAGTGCTTGTGGTACCCTCAGCTCTTCCACAAGAGCATTGCACTGAGCCCTGCACACACAGCTTTGGCACAAGGGACCCTCATCCCTTGGGCAGACACAGCCCTGGGGAGGCACTGATTTAGATCAACTGTGTTTGGTATAGTCTGAAATTCCAGCTCAAATAACCATAAAAATCCTCCGTTTTCAGCACATATTAGCACTTGGAAGCAGTATGAGCTCTACTGCTTGATCTTTGCTGTCTTGAGAAGCAGGAAAAAAAAAAAAAAAAAGAATTTTAGTTCCTCACAGTTTGGGCATTTTGTTGGGTGAATGATTTCTAACACAGTGCCTTTTAGCCTAGGGCTTAGAAAAACCATCATGAACAGAAAGCTCAAGCAAGATTATAGGATATAACAAGAGCACTTCATTTTAACAGCAGTGTAGAAACAATATCAGATGGCTTTTATTGCATAACCAAAATCTTCAGGAAAATCTGCACAATACAACCCAAGGATGTAAATGTTCCCAAAAAATTAAATGCCACACAGGAAGAGAAGGCAGCTTTCTAACTCCCAGTCAGGAGCCCCAGCCCTGGGTTTGGCTGATTACTGCTCATGTGCAGCTTTACTTCCCTCTCATCCCTCTGGGATGAGACAGCTGGAGATTACTTGGGCAATTTCCACCCCATCGACATCAACCATTGCCCTGTGCACCCAATCCACTTCTCTGCACTTGTGCAAAGCTGTCACCTGCTTCCTCTGCCTCTAACCACACTGACAGAGCACCACCATCACTGCTTCCCCTCAGCACCCATTCCAGAAAGCACCACCTCTGCAGTTCCCCTCCTGCATTGCTCACAAGAGGAGAGTATCCTTCTCCTCCCCCAGTGGTGGAATATTTGATAGGAAATTTGCTGCCTCAGAGCAGTCCTGCTGCATTAAACATCTTCCCACGTATGTGTGTCATCACTTGATTTGAAGAAGTGGCTTCATTAAACCAGTCTGTGCCATGGGTCAAGTTGTCACAAGTGCTCAGGGCCAGACACAGCAAAGGACACAGCTGCTCACAAGCCTTTCCTACACTGGCAACATTTAGAGCCCACTGGGAGCTTGAAAAACCAGCACAAGGGATACTGGGGGGAAGAAGCTGACAGGAATTGCCTGGCATTGCCTGTGGCACCCCTTCTTGGATGATTTTTACACTCACCATCTGCTGAGGAGCAGAGCCCTTCATCCTAGCACTCTTATCACCACCACCACCACACCCAGCCATGTTCCCTTTTCCTCAGTTTTCTTTCCAACTCTCCCCTGTTTCCTGTGTTCAGAAAGGACAGGAGAGAGGAACTCAACCCCTCCTGGGTCTGCAGCAGCAGCCAAGAGCTCAGCCTGGGAGATGGGGCTTGAACAAGGCTGAGAACGAATCCCAGACTTCTCACCAGACAAAAGCCACTCAGTAATGGGCAGTTCTGCTGCTCCAGGTGGGGCCTCTGAAACAATCTGTGTTTCATTGCTCAAATATCCCAAAGCACGTTAAACCCACTCTGAACCCACAAAGTGCAACGAGCCATTGAAGGGCACCAGGTGTGATCCTACATGAAATGAACTCTTGCTCTACCTGTGAGTCACAGAGAGACTTTATAAACCTGTGTGCTTACAGCTGGGCAATCCTGTCACACGAGCAGCTCTGCCCCTCTGGCCCAGGGTTGTATTAAAAAAGGAAAATACCCAGTAATGCTCTTCAAACTCAGCTCCGTGTTCTCAATCATTTCAATGTCTTGAGCTACTAAATTCTCTTCAGATACCAAAATCTCAACTCACATAGTCTGGAGATAATATTCATACACTGTAGAGGTCCTATAACAGAAAATAAACTGTGTGATACTCTTCTGAGTTTCTCATCCATAGGCTTTTCTTTGCAAACTGTCTTTGTTATGGAGATAGGCAAAGCTACTGCCTATGAAGGACTCTGTCTAAACACTAAAACCAAGCAAAAAAAAGAACATACAATTCTACAACAATAAAAAAAAAAAGGTCTGAATTAGATTTTCCTATACAGAACATTTTCAGCTTAAATGTCTATAGATGCTGCTGCCCTCCTAGTGACAGACCTCTTGACATCTTCCTTCTGGAAATGAAAAAGTGTTTGGTCTATAGGGGAGGGAGCTGGAAATGCTTAGAGAAATATCATAGACATCTGATCCAAGTTGTTTGAAATGTAGCAATCAAGGGACTCTCAAATAAATCTGACTGAACTATCATATTAAAAATATGTTCGAAGAACAGATTCAGTCCTGTATAATGCATTTGACTGTGATTTTTTTTTTTTTTTTTTAAACAAACACAGAGTCTAATAACCTTTACCTCTTCTGGAGGTTCTTTGAAAAGATGTTTAGCCTGTATTATCAAAATTGAGTTCCTGTTACCTAGCTGGAGGCAGAGACCTCTTCAATGGTTCATGCAGAATTTCAATAGATTTAGTTGAAAAAATGGTCCCCGTGTTTTCTCTGCTTCCAAGGGCAGTATACAATCCCATAAAAGTAGGATTTCTGAGATCTATCCTAAAGCTAGTTATAACTTTTATCTTTGCCCAGCCTTTCTAGAAGACTCTTTCAATACTTCAATGCTCAAGATCATGAACATCTTGTTATTTCCTGCCTAAAACAATTTATGACCAGATAAGAGCCATCAGTTCTTATTCCAGCAATATCCTTCATTTTAGAAAAATTTACTGTCTTCAGAGAAGGGCCCATTGACCTGAATAAATGAGAATCAGTGATTGTTGAAGCTGACCAAGAAAAATGCTGGAAATGCCTCAGTCTGACAATGAAACTTTCTCCTAGAGAGATATCCTGAGGATGGACAGATTCTCTATTTCCACCATTATCAGCAGAAGGGAAAGACCAAGTCATGGAAAATTCTATCTCCTGCTTAGATAAGACTTATTAAGCATAAAAAGCCTCTTCACCTTTTAATAAGCACACAAATTTACATTTGGAAATTCTGAAGACTATGTCACTGTGATGTAAAGAAATATTTTGGTGCTGTACCTTGCTGGACTGCTCTGAGCTCCAGAGGAAGTAGAGAAGCAAACACTAACTATGAGATACATGCTAAGTTTTCACCAGAAAGTTCAACAATGTCAGTAGAAAAATTCTCAAATAACCCATTTGATTAAAAGCAGCCACAAGATTTCTTCATCTAATCTTAGAAATTTGGGTTATCTAAACTGCTGTTAAGAGGCTCGGTTTCCAAATATCTGGTTGCCAATTTACCCCTTAACTAGCCTCTGCTTCACATTCATGAAAACAAATGGAATAGAAAAATAAAACAGTCACAATTTCTGACTTGTTTGGAAAGTCACAGCCAGCCCATATGAAAGAAGGGAGAGGGAGAGAGGAAAGGCAGTCCCTAATACCCAACATGTATTTCACAATCAGTCAATAAATCATCCTTCTTCAGCTTGTAGAAATGCCTTGAGCAGAACAGAGCAGCCCTGAAATGGTTCATTACTTGCAAACATTTGATGAAAGTGGATTCAGCTTTGGGTTTATGATCCAACATGCTGAAGGAAGATGAGTTTTCTAGATGAGATACAGGCTGTACACACAAAACTAAACTGCTTCTTTCTGCTTTTCAATGCTTTCTGAGGCACTGGGTTAAAGAAAAACCCAGGAGTGGGCTGCTGCCAAAAATGAGTCCCACAGTTATAATTTATCCCTGCTAGAGACATTGATCCTTGTACAATTCATCTTCACAGCATTGTGGCAAACAGGAAAAACTTCTGTTACACATATCCTTTATCATTTTTTTCTTTGAGTTACTCTAAGTCTTGCAGTTTGTCTTTCCCTCAATTATGACCTACCTCAGCAATCTGCCTTTCAAGCAATGCCCACCAAACCTTTCTCAAAGGGCCCTGAAGCCTGTTGATTGAGTTGTCTCACAGAAGCTTTGCTAATAGTATACATTTGGAGTGCTTTTAATCATTTTATGAAGTTAGGAAATTCTCATCTATTAAACTGCAGCAGACCACAGAGAAATTTTATGGCTTGTCACCAGTGGAGATCAGCTGAAAGGAATGCAGAACGGTGCTTTCAAATTAAATTACAGTTTTTCAGGTTGGACTGGCACAATCTGTCTTCAGCAAAAGAGGAGCCTTGCGTGGAACTTTTAGAGCAAATTCAATCCTCCGATTCACGCTGCTGCTCCCTACATTTTACACTGAGCTGCACAGGTAAAAAGGTGACTGGGGCATTCTCAGGCACCCTTCCAGCCCACTGGCTGTGTGCTCCCTGCCAACAGCCCATTTCCAGGAGGGCTTCAGCTTAGCACACACAGGGAGGGACAGTGAAGGAGCACGGTGATAATTTGAGGGATTTCACATGCAGATTTACTGAGTGTGATTAAACTGGCTTTAACCTTGCTCTTAACCTTCACCTTCTCTGCCCGGTGCCAAGAGATACTTCTCTGCAGCTCATCCAAAAAGGAGAGAGCCACCAGAGAGCTGAGCAGTTGTTATGAACACCTTTGTGCCTGTGGGAGGAAGGAAGAAGTGTTCCCTCATGGCTCAACGTGAGAGAAGACAGAGGGTCTCCTCTCTTTTCCCTCTCCTCTAAGATCAAGTTTTCCCATTGCCAGGAGAAGCACAATTTACTGAGGAACATGACTTGCTATGGACTGAATTGGGAAAAAAAAAAAAAAAACAACAAACCAGAACAAAACAACAACAAAAGTAACCATTTTGGCCATGTTTATATGTGCTCTGAATTTACATCCCATGAATGTGCTGTTACCTTCTCTGAACATTCATGGGAAGAGAAATTCAACCCCTCCCTGCATTTAAAGGGTTGCAGACAGTGGAGGTGCTCCTGCCCATGGGAAAGGTGATTTTTAAGATCCATTCCAACCCAAAAAATTCTGTGATTTCTGTGATTCTCCTAGAGATCTCTCTAAACATCAAACACACTTCTCTACAACTCTGTAATACAAACTCAGGCAATCAAGACTGGAAGAACACACACATACACACACAAAGAATATATTCTGGTGTAAACTGCAACATAAAGGGACAATGTTTTCTGAACAAATATACCTTGAATTTGTTAATCATATTCAAAAATTTCATAAGAATAATAATTTTTTTTCCTAAAACTGTAGGTGCAACTGCGCATATCTATTCACAAGTTAGGTATTTATAGAATACCTTCTTAAAGACATTAAAGAAGAGGAGAAAATGAGAACTATGCAGCTTTTCTGTTAGGTATTTTATAAAGATATTAAATATTTTGTGAATTCTAAAGAGAAAAAAATGGTAAAAGTTACCCTAGAACCAAAATACAGGAGAAATGGCTTCTCTCTTCCCTCTGGAGGCATCAGAATGCTTCATGAAAGGTGGAATAAGAGTAGAAGAAACATCAGACAAACATCAGGAAAAACCATGAGACAAAAATGCCTATTCTTCCAGATTACAAAGAATTTGCCTTCCTGTCAAGTACTAGCTGCTAGATTGGTCTAAATAGAAGGAAAGGGAAAATATGGAATATTCTGTCTCAGCAACAAGAAATATTTTGCTTTATAGCAAAAAAAAAAAAAAAATTTAGAAGCGCAATTTCTTCTCTTCCAGTGTCAGAGCTGTGCTTCCTCCAGTTATGTTCTTCATGGCTTTCTTCTTTCTTCTTTCCATTCTTTCCATTCTTTCCATTATTTCCATTCTTTGACCCTTGTCTGTTTCTCATCCTCTTGTTTTAAATCTTGCTCCCAGAGGCTGCCTCACTCTCTGCCCCAGAGGCAAATTAAACTGAGGACACTGATTGAAAATTCACACCCAAGCTCTTAATGAGGCTGAGTAAATCTCAGAAAAGTTTTAGCACACTAAAGCTGCCAGAGCAACCCAGACACCCCACACACACAGAAGGCAGAGAGTCTTTGAAAAAAGAAAAAAAGAAACCTTAGAGACAGCAACCACAAATGACTCCATTCTGCCTGTCTTCCTTCCCATATTTGCTTCCTTTTGTTCCTCAGTGGCCTTTCCCACCTCCCAAGTACATGACTTTTAACCCAGACAACCCTTGCATCTATCAAAAGCCTGACATCCATGTTCATCTTCCCTTCCCCAGGACCAACCTTGTCACTTTACCACATTAGCTCACGTTTCCATTTGGGACAACTTTTGGCAAGTTTCCCCTCAACCAACCACTGCTTCCCTTTCCATGACACGAAGCACTTTAGCAGCCAAAGCACAACAGTCTGATAACTGCTCACCCAGTATCATGTATCTTCTCATTATCTGCAACATTATCCTTATCTAATTGCATGCACTTTGGCTCAATCTGACATTTTCAAAACTACAGATGCTTATTAGCTTTTCTTAGCTAAAAGAAAAAATATGCATTATAGTGATTATCAGTTCCTGGCACTGCCTGTGAAACATTGTAATGAGAGAGACCTTTAGCCCACCATAAACAAGCAAAATCAGGGCCTGTTTTGGTTATTAGCAATGCTCCTACAAATGTTGCCAATATCAGAATTATTGACAGCACTACTAATTATTAATAATCTCATGTTTCTGTCTATCAGTTCTTTTTAGCCCAAAGCTTTAGGCCAAAAGCAAAAATTATTTAATTCTGCACCACCACAAGGAAGCCACATACAAAGTCCTGGCCTTGATCCCTTTATGGTGCCCAACAGATGCAGGTCCTGCATCACAGGGATAAATAACTGGCTGAAGGTCATGCAGCAGGTCAGTGGCAGACCCAGAAACTGCAAGACTTCCCTAATAGTTACTCCAATGCTCCTCCATCGATCCATGCCCCCTCAAACAGAAGGTATCTAAATGTGCCCAGAAATCAGTGAGAATTACTGACTCCTTGAAGTCTTTTTTCAATCTCACCATCCTCAAACACAGGGACTATAAACAAGGAAAGTACAATAGATGGGGTTACTGTGATCCTAAACCTTGGCTATGTCAGTTTTAATTAATTACTCTTGTTTGCAATGACTCACTCTATGTGTTCTGACAAGTGTTTGTGCTGCAGTTCATAACAGAACAAAGAAGCTGCTTCAACAGCACCCACTTTATCAGAGACACCATTGTGAAGCACTATAATACTTTTAGTATTTCGTTTTCTCCTTACTTCTCCTCTTGTATTTGGGATTACACATAGAAAATACTGAAAAAAGAAAAAGGAAAAATGAAAAAGAAGAAGTTAATATGGAGCAGACAGAGGAACTGCATCAATAAAGAGCTTAGATTCAATATGCCTGGCGGTAAGAGTAGTAGAAGTGGAAATCTTTGGTTCACTATAAAGCATTTGTGTGTCTATGGCAACATGGTGGTTGATTTCTACAGCTTCCCTGAGAACAAAGTAGTAGAAGTTCAGTCTTTTAAATATTGCTTTTCTTTTCTAGCACTTAGATGAAATAGAAACAGAAAAACAAAATCAAAACCAAATCATATTTAATACAGGTTATACAGAAACATGAGGAAAGATTTAGCAAAAAATTACAAACAAATAAAGATAGGATTCTACAGTCACATGAAACATAATCCCACAAGCAATCTGTGCAAATCTCAGGGCTATGTATGCAATAAACTTATCTTGGGACAATCAGTCTCTTATGCAAGAGGTCAAACACTATTTAAAGCAGATCCAAATATCCCCTTTGCTCTCTGCTCGTCTACTTGTGCTCTGCCCTGAAATACAAGATAACCCAACCTGCCTATCCTGAGAGGAGGGCAGGGACACAGGCAGGAGCTGAACTTTGCAATGCCAGAGGGAATGTCACTGGGAAGTGGCTGGAGTGGAGCCATCTGGGTTTTGCTGGGACATCCATCCTGAGGCGCCAGGGCACAGAGAGATAAGGTTGCCAGCAGGCACCTGTTAGATAGGGAGGAAGAGCTGACTCATGGCTTCCCAGCAGTGCAAAAACCCACAGAACTCATCCCCCATGAGGCAGGGCTGAGGGATGGGGGAGAGGAAGAGATGTGCTTGCTGCCTCTATGGCTTATAAAGGATTCAGAAATCTTGTGAGCAAATGGGAAGAGCCCTCCACCCCAGAGCCACCTCCAACACCACCCTACCAGCCAGCAGCAGCTGCCACAAGATTCTTTTTCTATGACCCTGGTACAAGCATAAGTGTCTGTTTTGCTACTGTTAGCAGGTCATACTTTTTCTTTTGCCAAAGGCTGGCCTTATAAATAAAAGTCTTTTTTAGTCCCCCTTAGCCAGAGGCACTGCAGGACTTGAATTCATCTTTACAGACACAAACTGTACAGACTGGGCTCTGCAAACCACTGCTTATACCCTTGAGAAGGGACAACAGGCAGTAACAAGCCTCCTGCTGTTGCTGGACTCCCCTCTCTGCCCCTGCTAGATCAGGAGGAAAGCAGCAGGCTCAGGGATCCAGTGTAAACCTCCTGCAGGTTCTGCTCACCAAGTGTCTTCAGATCTAGGGCTTGGAGACTGCAGCAACATCTGTAATTGCTCAGTCTGCATGGGTTTCATTTCTCCTCTGACCAAAATACCACAGCTACATCCTTTTATAGAGAGTTTGAGCTTATTTTAATGGAAAATAAGGAACACGAGCTTAGTTTTGTCATAAACACTTTAAAATTAATGACTGTGGTATAACTGGAGCTGAGGTTACCAGGCATTTCCCACTGCTGCATTTCCATTTCATGTAGCTCTGTACATTCAAGAGAGAAAGCCTGGGGAGAAATTTACATTTGCTTTTGAGGTCTGCCTAGACTGAAATCTGCTTGAAATGCTGGAACAGATGCTATTGACAAATACAGAAAAGAAATATAAAAAGCCCCAATCCCCTCCTTCCCTGAAATATTATAATGAAAGCAAGAATATACTGCTGTCCTTCTTTTTGGATACTTTAAATCTCCTTTTGCTCAAAGCAAACTCCAAAGCCTTGAAGAGCTAGAGGAAAACATCAGACATATGAAATGTCACAGGAAAACTGTCAGAAATGAGTGCAAGAAACAGCAAAGGCTTAAATGTGCCAGACTTCACAATTAGTTTTACACCTGTAAGAATATCCATGCTGGTAACTGGAACAATTTTTAGTCTTAAAGCCCTTGGGGCCCAGAATCAGAAGCTGCAATAGCTCACAAGGCTGAGCCACAGCAGGCCATCGCTGCCATAGAGCTGAGGTGAACTGTCTGTGTGTCACCTCAGCCTCCAATTTTCCATCTGCAAAGTGAACATAATAATAAGGGCAGTTTTAAAAGGCACAGAGGCTGCAGATTCTGGAAGAATCTCTGTAATAGCTGAGCTCTACTAACAAGTGTCTTGTTTAGAGTTTACGCCATGTAAGTGATAAACAATTAAAAACCATATTCAGTTTTTTTTCTCAGCAGAGAGTCACGAAACTGGCCTTTTTCAAATCACCTCACACATTTCTGTAACTCTATGTAAACTTAAATGTTTGCTGGGTGAACAAGGACTAGACCCCTCTCTACCTCTCCCTGTGCCTCCATATTGCAAGTTCCTTGAGGCTTAAAAGCTGCATTAATCTTTGCCGTAATCTTAGGGAAGACTTTCAAGTGCTATTTTAACAAAATAAACTGTGAAATATTTCTAAATTAAAATGCTTACAAAAATAAGATGTAATTTTAATAATTAAATTAAGATGTAATTAATAATAAAAGCTCTGGTTGCATGTGGAAAATTTAGGTTCCCAAATGCTCTACAGGTAGAAATGTTGTGAAGAACTTCTTTCTCCACTACAGAGAAACCACTGCCCATTTCTCCTTTAGAACACTTTCCTGGATTGTATCCCCACTCTCCCACTGTTTCCTTCTGCATTGCTCTGTGCTGCAAAACATCCATGAGCCCAATGCTCATTCTGACTCTCTTTTATGGTAATACACTGGCAGTAAAGATTATGGCACAGTGATCTATTCCTATAGATGAATGCATACACTCAAAATATGCTTTAACTCAGTTAACTCACCCACACTGAATCTTACCAGTACCAAACACCCACAATTTAATGAATACACATAATATTTTCAAAGGTGCATATATCAGTAAAAAAAAAAAAAAAAAGATCCAAAATAAGTATTTGTGCATCTAACTAGAAAATATATTCCTGTATGTATTTTTGTGTTTGACCACAAACCTAAATTATGGCATGGACTTTTGAAAAGACACACTGTATCACAACCTGCTATGAGTGAAAGAGGCTTTTGGGAAAACACTGGGGTTTTGGGTTTTTGTGTTGTTTTTTTTTTTTTTTTTTGCTTTCCTTTGGGAGAAAAGAGAAAAACATTCCCTTAGAAGGAAGGTTTGTTTCTTCCCTCCTCCCTCCATGTCTAAATAAGGGCCGACTTAAAGCTATTGCTGAACCATATCTTATGAGCTTTAAAAACAAATATTTCTCCCTGAAGGTGAAAAAGAGAGTTGCAAAACTGCCACCAGACCTAGAGAAAGCAGTAAGGAGTTGAAGAAGCCCCACGTGTAGGTGTGAGTGTGTAAACAGGTGGGTGGCTGATGCTTTCCTGTGAAAGCGGGGAAAAGCCAAGCGCTCCATAGGAACAGAGCGATCACGACACGCTGCCACCCCTTGGTCACGGGATGAAAATGCTCGCACCTCCCGGCAGCGACCTGGGAATCATCCTGTACATCAGGCAAAAATCCGGGAAAAATCAACCTGCAGTTCACCAACTATAACAGGAGATTTTGCTGCACCAACACAAGCATAAATATATTAGCCCAAAGAATTTTTATTTCAAGGGACAAAATCTGACTCCCAAAGAGCATTTTCCAAGCCATGATACACACCCCAAGGACTGACTTTAGTCTGGCCTTTCCTGAAACAAAAATATACAAAAATATACAAATACGTGGAGAACAGCATATACTCACAGATTTTTTTTCCCCACCCCCCCCGCACCTCCTATGTCTTTAAAAGCCCCTTGGAAACAAAATTGAGCTGCTCCAACCCCGGGCTCAATCTCTGCTTTCTGCACTTGAGCTCCCAGCTCAGAAAGAGAAATAACATGAGCAGAGTACTCTACATGAGGTATCCCAACCTATGGCACAGCTCACTACTATCAGAGAGATGATTCAGCCTCTTCACACAGTTATTCCTGAATACTTAAAAATACATTTTCTCTGGCAGATTTTTTAGTGTGTGCATCATCACCATGGCTAGTGAAGACTGCAGAAACAGAGGCGGATTTTTAACTGGCAGCAAATATAATAAGTTTGTTTAATTATAGATATAGCCATAAAGCAAAGTATGAAAAGTGTATCCCCTGCAGATCAGTGTCCAGTATTCAGTAACCACAAAATATCTGAGCTTCTGTGCAGATATAACCCATGATTTTAATAAGGTTTATAACTATTCCTTTTGAAGGAAGTAAGCTGCAATTTTTATTCGTTTCTAAAGGTGAGCTTACAGAATGTCAGCAGGGTCTAACTATTTCCATGGAAATAATCATTGCCACTCTCTGCATCTTAATGGCTGGAGGATAACTGAGTTCAGCATCAAAGAACACACCAAGAAGGGGCAGACTCACAACCTCTTCTAAAAACAACTTAAACAGTTGGTTTTGCCCCTACACACAGCAGTACAGATCTATAGATAGACTTCTGGTTACAATTCAACTTGTTATAGCTTACAACAAAGTTAGGGTCTCTGCATTCCCACAAACCCCTCATACAATCAATTCATGCATCTCTTCAGGAGAAAAACACCCCACTTTTGAAGTACCTGTTGCCTGCAGCTCAGGCCTCAACATTTCTGAGGGTTCTGTCCTTGCCACACATTTCTAGAAGGCAATACCTCTTCACATTAGATAAATAATGAACTGAAAATTAACACTTTCAATTACATGCAACAGCAAGTCTGACATACCAAATTACTTTTTTTTTTTACTTTGATTCTCAGTTTCTCAGACTCGCTCTGTTAACAAAGGATATTTGATTTACTAAAGCTTTAATTTATCCAAGCACAAAACACAGTTTTACTGAGGCATCTCAAAAATTATCTCTATTTATATCTGAATGAAAAACTTCTCAAAAGCTAAATAAGTATGAATAATCATTTGAAGAATGAATAAAGTACAATGTATGGCCAAATGTAGTTTTACGCAAATGCAGAAAAGAAAAAAAAATCAGAATTCCGTTATTGAAAGAATATTTTGAGGAATTAAAACTTTTCTACTGTGGGACTGTTTTTCAAAATATGCTTAAATCTTCTAATAAATCCAATAGGAGTTTTGATTAAGTAATGAACTTGTAAAAATCCAGCATGTGGCTTTTCATATAAAAATGTTATGATGTTTCACTGGAGGATTCAATATTTTTAACAGATAACTTATCATACAAAATTCACTTTAAAAAGTAATTCTGTGATCATTGTTTTACAGTCAGTGCCTTATAAAATGGATCAATATTCCACGTTACAGGAAAGTGTTGAATTTTTTATGCACCTGATTAATGCATTGTTATCATCCCAGTAATTAAAAGGAGCGGCATTACACACAATCAGCATGATACATCTTACTCAGCACCTCCTGGCAGTTGCCTGCAAAAATTAAACTCATTAATCACTGTGATGCCAAGAAAGAAGCCTGGAAAAAGGTGAAGAAACTCTGTTTTATGGGTAAAAAGTTCTTAAGTCAACGCATAGGAGAAAATCTCTTCCACGGTACAATATAAAAAGCATTGATCTCATCAGTCTAAAAGGTAAACCAATCAAAAGTACCATTTAAGAGGTAACCTCATCAATCTAAAAAAGGGAATTATGCTAACAAAATTGTTCATAACCTGCTATATCACCACGCTAAACTGAATGAAGAGTACTCACAGATGTTTCCTCATCTAAATAAATGTAGTGAAAAGCCAATCTTTTATAACAAGGTAAATATGTCATCTGAATTTTGTTTAGAGCTGTTGCGATAACTTTAATATCAATAATGCCACAGAGCCAACTAGACAGTGTTTTTCTGGGGTCATTTTTACAGAACCTAGTTTCCTTATTGCTCCTCCTGTAAATAACATTATTGTCTCATCACATGAACAATTAACATAAAAAATTTGCAAGACTTTATCCAGGTTTTGTTCAGTAATTAGCTCTTCCATATATATATATTCTCATATACCTGCCATGAGTTGAATCAAAGCAAAAGCTGTTTAAAATTCTAAAGAATGCTGTGACTTCTACTTTGATGTATTTTTATGTTACTCAGACAATGTTCTTGAGTGTGTCTCGATGTCTGTAAGTCAGCAGTTGTCATATAAAATCATTATTGGTTTTGATTCGAATTTTGTTAGGGAGTTACCACCTCCTCTTTCACTCTGTACAGGTTTCAAGTACTATTTTTCCACCAGTAGTACTTCCAGTGGACAGAATGCTTACTTAAAATACTGTGACCTTCAAAGGCAAGATCCTGTCTTTCCCTCTGTTTTGTTCTGCATTGAGGTCTGTGCTGGTGCTTGAAAACACAGAGCTGAACGCAGCACACATATTTCAATAGGAAAAGTCATCATCTGTAACCCATAAAATACACTCTGTTCTCTCCCTTTTATTAATCACACGACAAAATTAGGAACAGAACAGCCTCATTCTCACGTTTGTTTTGATATTTCCAAGTGTGGGAAGAGAGAAAACCCTTTGTTTCTGTATGTTTAAGTTCTGGGTTTTCCTACTACATCGATGTAGAAAGATGAAAGACATCATGAATGTCCCACTTGTGCAAAACAGAAAATAGAAGTCTGATCTTAGGAAAGAGTTTCCGATGCTGTCTCCTTAAGTCCTTCCCCATGATGAGCAGTAACACGTACTCCTGGCACCCTCACAAACAGACCACTCTCCTTGCACTTCTCCCACAGTCTTTGCCAGCTCTCTGCCTCACTTTTCCCCTTTCCTCGAGGGTCTCATGCCCGGGGCTGGATTTGCTCATCCTGAGTAAGCCTGACTGGTGCCACTCTGTCTCTGCTGATCTCGCCACAGACAAGGGCGAGAAGTCACTGTCAGCTCGCCTCAGCACGGGTTCTGGGAGTGTTTGGGAGAGCAAACAGCTCCTCCTCCCTGGGTCAGGAGGGGTTTGGAACCTCGGACAGCTCCTTCTGACCCGGGACAGAGGGGTTTGGCACCTCGGACAGCTCCATCTGACCCGGGACAGAGGGGTTTGGCACCTCGGACAGCTCCTTCTGACCCGGGACAGAGGGGTTCGGCACCTCGGACAGCTCCTTCTGACCCGGGACAGAGGGGTTCGGCACCTCGGACCTCTCCTTCTGACCCGGACAGGGGGGTTCGGCACCTCTGGCCGCTCCCCTGTCCCTCCCCGCTCCGGTTCAGCACCGCGGACACCTCCAGCCATCCCGCCCCTCTCCTCCAGCTCCTGGCCCCGCGGGCCGGACCCCCGCTCCCTGAAACGCACGATTTAAAGACCATTTCCACTGGTTTGTCATGAGTTCATCCTCCCGACCTGCACGAACCCCTCCCGAAGAACACCAGCTCAGGTTGCCCAGTCTCTGCTGGAAGGGAGCACCTGTGAACTGCCGACCCAGTCCAGGGGACTTCCTCAGACAGGTTGCCCCCTTTAGAAACAATCCACACTAAATGTCCACGTGCGTTTAGAAGTCACCCCAAATCCCTGATTCTGGTCACGCTTTTTTGCACTTCATTGCAGAAGACGCTAGGCAGGCACAGACAGCAGCGTCCCACAACAGGCAGCAGTGCACAGCAGTACTCTGCACCCACACAGCTCTGAGGGGGAGAGCGGGGGACAAAAAGGAAGAAAAAAAAAAGTAAAACTTTTCTTTTAGAAGTTAAAGGATATTCTTATTAATATTATTTTGGAGCCTGTCAGTAGGAATCACTGGCACATGCTAAACTGCAGGCTTTCCTCTGCTTCCGGACTCAGCAGTTCTGGTGACCAGAGAAGCGGCTCCAGACATCTGCTGTCTCCAAATCCAGGAAAGTAAAATTAAAACAATGAGGAAAATGTGCCCGAGCCCAGCCCTGGAGGTGGCACTCTGCTGGCTCGCAGCGACACCTAGAGCCCAGCACACCTCCGGGAAGGGCCCCGTGTCCCCAGCCACACCGGGAGAGGGTCACGAGTGGGTGCAGGAGCCGGGGAAAGGGGCTCGGTGTCTTCCTGCAGTTGGCCGGGGCCAAGGAGCAGCAGTGCTAAGATCGTCGTCGGTGAGCGGGTCACAGAGAAGAGTCAATTCAGCTCCCTGTCACTGCTGTCCCCCGGGGCTGTCAGCATTCAGCCACCTCGGGGAGAGGTTTAGGTCGATTGGCCCCATCGCTGACAGAAGAGCATTTGCTCTATAGACCACAAAAGCCTTTGACGGGAGAATGGAGAGGGAATTAAAAGATGATCCGAGGACATTTCCCTCCATACACAACCCTCTCCTCTGAGTGAAGCAGCCCTGCTGTTGTGGCTTGAAGCTGTGCCTTGCTTGGGAAGGCTCCCAGAGCCAAAGCTGAACCCTGCTGCAAAGCTAACGCGTCCCACTCGGGCAAGAAGTATTTTTAACAGACACAAACATTATTCCCAACTGCAGCCATTTGCTTCCCCTTGTGTGTGCTTCCACAGAGCCAAAACACACTCAAATCCCTCTGCAAACCTAACAACAGCCAGCGATACGGAGCCACATGTTTTGATCTATCACTGGTCCTTGTTCTCTCAGTCTTCCTGCTTTCCAAATCCCCTGTCCCCCCTCCTTGCCACTCCGAAAGAACCAGGGGCAATGGACCCAGACTAGCTTAACTCCATCGGACACAGCAAGCAGCCAGCGGCCTGGATTAGTCACTCGTTACTAAGGCGATATGCAGATGCACCCTTTGAAGTAGCTCCTCTCAGAAGCAGCGCGGGAGCGGAAGGTGCGCGGCCGAAGTTTGAGACTTCCCCGCGGGGGCTCGCCCAGGGGCAGCCCAGAGGGGGCAGAGAGAGACCGGCTGCTGAGGGGTTAAAAAGTTTCCCTGCTGCCAGGTTAGGGGGAGGCTGACAGGAGAGCGAGGAGGGAGGGACAAGGTGAAGACTTCTGCCCCGGGAGAGTGTCAAAGGGTAAAACACGGAATAAAAATAAAATAAAAATTTATATAAATGAATAAATAAGAAGGGGGGTTAGGGAGCCCTAGGGAGCGTATCTCGGTGGCAGCCGGACGGAGCTGGCACTTGGCGTTTCCTAAGGTGCTGACCCCGCGCCCCCCCGCCCCTCTCCACAGCCGCGGAGAGCCGCGCAAGGAGCTCGGTACGGGGAGAGCTGCGGAGACAGTGCGGGGGCGGGCGAGTCGGGGCTCCGCTCGACTCCCAGCGGGCTCCGTCCCGTACTATTCCCGGCACTTCAGGGGGAGAAGAGGAGCGCAAAGACCCGCCTGGAGGAGCGGACAAACCGCACGAAATCGCTGCCAGCTTAGAGGGGCACACAGCCATCCCGCAGGACAGGGGGCGGGGAGGGGGGGCCACCCAAAACCCAACCCAGCCCCACGCGAACGACACCGGCGCTTACATCCTCCTCCTCGCAGTCACTTCGCGACTGGTACTGGAAGCGGGGCCGGCTGCCTTCCTGTTGCAATGGACGCGGGGTCTTGCCGGCAGCGCCGTCCTCCTCGCTGCTCTGGGCGCCCAGGAGGTGACTCGCTTCGGGGGGAACGGGGAACGAGCGGGAGGTGTTGATCTTCCCGCTGAACCGCTGGTACAGCGAAGCCATGAAGTCAATCCGCGGGAAACGAGGGAGAGGGAGGGAAAGAGAGCCGCTTCTTTTTATCTTCCCCTCCTCTCTTCTTTTTTTGCTACAGCATGCTACACGCGGGTGAGGATCAGTCCCACATCAGAGGGAGGGAGAGCGAGGGATCCTGCTCCCCGGTCCTCTGCACCGGCGCCCAGAGGGGTTCAAGAGAGCGGAGACGGAGGAGTGATGAGAGGAAGAAGAGAGAAGATAGATAAATAAATAATAAAACGCAATCGAGTCGTAACACCACAGGCCCCGGGAATACTGCACCATCCAGTGTTGGGAAGGAAAAAAAAGATAGAAGAGAAAGAAAAAAAGAGAACCAAAACACTCCACGAAGACGTACCCCCGATAATGGCGCCTGAGTGGATCAGCATTAAATGTGCTTTGGGGGTGTGCGTGTGTGTTTGCAAAAGCAGGAAAGAAAAAAAAAAAAAGAAGAAGGGGGGCTGGCTCAATCGCTGGCTGTCAGCGGCTCCCCAGGCAGAGGTGGCGGAGCAGTCGCCTCCGAGGTCGCATACCAACAGTGTGCACAAGCGAGAGGCAGAGTGACAGAGTGTGTGAGACGGAGTGGAAGAGGCTGGGAAGCCTCATTCAAAGCACGTTGCTCTTCTTGGGAAGGAGGGCTCCTCTACGATCATCTTTTCGGTACCTTCTGGGGTTTTTTCCTGCCTATTTTTTTTTCCCGGGGGAACAACTCAAAAAAAAAAAAAAAAAAAAAAA
>VYXF01009492.1:1214888-1277256 GCA_013397295.1 Polioptila caerulea
AAAAAAAAAAAAAAAAAAAAAAAAAAGGGGGCAACAGACACCTGAGCGCCAGCCGAGAGAGAGAAAAAGAGGTGGGGAGGGGGAAGGCGAGGCTGGGAGGCGGGACCGGCAGCTGGAGGGGCTCTGGGAGGCCGCTGTGCGCGGAGTGGCTCGGCCCCGAGGAAGGGGCGAGGGAAGGGAGGGCGAAGCCTCCCCACTGCCCTGCCCTGCCCCAACCGGGCACGGCTCAGCCCNAGCGCCCCTCAGTGGAAATCCGCCCAAAGCTGCTCCCGGCGCCTCCGGCCGGGGATAAACAACGGCGATGCCGGCGCCGGGGATGGATTCGGGGCTGGGCTGCGGCCGGGGCTGGGGCCGGGGTTGGGGTCGGATCCGGGGCCGGGACACGCCGGGAACCCCCGCTATGGCCTTTGCTCGGGGCCGCCGGGCCCCGCTCCCCCAGCCCGGGAGCCGCGGCCGCCGCTCCGCGCTCCGGGCGGGGACACCGCGCCCTGCCCGGGCCGGCCCCGCGGAGCTGCCGGCGGGGTCCTGCCCCACCAGCCCAGCGCGGCTGCCCGGGACGAGGGGTGACGATTCCTTCTGCTCCCGCATCAGGCACAGGGGTTTCCATAGCAACAGATGCTTAGGTTTAAATGAAAGTGGCAGAGTTGCTGTCCCCTCTTCTGCTCTCCAAAATCCTCCCCTTTGACCTCTAAATTTACCAGAGATACTCGGATCACAACACACAAATCATAAACCAGTGTTTGCCGATTCCCACTGATAGACTTGCTGCTGAAGAGCTCGCAAACTTCATTGTAATTTAACTAGAGGATTTTATGGGCTAAAAATCTGCTTCTAAACACTGCTCTTGCTTAAAGTTTTAGCTGTTAAGATAATACTGTATCTGATATATGTAATTTCATCAGTCTTAAAAAAAAAAAACCACTTCAGTAGATCATGTACACAATATTCTAAAGTGCAACGATTCCCTCCTCCGTGATTTCAATAACTGCCTGATCAAAAATCTCTTTGCGTCGGAATAGTTTCATCCACTCCTTTTTATTTGTGTCTTCAAAGCCAGGCATGAAAAGTCTTAACATTTAGATGAAAAGGGAACCTTATCTCATCAAGAGAGAAAACAAAAACAAACGCTCTATCTCCTTCCTGATGGAACTTGAAAGAAGGAATCATTTTGATCTTCACGACTGAGATCCTGACATTTAATTAAAAAACAAGATGAGCACACAATGCTCTGAAGCAAAGGTCTGGCTTCTAAGTCATAGTGACATCCATCATAGCAGAGGTAACTTTCCAGAAGCCACTTGGACCCCTTGTAACTTCTGTTTCAGACACAAATTGACTACCAAACATCTGGACACATAGCTCAGCTAAATTCCACCTTGAACTGCATTAATGATATTTGCAATCATCACAGCTTTGTGATATTTGGAATTGGTGACAACTAGCATTGAAAAAAAAAAAAGAAAAGGAACAAGAGAATAAAATTAAAAGAAATAATACATTTTTAACTTCTAAGGAAAAACTAGGACACAAAGGAGTAATCAAAGAAAGCCACAAAGAGGCAAGACGAAACCGCTAGGCAGGAAAAAACACCAAAGATTAAATGTCTGAATTAAAAAGTTTCAAAGAAAGCACAGAAAAAAGAAAACATTCAGGATCACAGCCCAGTTCAAAACCAAAAGAGCCTCTAAGGACCAATTCAGATCCAAATATATTGTTTGTGGTATTAATTCTTAAGAACCAAGATTTCACATAATTGAGTTCGCTTAGTCATGCACGTATATAGGGCGTGTATGTGTGTACACAACCCATGGAAAAATTATATTAGGGAACACAAAATTGCAATGTCAAATACTTGAAAAGCTCAGTAAAAAACAAACAGCCAAATGATCCTCATCCACCAAACTATCCTGATCATGTAGCTTTGGGCTGTGATTCATTCACCCAAAAATAAATAATTACTGCTATTTAAAGGAATTTCTGATCCCAGCTTTCCCCTCCATGACAGACCAGGGACAGGAAAAACAATTTAATGTCGTGTTCTAGGTATCATGGTGGCTGAAGGAAGGCGCTTTGCACCAGCTGGGAACTGCAAGACACATTTCTGTCACCCTGCTACAGCCAGAGTGACCTTGTGTGGAAAGGCTGAGCAGGCAGCTGGAGGCAGAAATATCTTGAATAAACCCCTGCAACCAGAATCAGTCTGTCAATGCTGTTGCTGAAAACTGTAGGATTTTTCTGAGTCATAGGGGACTCAGATGATTGCAGTAGGGACTCTGGAGAGCACTCCAGCCTGCCTGTGCACGAGTTCTCCCAGGATGTAGCTTGTCCCTGCAAACGAGTTAAAGTCCTGCCTGCCTGCTAGGCAGGGACACAGCCAGGGCTCCCCAGGTACTGCTCAGTGCTGGAAGCACCTCTACCCTCCACTTGCAAGTCCATGGTTAATTTGTTGTTCATCTGTGCATGACTGGGAGTCCAGAGTCCTCTACAACATCCTGGTTGTGTGACCAGATACCGGCACACAATGTGCACACCAACGGGGCATGGAAAGCACGGAGCCAAAAAAAACCCCAAACACAGCAAACATTGAGACACGGCAGCAAAATGGCACTAAACAAACATCACATCAGGAACAGGGGTTACATTGCAGCAAAAGACCTTTCCAGCCCATGGGCAGATTTGAGAAGTGAGCAATTTGCATTATGAAAAGTGTAAAGAGGCAAAATATTTCAAAAGTACGAACGTTAAGTTTCTTGTCCTTAAACACACACCCTACATGTAAGAAAAATCCTTTCCCTAAACCCTGCAATGAGATCCCATGATAAAAATCAAGACACTTCAAAACAAACAGTGTCCTCAAGCGCCTTTTAGTTGTATATTTAATTCAGTATCCAAAGTTTTGAAGTGAGGTTTGATTCCTAACTAGTGACATTTCCATCAAAATAAAGTGTGTTAGTTAAGATATTTTCCCTGCAGCACCAAAGTATGTTTTACTGACATTTTTAAAACATTCAGATAAAAACGACACTTTTTTCTCCCCATGTTTTATAAATAAACATATGGAAATATCCCCATATTTCATCACTATTAATGTAACACAATTAAAAGCAGGTCAAACTCAAGCCCTACTGCCTTTAAAACTTTACATTAAATATTTGTTTTCAGACAAATCAGCTCAGAATAACACTGGCAAAGAAACAATCCAGAAAAATTACTCCTGGATATTTTTCATTTAGATATAACTTGTATCTGTCAGGGAATTCATGCATTGTTATTCACATTCCATTCTTCTGTTCTGACAAAGCAATTTATGAGCTTGCCATCTAAATAATATAGAGTTTGTGGGAGGCAGAGCTAAACATGTTTCTAGTTTTTAAGGGGTTATTGTTATTAAGCAGCTGATTAGTGGTTTGGGGTTTTTTTAATAAAAGATGATTTTTCAATAGTTCAAGTACACTTTTTATTATTTGAACTATTATATTTTCATTTTCTAATGAACTTGTAAAGGAATTTAAGAATTTCTTGGTTATTTTTTAATATCACACCCGAGAAAGCCAAGTTAATATTTTCTTTTAAAATTACTGTATTTTCTAATATAAAATATCTGGGGTTTTTAGAGTAGAACCCATCTAGGTACTAGAGAGACAAAGATACAATATTTTAACTCTTATTACCATGGTCAGCCTAGATAAAATCATCCAGCTCATGAATCTCTAATGGCCCCAGGCTTATGCCTCCTATACATCTGCTGCAACTCAAACCCCAAGCAAACCAGAAGAGGAAATCCCTTTCCTATGTCAAATGCACCAATCCAGCAGTCCCTGAGGATACACTTGATCATTCATTTTCATCCAAAGGGTGTGCTGGGGGAGCGTGGCACTCTGTCAAGAGAAGTGACAGTAGGGCTGCAGAGGGGCAATATTGTGGAATTAGTATGCTGAGATGTTCACTTAGCTCATTATTTGTGCTAGCAGCATCTCAGAGCAAGGGATGTAGAAATGCGGCACTGGACAGTGAGTGAGGACACAGACAAAGCACATTTCTCTCTGCAAACACACTATTCAGAAAAATAATCTTGCAGGCCTTATAATGATTGAAAAAAAAAAAAATAGAACAAACAATAGTCCCTAAATAAACAAGGAAGCTCTCCAGGCTGGACTGAGAGAAACATTAGAAAAATTAGTTTTCTGGGCACCACAAAAATCATTCAGTCTTCCACAAGTGGTGGAATGAAGGTTTTTGTGGGGAATAGAAAACACTGATACTCAAGTACTGGGAATAATAGACAATTATGGCTTTACAAGATACAAGGCTTTGGGGAAAAAAGAAAGTAGGCTGGAAGAAAAGGCTCTTTAGGAGAAGAGATGGCCCAAAGGGAGCCAAAAAGGAAAAAAAACCAAAAAACATATAGAAGAGGCAGGGACACAGTGAAATACCAGGAGGTTGAGAGAAAAAGGAGATGAAGACAAGTGAGGTCAAAGAGGCAGAGAAGAAATGGACCAAAACTGTCAGAGATGGAAAGCACCAACGTGTCTGGGGAGCAGGGAGCCAGGCTGGGGTGGTACAGGGTTAATTGGAGCCACACAATGGGAGCATTTTCAAAACCAGGGGGATCAGCTTCTCCCGAGAGCAATTCCAACACCTGGTGGATAAATGTTTTCAGTGGTCAGTGAGACAGGTGATTGTAACCACCAAGAGTCTTGATACCCACCAAGGCCTAATTGAATGAAATCAAGAGCACGTAGCTGAATGTCAGCAGGTTCTTCCCAGTAGTGTGAGCAGGACTGTTTCCAAAGGAAATGGGTGAAAGTCCTAATGCTGAGGGCACTTATAAATAGCCTGTATGAGGCATGAGAAAATGTGCTGTAAGGCATAATCCTGCCAACTGGCAAAACTATAGATCATGTGAGCAAGGAGGTCTTTCCCATATGGTTTCTTTATGATTTTGCAGTTGGTGCAAAGGTGATAAAAGGCAGAATAAAGGAGAAACCAACACAGAAGAGAGGAGTCAGGAACAATGCTTGTGCAAGTCTGGTGCTAAAAAGGGTGATGCAAAGCCTAAGTAGAAGAAAATACTGATGTATGTGTGTTTGTACAGGTACACACCACATCAGGGTCCTGGCTTAGCCCTGTAGTTGGTATTGATAGTCACCAATAGAAATTTGTATTGTCGACTGTCTTTCTTGTGTTAATTATCATTCTGGGAGCTTTATCTGAGAGAAGTTAGGATGAGATCCCAATTCTGTGTCTTCAAGAGAAGCCAGGAAGTCAAGCATTACAGACAAATACATTTTTCTTTAGATGCCACAAGCTGTTGGCATCCATGTGAGACTTGGCTAACCTTACTGAGCTGGTCTCCACTCTGCACATTCCTCTCTGCTTTGTGACCTGCCAGTGTTTGATACTCAAGTCAGATATGCCACGACAGCAACCAGGTTGCCTGATTAATCCCATCTCTCAAGGGGGTTTTCAGGAAGGAAAGGAATATATTTGTCTTCAAAGTAGGCTGTAACAGGTCTATCAGAAAAGCAACCACCTTGCAAAAGCATCCCTCTGTCACCTCTGACAGACTGACTCAAGGCAAGAGGATGCTCAGCTCTGTGTGTGAAAGGGATGCACCAAGGTTCCTGCTCCATTTGTGTGCATGAGCCACATCTGCTCATCCTTAATTGCCCAAGCTGGGAGAAGCTGATGCAATTCCTCCCTAATTCACCACTGTAAAACTGGCAGCATGCAGAAGAAAAATACCTTGGAGAAATTCTGAATTTCCACTTGCCAAAAAGAACTTGTGCATGAAAAATCTTGGAGAAGTAGAAGGAATTTAATGAGTTAGCATTTCAAATGCATGCCACAAGATTCAAAGGGAGCAGACAAGACAAAATAATTTAATTTAAAGACTTTTTTTTTTTTTTTTTTACAAAGCAAAGATTTTCTTTAAACAGATCTGACTCCTCAGACTAGCCGTCACTAAATTCACAGGGTTTTTTTGTGGCTTGGAAGAGAACTAAAACCTAGATTTACTAGAAGACTCAGGGGATGTAATGACACAATTTTAGGTTTTTGGAACCCCCCAGCTGAAAGGAAACCCAAAAGAGAAATATGAATATGCAGGGAAAAGTATATTTA
Source organism: Polioptila caerulea (assembly GCA_013397295.1). NCBI lineage: Eukaryota > Metazoa > Chordata > Aves > Passeriformes > Certhiidae > Polioptila > Polioptila caerulea. The sequence continues at coordinate 1,221,012 of VYXF01009492.1, forward strand.
GAGAAGTGGACATCTCAAAAAGGCTACCTTAGGCGAACCAAATATCCTCCCACTCCTTTGTTCTCCTTCTGACCCTGACAGACATATGGTTCTTCCTCCAGTTTGGCACAGATTCAGCAAATTCAAATATTCTTCTCTTGAAGCATTTACAGAGAAAGGAGCAATGATGGAGGTTTGTAAAACCCCTCCCTGTGAGGGAGCATGTTGGGGATTCTCTAGGAATAAATACGGGATCGGGCAATCTTGAAGGCTGTAGGGACAGTTCATCCCAGCTCCTGTCTCCCATCAGGATTGCTGAGGAGCTGTTGAGGGATGTCCCCACAGACAGTTTTGAATGAACAGAACTGCCACTGCAGGTACTTCAGGAGTTTTAGGCTGAACAGAAAAGTATTTGATGAGTTCCTGTCATCTGGAGCTAAGTGGGCTGTGTTTTATAGAGCACAGCTCTAGATTAGCTGTCTGAAGTCCCCTGAAATCACCTAAAAATAAATAATACCATTTTGGATTTGGGACTAATTTAAATTGGTAGATATTTGTGCTTCTTCACTCCCAGTGTTGGTGGATGTTCTTTCCTGCCTATTTGCCTTCATAAATTGATTAGGGAAAAAAGCTTACATGCTTGCTCATAGTCTTCTAAGTACAAATTACACCATTTGTCCAATTCACCTGTCTCAGTAACAAAAATGGCTGAGGCTCATGGAAGTTATTTTAAAGGCTTGTAAATGTTTCTGGTCATCTGCCATTATTTAACAACAAATATACAGGATTAGATATGGCTGTCAAACAGTGCATTCATTTTTTAAAGGGTGAGAGACACAAGGACAAGAATTCAATACACTCTAATAAATTACATCTTTACCACTTTAAAAAAAGTTTATGACCAAAGATGTTTAGGGTCAATAAACAAGCCAAACAATGTGAGCTTTTCATTTTAAACACCTTTTAGGATATACCTAGATTAAACTCACCAACATATGTGCATCTTTTTAATTTTACTGCACACTTTCAACGTATGCCAGAGACACTAAGGTTTTCAAGGCTACTCTGCAACGTGAGGCACTGGAATACACTCTGGAATTCTCAAAATCACATCAGTGATGGTATAATCAATATGAGCTGCTGCTTTGGAAAATTCCAGGGGATATTCACATGAACCTTGACAAATTAACTGCACGTATCTAAATTTAGGGGCATTTTATTTCTAGTTGCTAGTTAAACAGACAGAGATAAGGTGTTATTGGCTTGTTAAGTAATATCTTTAAAAAACAAATAAACTCAATTCTTTGTGAAACAAGCCAGACACACACCTAGTCACTCCTGACTTAGAGGTAGATCTATAGGTATATTTATTTGCAAATGCCAAGGAATCATAAAAGCATGTCAAGTGAACTGAAGAAAGTATGAAAACTAACTTGAGAGATGTTCAATTATTTCACCACACAAATAAAAGAAATTCAGGACTATGCTAAGTGAAAAAATACAAGCTGCTTCATCATGATCTGAATAAGAGTGTGACAAAGGCAATCCTGGGAAATTCTGACTGCAACTGATGCTTTCAAACCTCTGAAAAATGTTTGTTCTTCCAGAGAAAAATGATCTAATTCCCTCCAACTTATACAAGAACACAGCATTCAGATCTGTTCCTCTCCACAAATGCAGGTAAACAGCAACTAGGCAGCTAAAAATGTCACAACAGGGCCCAAAACCCAGCTGTGGAGTCCATCACAGTGGCAACACAACTTCAGAAGCACAACCAGAAGTGCATTTTGTAAAAGCACCAACACTGATTTCATTGTTGAAAAAATGAGGCCACCATGACTTAAAGAACTAACTTCTGATGAAACATCATTTGCTTCACCGGCTGATGCCAGCCCTTCAGGAACCTTATCAGCGATGGGCAGATGGAAACAGCATCACCATTTATCTGGAATTTACTGTTCTTATATCACTAAATTGTTTCTCTACACTACAACTTCAATGATTTCTTATAAACAACCACATTGTAACCTTCTTCAGCTTCATGAAGCCGAGTGAATTGTACCATTTTTCTGTGGGAAGTTTTTATTCTAGCCATTATTTACCAATTTAAATATGTCTTTGCCTATCCAGTAACCTGGCAAAACAGAACGCGCTACTGATTCTGGGGATGATCATTTTTGTGAAAATTTCCTTTGCTGAGAAAAGAGTACCCCCATTCAAAGGTGTCTGTCCTTCTATTGGTGATGCTTGATATTTTTGGAAGAGGATGACACTTCAAAACCGATGAGCATGGCCTAGTTGTGTCACCCAGAAACATACGGGTCCTTGAAGAGGAAGCACACGTGGTCCTGACGTTTGCGGCGCATTATGACAAATGCAGGAAACAACTTGTCAGAGGTGGAAACATTTGCTGGATAACAGAGATGACACAACCAGAAAGTAGGACATTCCCCCCCAAATGGGTCAAAACTGTGTTTTGGCTAGAGTAGGACATGCAGGAATTTAAATTACCTGGGATTTTCCTACAAAAAAATATCTTGAAACGCACAGTGCTTTCTTTGTATTAAAGAATTTACAAGAAAATGTTGGCAACTGGCTTATATCAGGGCTCAAGTCTTATAAGGAGTTTTTAAGTTTTTATTTGATGGAGCTGAGGGTGTTCATCCTGAAGAAAAGGAGGCTCAGGGGAGACCTTATTGCTTTCTACAGCTCCCTTGGTGCAGGTTGTACCCAGGTGGAGATTGGTCTCTTTTCCAAGAAACAGGATGACAGGAAACAGTCTCGAGTTGAGCAGGGGAGATTTAGACTGGATATTACACAAGATTTCCTCATGGAAAGAGATGTCTAACACTGCACCAGGCTACTCCAGGGCAGTGGTGGAGTCACTGCCTGGAGGTATTTAATAGATGTGTAGTGACACTTGGGACATGGTTTAATGGTGAGTTAGCTGTTGGTATCAATGATCTTTTCCAAGCTAAACAATAGGATTACATAATCCTATGGAACAGGAAAAAAAACACGTGAAAGAGGTTCAAATGTTTAGAATTTCCCAGTCTCTTGAGCCTGAAATAGTGTTGCTTTCAGAAGACTCACAGAGGCCTATTTCTAAATAAGTACACTGGCAATCATTTCATCTTTGGCCTGCTTTCTCCAGAGAGCTGAAGAGGAGCTCTTCTTTATCTGTGATGTACCTGTGCATTGAGCTCCTGATCCAGGGCTGAGGGGCTCCCTGTTATCATGACTGAACCCTGGCTGGGATTCTCATGCTCAGCTTAGCTCCCCTCTCCACCGCAGACAATCCTCTAGCCAGGCCACCTAGTTTAGGAGGCAGGAAAAGCTGCCTGCCCTGCCACCTTGCAAGCCCCACATGTGCCCCAAAATGTCACAAAATGGGTTTGTGGGTCAGCTGCAGTGTGGGCTGCCTGCATATCCCAGCTTAGTACTGCAGCCATGGTGGGAGAGGCCTGGCTGCACCTTTCTGCTTATTTTAGGAGCAGCCTAAGGCAAGTTGACAAAGTAATCTCTCTCTCTTTTTTTTGCTACCAGTAGGGCTTTTCTATAGGAAAAAAAATACAATAAAAAAGATCACACAGTGATTTCTAAGTCCACAGAAGGCCTTTAAGATCAGAGTACAGACTTTAAATTAAATAGGTTCCATCACACAAAGTTTTTGTCTGTTATATAGTTCGTATTAGAAAATAGTTGTCATTTCTTTATCAGATCCCTTTGGAAACTCACTACGGTTGGACTCTGCCCTCTACTGACATGCTTCTCTTCTGAGCACAATGCAGCCTCTTATATAGATGGCAACCTAAATGGCACATTTAAAATGAGTCTTTTTATCAAAAGAGAGGTTAAAAAAAAAGAGAGGAGGAGAAAGCTTACAATTCTAGTGATTTCTGTTTTCTATCTCAAATAGCTGAGAGAGAGCAAAAAGAAAAAATAAATTGAAATTAAATATTAATAATAATCTGAAGAAAATTCTTTTGGATCAATGAAATTTTATAAATAAGAGTCTGGGCTGCATTCTTCCATCCAGAAATAAAACTGGGTTTTTTATAGTGCTTTTCAAACCTGTTCTCTGAGTTTGATACAGAAAAGATGCCAGACATGGTAGAAGTTGCAATGGTAAACAAGCAGCTGTGCCATTCTGCTAACCCAGAGCATGAGCACAAAGGGCACAAAGCAGCTCTGGAGGTGAGGGAACACTCCCACTCCCCCCACTCTGTGCACTGTGTCCAGAACACATCGCTTTAATTGACAAGAGAGTAAGCACTTTCATATCTGTTTTCACTTAAGGCTCTTTAAATAGAGACAACACCCATTAAGACTTACAGTAAATTTCTGAGATGAAGCTTCTCTTCAGTGTTTTAGGGATGAGATTAGTGGAGCTGAGGGAGTTGCCCATGTAGGTCTGTCCTGGGGGCAGGAGGGTGCTCAGGCTTTATCCTATGGCCTTTTGTTGTACTCTTGTTACTGGGAAGGCTTAGCAGATTTAGGAGAAGAAACATCAGGAGAGGTGCCACTTGCTAATTTTGGAAACAAGGCCCCAAACCAGGGCTGTTCATCTGATCTGGTGCCCAGCTGCTTGTTTAAAATAGACAGCTAATGGAAAAAGATTGTTATCCACAAGGACAGCAAAAATTCCTTAAGAAATGGCATTCATTCTTCCCAAGTCCTTGCTATAGATGTTGCTGGGGTCTGTGTGTGTGCTGAAGAAATTTTTGTCTCTTATGCCACAGCTGTTCCATGTTTGCACCACAGTTTGAAAGAAAACCCCAATGTGCTGGTTTCTCTTTCTATAAAGTTCTCAGGTTATTTATTCTAGCCAAAAGCCAGAGTTACTGCTGGCACAGAGAACACTTTATGTTCTCCATAAAATCATTTGACAATCCAAGGAAAACTTCCCTGAAACTGCTGTTCCAGTGTGATTAATTGCATTTAGTGAGCACTTTACCTGAGTAAGGACTGCAGGGACTGACAATACTTGAGCAGACCAGCCCAAAACACTGAAATTATCTATAAACCTAGAAACAAACATTTGGGGAAAAACCAACTGTAAATACAGATCAACGTCACCACTTGAGGGTGCTGCAGTAGTTCTTAAATATTAACTCAAAGATGTGCTGCCAGGCAGGTACTGTACACAGAGCTACACGACAATAATTCCCCTAATTACTTCCATGGAGGCACTCAGAACATTTGGAGCTTAATTAGCACAAAATACTGCTGAACAGGAGAGCTTCTTCTGAAATAGAGGTTTAAAATCCTAAAAACCTTCCTAACTGACTGAGGTGATAAAATGGGATTCTCGTTAAATAGAGCTGAGAAAAGGAAAAATTAAGTCAAACATAAGAAGGCCCTCAATTACACAAACACATGCATTTCCAGTTTCAAGAAATTCATTACAAGTATAAATTCTCAGCTCTGCACAGACATTTCCTTTGACTGTAATGCAAGTGAATATTTTTCAAGGCATATCAAATTGATTTTGCTATAAACTATTATGGGATTATAGCCTCTTTGAATAGTCTTCACTACAGGAAACATAAAGAACTGGTCTCTGTGGGAAATATATTGAATAGTCAGTAAAACACAAAGCAATACCAAAATACAATAGAAAATGTTTCAAAAAAGCCACAGCAACCTAAATGAAGAGCCTGTGTCAAACATGGTCCAGGATTTTCCTATTATGTAGAAACTCCTTTTCATAATAATAATAAAAAAAAAGTTATTTGCTTATGAGGATGTGAAAACGTGAAAAAAAAAAGATAAATTATGATAATGATGTTTCTTTTGAAATGTATGAAATCATTTTTATGTGAAAGCATAGTGACTGAAATGAGCTCTCATTTGTAAAGTTTGTCCAATTCCAGTTTTTCAATCTGACTCTTATCAGGCACCCCAGAGAGCTGGTCAGGAACTGTTTCATGATAGTCTTGGAAAATGCTGACCCATCCAAGTTAAAACTGCTGTGGTAAAAGATCCATTTTAAAAGGAAATTCCCTGTTCAAAGATGTTGGTGGAGGGGGGTTTATTGCTTAAAGTTAGAAGTTATAAATCAGCCACTTTCAGCCTCAATACAACACAAATATATATCCCAAACTGAACTGATTTTGAAATATGGATGAATAATGGGAAAAAAAATTAAATTAAAATAAATCATTTAAGTTGAACCAAACTAATTTTACTCCTTGGCTTGGCACAGAGCAGACAATTGCAAGACTTATCACCCATCCCAGCTCAGAGCAGCAAAGTTTTTTGAAGCCTTGAAGCCTTAGTTTCTCTCAGCTCTGACCTCCTTGCTGGGTGCCCACTAGAACACGGTGTGTCCTAAGGCTTTCTGAAATAATTGGAAATGATGATTACCTGGATGTTGACCTTGAACTCAAAGTAATGCAACCAGCAAGAAGAGTAAGAGTGCCCTGGTGCAGGGCTGAATACAATCTGCAAACAGGTAAGTACCAGGAAGAGTTCTTTGCACTGAGAGGGAAAGAGTCTCACCCTCTTTCCACACCCTCTCCCTCAGGGCTCTCTTCAGCCAGGGCTGTGCTCTCAGAAACAAGGAACTGGTCCAATTTTTGAAGAAGATTGATTTCAGCCTGATGAACATCTTTCTGCAGTGTGTATGCACTGCCCAATAAACGCTTGAGCCTCTCCTTCCTAGCTAAAGATGACAGAGGGAAAGAAATGAGATGAGGGTGACTGTATGGAGGTGTGAAGAGCCAGAAATTCGTTCTGCAAACTGTGCTTCTTCTCTAATAGACTAGAGCCATTTGGCCCTTAGATTGCAATACTCAGCAACAGAAAAAGAGAGCAAAATCTACTATAGGCACTTTACAGAGACAGGAGTAATCTTTGAGGCTATGTAGCAAGACATTGTTTTATTAAAGCATCTGAAGTTAGAGCCAATATGTCAATATTAGCTCCCTTTATAAAAAGTGTGTCAGAAATAAGCAGACAATCTTGACACTCTGTGGGTTTTCCTACAGCCTATTCATTTCTACATTGCATTGTTCAACCAGTTATTTTTAAATTTTCATTACTTTGCAGGCAGTGCCCTGATTATTCCATTGAGAATGGAATCCTTTTAAATACCTTTACAAATGCTTTTACACATGATTAACATTAGCCCAAGACCTATCTGGTTCCCTATGCCAAGGTCACAAATACCACATAAATATTTCCAATGAGGAAAATAAAAGATATGTATAATTTTTACAAGTTGAAGGACTGCTGTGAGGACTTTTTTGAAAGACAAAAATAGGAAAGGAAGGTAGAAAAACATCTTGGCCTCATTTAAAATATAATTCCATCTCACACAGGTGAGAGCTCCAGCTTGGCCTATTCCTGCAAAAAGTGTCAGCAAGCAGGCCAGAGTGATTTGGCTGCTGGAGGCACAGACCCAAAATCGTGATTATTGAAACGCATCTTTACTACACGGGGAATTGTGCCTCCAGCAAATTTTACCAAAGCATTTATCACCTATTAACTTCAGTCAGACCAGAATTAAATTTTGGGCAAGCCTCTCTGATTGTTCCACTTCCCCATGAATATATTGTGTGCATAACAACCTCCACCTACCCCAGAGGGGGCTGTGAAGATTAATGGTAGGAAGGCACCTGGATCCCAAGGACAGACATTTGTCCTAGTTATGTCTATGTATGAAAAATGATCTGAACTCCCTTGTCTCTTAGAAAATGGTCATGGTTGCTTTAAAAGACATAGTCAAGCTAAGAGTTATGAACTCAAACACCAGAATAGTTGAAACTATTAACAAGTAACATGGAATACTGTAAATGTATTTCACTGGGAAAAGGTCAGCATTAGAGACAGGAGACAGCCTTTCACATTAGAATAACTCATATCATCTTCTCTTCATCAGTCATGTATTTCCATAACTGCTTTCTTTCAGTCATCTTATTTAACATAAAGGATTTATGTTTTGTGGCAAATAGCACTGTGGAAAAGGCATATTTATTAAGTCTGCCATTGCAAAATCTTTTCTAGTAGATAAGTGTTAGGAGCCCTCAGCTTTTTCAATAAATAATTTTATTATTTATTGTGCAATAAATACTCCTACTTTACATTTTGTTCAATTAATTACACCAGTAACATGCTGGGAAACATTTCTAATTTTTCTCCTGTAAATAACTGGTATCACAGCAGACTCCTGTAAGCACTCATTACACATGAGGTGTGTTGACACACACATTAAACCACTTTGGTTTCCTACACTCAAATGTTTTTAAAACATTGAAACATTTGGGCTGAAATATTTCATTCAGCTTTGCAAACACTGAATTATGGCATAGTGCAAAACTCCCCAAACTTCTCCACAGAATCATTTCAAAACTTCTGCCCTCCTACAAGATCTTGAGCCCTGCATTTTGTGCATGGCAGGGTTAAGATCTACCATAATTTCACTCTATTTGTGTGCAGCGTGCAGAGGAAGGGGCCAACAAAGTGATTTCATTACTCCTGCTCCACATTCTTCCTTCAAGGCTTCACTGATGAGCAGGAATACTGCTACTGTTGAGATAATTAGCACAGGCAGTTAATAAGAGATTGTTAATGTTTCACTAAAACACAAATAGCAAAAGATAAATAATTCCTCCCTTAAGATCTAAACCAGAAAGAATAATTAACAGCTGGAGGGGAGGGAACGAAAGAAGCTAGAACACACTCCAGAATTCCAATCTGCTACCCTATTTTTGCAGGAAAACATGAGTGTTTTTGGATTATATCATTTATTCAAACAACTATCCCACATCAGCAAATCACCTGCACAACTCCTCACTGAGTTCAGTGATAGCAGAATGGCACCTGAAGTTGAAAATGCTTGCCCTTGGAAATGGGAGAGCCTAATAATGTGATCATATGGTCAACTTCTGTAAGAAATGTTGTTCAGTCTGCATGGAAATCTTTGCAATATCAGGGCTACAGCTTTACAGTGTGGTCAACTCTCAACCCAGTACCCTCACCTTTAGCCTGTGAGGAGTTATAATCTTTCATTTCTTGCTTTCTCCAGTTCTATCATTCTTTTTCCTATTAAGAAAAAAGCTTCACCACTTCTCCATACTTCATAACTTCTTTTGCACCTCGGGGAAAGTGAGAAACATACAAAGCAGAATTAAGACTTAACAACCTTGTGTTTTAATTCAGGACCCTAGAAAAAACAGCTGTAGCTAATTCATCCTGCATTTCATGCTACCCCAGGTAGTGCCCTACCACATTTTTCTCTAGAACACGTTTTTTTTTTTTCCTTTCAGAGGGATTTTTCCCCTAATCCTCTTCCTAGGCCACAGACAACTCTCCCCAAGCTTATCACCACACCACATTTTTTGCTTCCTAAGCCTCATTTCCATTTGTACTTCTTTATGGCACAATCATACCCTTCCCCTAAACTCTGCCTGACTCTCAGTTCCCAAGTCTGTGCTACTCTTGCTCCCTCTGAGCAGAAATACAGAGAGGGAAAGTCACCCACTGTACTGGGACAAGTCACAACTAAAGCTTTTAGCTCTTGAAAGGAAATGGTCTACACTAAAATATCCATTTCAAAACAACTGCATTTCAAGGTCAAGCTTTTCAGGTGTTTTGAGTATGTGGCTGCCTGATTCTCATTACTCACTGATGGTGCTGTATGTAAAAAAAAATACTGTCCACCAGAGTCTGCCATTTACATATCCCTTCCAGAGCTCTGCCAAGCTTCAGGGCATAGCAGAGGAAGACACTTTTACCTTCCCCTTACACACAGCAATTCTCATTTACTGTGTGTCAGTAAAAGTCTCCTTCCTCTCTTGGGGACTCTGCTTCTTTAGGCAGCAGATGAGCAAGTTTTGTAGCTGACAGCAGGCAGCAGTCCTCTATCACTTCCCTTGTACAAGAACCATAGGTTTTTGCTTCCAGGCTGTCTGCACACAGGATGGCCAGAGGGCTCTGAGATGCAGGGCAGCACATCATAGGAAGGCAGTATAGAAGCAGTGTTTCTATGCCCAGACACTTTCATGTCTCTGGCATCATTGGGGTTGGGCTGAAGAAGTGTCTAAATGATCCCATCCATTTCTTAAAATCATCAGACTAAATCAATGAGATGTTTTCTGTCTGCAGCACTGGGGAAAGGCAGTTCTGGAGGAAAAGGAAGTTTAGCAAAAACAGAATGGAAATGCTTCATGTGCTATGACAATGTTTGTTTATTTAGATTTAAAAGGATCCACAAATCTGCCTCTCCATGAGTCTCAGTGCCCTAACATCGTTAACTACTCAATAGAATTTCAACACCTTTAAAGTCATCAGTTCCAGAGAAACCCAGGCAGCAAACCACTTTTGAGCTATCACTTGCCTCAGTGCAGGTAAAAGAAGTCCACTCTGCCTTTTGCAGAGTACTCTAATTCTCTAAATATGGGTTATTTCAGTCCTTTGAACAGAAACTCAGTCCAGAGTCCTGGAGAACATTCTTCTAATTGCCTTAGCTCTTAATGGGCACACAGGTCAGGCACCCTTCTGATCTCAGCTTGATGATGCAAGTTTGATCCCTGTGCTGGACAAGCTCTCAGCATAATAGATCATGGCTAGCATCTTGTGACCTCAAAATGACCAGTGGGGATCCTGGGCTGGCCATGCCAAGCAAAATGTTTTCCTCAGAAGGAGGAGTCTTGCATCTGCAAATGTGCATGGAAATGTGCACGTCCAGAGAGAATCTGTGACAGCGGGACAGTAACCTGTTCATAAATCACCAGGCACAGACAAGGCAGCTGAAAAGGAAACTCAACAGGCATTGTCCAAAGGAGATCAGATGCAATTCTTTCTTTCTAAGGCACAGAAATCACCTGCCTGCTCATCCTACCCTCAAGACCATATTGCTGTAGATGAAGTTCAGGCTTTAACCCACACCAGTACATGACTGGAGAGAGAAGCTGACTTCCAGCACTCCAGGTTCACTCTGAAAATGCTCACAAATACCTTGTATAGACATATGGTGGGAACACAAACACACAGATACAAAACACTGGTGAACATTGGAACCTCAGTCCAGACTGGAGACATGCAGGGCTTCCAAACTCTCAGCAGCCTAAAGCTGGAACTCAGGCTCAATCCAAAGCCCACTAAGAGTCTTCTCACAGGCTCCAGGTGTCAGGCCTCTATGTACTGAAAGAAGAACTGAATTCTCCTAAGAGTAGGAAATTAAACCCAGATAGGTAATGGCTAGGGGAGTAGAACATTGAAGAGATATTATGTTCCACCCTGGGATTATTTATATATCTAGAGAGCCAGGCTTCTTGTTTATTTGTAAAGAAAGTACAGTACATGCTGTCTAAATGAGCAGTATTTTGATCTTTTAGTAAGCTTTTGTATTTATACAATTGGGCAATATCTCAATCTCTTCCTGCACTCTGAATTTTACCTGTGATGCCCTTGTCTATACACATCTTTCATGACTCTGGCAGAAATGAGTCCCAAAGACATTTCAAAGCACCACCAGTCATTTCACAAGTGTACTACAGTGTGGTAAAATATATGGCATATTGCAACTACAAAATACATTTTAATCTTTCCAAAACCTGCTTCTGTTGATGACCCATAAAAGGGAAAAGTTCAAAACACTATTTCACTGCTTATCTTCCCTGTCTAGACTCTGACATTACAAGCTGAGAAATGTTATGAGTCTGAATGAACTGACCACCTACAATAACCAAATTTCTTTCTACTATTTGAACAGCAAATATGCACAGGAAATGCAATAACCTTCTATATATGTCAAAAGGGCAGAGGAATCTTTAAATTCAGTGGTCTCTTCATATAATTGCCAGGAGGCTCTGCAAGGCAGGCCAGAAACTTAATACAAGTAGGCATTGTTCCTTTCAAGCTGGAATAACACTGGTTTCCATTTAGAATAGCAATGCAAAAATCAAATGCAGCACAAAAAGCGTTGCATGAAAGCAAATTTTTGATACCACTCACTTTTGCAATTTCCCTACTGCACATTTCCTTCCTATTTCTTACCATCTCAAATCAGAGCAGCAACATTTGCTTTCTTAAATCACCACAATGACTTAATGCAGGCATTTTACATCTACCATGGCCATGATTAATGGAAATAGATTTATCCCCACTGCTTAATGTTAAACAGCTGAGGTCAGGTTATATGCTAATTTAAACTTCAGCTAATCCTCCTGGCGTCAGTGGGATCACGTATGGCACAAACCATTGCTGCAGTTGCATTTCTGTCTTCTGAAACCTTCCACTGCATCTGAACACACATCTTTGGGGGGTTTCTAATGTGTACAGAGCAATGAGAGTCATTCACAGCAGATGGTATGTTGTGCTGCTGCTTGCAGATGGCAGTACTGGGATTTTCCAGTCACCAAAAAAAAAGTCTCCCAAACTGGTCTAAAACCAGACCATAAAAGCAGAACAATAAAATAAAAACCCAACAAGTATTTTTGTGGAGCAGAAGTAGTGAAGCAAATTTTTCCAGCTAGGCAAAGGCAATGGTTAAATCCTCTAGTGTCTAATGAGGTACCAGCTCCAGCTGGAATTTGTCCTCCAGGTGTGCATTTTATAACAGCTCTTCTTTTAGAAGGCCTCAAGTGCTTGATAAGACAAAAAATTACATAACATTCTCCCTTGAAAGGCCCATGAATTGTGTCTTTTCTTACTAAACTACCTATTTTTAAAGAAAATGGTAACATTTTTCCAGAGCTGGTTATAAAACTACTGAAATAGGCAAAATCAGATAGAAACACATCAAACATGATCCTGGGTGCCTCAACTTCTTTGGAAGCTTCTTTGGAAAAGAAGCAAACAAGAGAGAGCATTAGAAAAGTATTACCATCTGCAGCTGGGGTCTTCAGACAATGAAATTAAGCATACTTAAAATTTACAAGCTCTGAAATCCCTCTCTGGGAGGGTATCCCCCTCTCCACTGGCTGTAGAGACCCAGCTTCCTGCCCAAGATATCTGAACTGAATGCTGAGAATGAATCTCTCAGGTTGTCAGTTTTGAAGACCAAAATCCCTGTGGATCTAGTGGGTCCCCCAAAACATTCCCTCAATGAAGCCAGGGAGTTTCATTTGTCAAGTCTGAACAGTCCCTGGAGGTGAGACCCCCAATGAGCAGCCCCTCCATGAATTGAAGCTCATTCCTAAGGGCTTCTAGGAAGAGAAGCAGCCTCGTTGTTTATACTGAAACACAGCTGGTACAAAAGCAAGGAGTGGCAAAATTGCAAAGATTCAGAGTTTTTGTGAGATGGTTCTCATATAGATATGGCACATCCTCTGGGATATTTGTGAATATTGAAATGTGTTGTGAGTACTGTTTCAGCAAGAGAAAGATGCTGGGTTTGGCTAAAAAAGCCTGCTTCACCTAGCAGTGCTGCAAAGCTGCAACACATTTACAGAAAAATCTTCACCACTACTGCACCTGTTGCTACAGAAAGGCCATCTGAGACCACTTCTGCTTTATTTCTGGTAATGCTCCATCCCAAGCTCAGCTGCAGCCACTGGGGTTCTGTTCTGACATCTGTAGGATAACTGGTGGGCAAGGACTGTGTGTGCTCCCTGAAAGGTCTCAGCCATCTTGTAAAGTAGCTGAGCACAACTGAAGAAGTATCAAAAGATGTAGAGTTATAATTAGTGAAAGAAAACAGAGTTTCATCATTTATATTCCAGCAGCATACAGGAACCACAAGTGGGATCTGAGTCTCAGTGTGCCAGGCAACATAAATACACAGTGGAAGCCAACTCCAGCTCTGAAGGGATTACAGCCTTCAGAAGTAAGAGAGGTGGGAGGTGAGAAAAGAAACAGAGAGAATTAATACAAACACACCAAAACCAGTCACAGAGCTAGGAGCAGAACTGTCTTTTTCCAGGCTCCAAAGCCTCTCCTCTGTCCAGTCTGTCATGCTGCCTGCTAATCACAAATTTGACATCTTTAATACATCCACTTTCCACAAGATCTCTACGAGCCAAGCTGTGGGGAGCTCCAAGCAGAAAGCAGGTTGAATCACATCCCCAGAAACAAAAATGATCAGTTTATTCTGCTATAACTCTTCATGAATCTACACGAGGTTATTGCTCCTTTGTCCTTTGCTTCTCTTTTACCGTCTTTTTTTTTCCTAAGTAGGTCACCTCATCTCCTGAAGTATGAAGCCATAAGACTATGAAAAAGGAGATTTATTTCTCTTTGTGTGCACGATCTTCTTCACTGAAAGAGGTATGGGAATGACTACAAGGTTCATCATTGACTTCCAAGAGTAGACAAATGCCTTTGTTAGGCTTCTGTGGCATGTCTCAAACACAGACAGGACGAAACCTTAAGTGAAGGCAAAAGAACTCTTGCCATTCAGTTGTTCACTAAAACACTTGAGCATGGTCCAAGGATGACAAAAGGTCAGAGAATAATTTCATTTGAGAATTTTAATTTATAAGACTTAACATAAGGCCATTAAATTTTATTTTTACCTCCCTGTATCAGACCTCTCTGCTCCTAGATACACATTTATATTAAATTTATGATTTACAAGCATCATGATAGACTGCCCTTTACTAGCCTCTTAGAGGGCTCTCAGTCACAAAAATTCTTCACATATTATGCTTAAATACATTTTAATAAGCTGATCTTGAGAAAATAAAATCCCCAACAACTTAAACCCTGGACATGTCTAATATGTGAGGTTTTCATAGAATAAAAACAAGCACTATTTTTTCCTCTCAGTATTCTTATTTGTGCATATGAGATGCTTCTGACCTGTTTGTACTGATTCTAGAGGTCTCAGTTCACACTACCAAAAAGTTATGTTATCAACAACAGATGTTTGTTCTTGGGAAACACCTCCACATGAAACAAGGCAAGACTGAGGAAACCCACAGAGCAGAGCAGAGCCTGCATTCAGGCTGGCTGTAGAGAAGGAAAAGCTTGTGGCTGTTTTATTAAGAAGTGGATGCCAGTGCTATAATTCCAGAGCTATTTATGAATGTACCAGACAGCACACACAAGCTCTCATGTGCACATTAGCGCAGTTTTTACCAGCCATGAAGGAACTTGATTCTCCAGTGGCCATTTAAACAAAAATACTGAAATGCTGAAATTCCACTCTTATGGAAATGCTGACATTCCAATCTAATGGGAGATGCTTCTGACAATAGATTAATGACATATGTCCTTATAAAATTAATGATATAACCTCATATTCCAAGCTTCTCTGCAACAGGCAGACTCTTTCTGTAATATAACCAACAAAATTATGTGGAATAGGAAAATCTCTTTATAAGTTTAAAACAGAAAAGAGTGAACTAAGAATCTCTAATTTTAAGGTGTTCCTATCTCAAATTTTCACTTACATTTAAAGCCCACTAGCTTCCCTCAGGACCAACAACTTTTAAGATCTAACACCTTTCTTAGGAACTAACCACAAGTCCATGGACCCTGCCATCACCAGAAATACCATCTTACATTCCTCTGCATCTACCCACTCCCTTCTTGTGAATACATTTCTCCACTAAAAGCAGCCCTTCTTTCTGGACATCCTTTATCAGTGTTTTTTTCCTTACTTTTGACAAAGCAGAGAACATAATGTTCAAAGTAAGAAAGCTGTGTGCAAATAAATCAATGAAGCTCACAAGAGGAATTAGGTATCTAGCTATGCTGATATCTGATTCCAATGGAATCAAAGGCAACTATACTAATGTAATGTCTGCTCACCTGGAGCTTTCATTAGATTCACAGGAAAATTTAAGCTCTTAAAAAAAAACTTGTTAATAATGCCAGATGACACAGTTATGCAATTATCTGGTCCATTAGTTTTGCAGTTTACAACCACTCACAAGTACCTTTCCCACACTCGAATATTTAGATGAAAAACATTATTTACAATAGAACAATACAATACAGATTACAATAGAGATAACAATAGAATGCTGATAACGCAGTGCTGATATCAGCTCTTCTCAAGTCCCTACTTCAGCTTTATCCAGGGCTGGAATAGAGATCTCTTCTGAGGATTAGGAGAAAAGTGTGTGTGAGAGCTCCTAATGCCTCTGGTGACTGCCAGTCCAGGTTCCTCACGTGTGCAGAGTCTTTGAAGACAGGGTGTTTGAAAAACCAGAGTTTTCACACGACTTAGTTTTTCCAACTTGCTCCAGGAAAACTGTGAGCAGAATCACTAAGAAAGGAAACAGCAAGCAACTACTAAATTCTGAGACTTCATTTGACCTACAGGAGCAGTGAGCTTGATAGTGCTCCATCCATTAGTATTACTGGCCAAGGCTGCTCAATAAAGGCTTTACGATGAAAGCATAACAACCACAGCAGGCATAATTCTTAGTGTTCCTGTGGACAATGGCTAAATCAATACTGAGCACCAGCCTCAGAGTTTCCAGATAGCAACACGGTAAGTCTTCCTTCTTCATATAACTTCACTAACAGCGTGCAGTAAACCATTCAGCAGGCAAGAAAAAAATCCTGCATTTCAACACAACAGCATAAATTTTCCCATTCTAGGTTGTCCTCTGCTGTGGCAACAGGACAGATAGGCCAGTGTGAAGTGTGCTACCTGGACATGCATTTACTTCTATGGATTTGCTCCTGCACAGTGAAACTTCTCCTTTGTGAGATTTAGATGAACACAGCTATTATCTCCCATGCATTGCCCATTTCCAACCTGCATCGTCAATAACGTCTGCAAGGTCACCCAACTAAAACCCAACAGTGACAGAAAAGGATCTCAAGCCAACACTGTGTCTGACTTTCCTTAGAAACTATGGAGTCTGTAGATAACTCATTGTTTCCTAATCATCAGTGCTCTTGGCCATGCTGTACCCTCACGGTACCAGCTGAGCTTTATTTCACACCTTTAACCTCCCACAATTTAAATATTTATAGCTAAGCTCATTACATAAGCTTCCTTTATAAGTAATAACCACAGTAGGTCAGGAGTCATTTGATCTATTTCAGCATCTATTTCACAGTGATGAGTTCTGTGCAAGCCTTGCTAAGAGCGCTCACTGGATCTCCACAAATTTCAGTAGGAAACTGGGATGACCAGCTAAGACTCAATATGTCCAATCCCATTTGTCCACGTTCCATCAGGAATCCTGAATCAGTCCTGCCCTGTGTCTGTCAGTCTCCTAAGTGGGCTGTGACACTGATCTCACATAAAAGTGCCATAAAGAACAAGCCCTTAAAGGCTGTTCCGTGTGGCTACTGAGGCAACACGGCCAGAGAAGGACGAGGCAGAGCTGAGGCAGAGTGGCCCTCAATAACCACATGTTCTGACACCTTCCTGGGGAGAATTTACCTAAGTGAGGGGAGATTTTCCTGCCTTAAGACACAGCAAAAGAAACACCACGGGATATGCTTGGGCTCTAACCCGAATTGAATCTACCCAATACTGTCTGTGAAACATGTCTATGCGTATTAAATAATTTTCAAATATGCCAAAATCAAAACAAACAAAGTATGGTTTCTTAATTGCATGTATAATCACTTCTGTAGTATATACATAAATGCCATAAATGAAGGCACGGAAAACATATAAGAATATAAAAAATATACATTTGAAATGTCTGCAAAACAAGCTACCTAGGATACCTGGCTTCAATTCCTTATCTGACTTGAGAGCACAAACACCTTTGATTTCCAAGCATTAACTCTTTTGTGACACTGGGATGTGCTGGCCAATTAACTTGAGGATGGTGAAAATTGCAAAGATACTGAAAGAATAGTCTGACTTTACTTGTGTGTGAAGTAAAGCAGTAAATGCAAAAGGAAAACCAAACAGAGCTGGCCTCAGCCACAAAGGTGATGGAGAGGACACAATCAGCTTCTTTCACAGGAAGAGAACTGTTTCTTGTTAAATCCTCTTTCACAGAGGATTAAGCTACTGTGCAAAAAAAAAAAAAAGAACAGTGTCTGCATAACAATTCCAGACATAACAATTCCGCACTATCTGTAGACAAGCATCAGAGTACTAAAAATCCCACTGGCAGACCACTGAAAAACCAGTTTGGCAGTGTCTGCTATACTCAGAATCAAGTGTGAGGAGAAGCCAAGGGTAAATCCATTGAGATACTCAGATGTGAAGCCTCTCTTCTGTCAGATGTAGATATATCCCCATGCATCACAGGCCAGGGAAAAAGAAGAACCACGCAGCCAGGCTGCACTGGAGAGCACACATCCTGTGGGGTCACAGCACAGGGGAGAAGCCACGTGTGCTTCAAGTGCAAGATGCACAAGCCAAGGGACTCGAGAGTGTGAGGTGGAAGCCAAATGTGTGATCTTATACTTCATGCATGAGGCTCATCAGGGCTGCCTACAGCCTTACAAAAACACTCACAAACCAATTTCAGCCAGCTGGTTTGTATTTTCATTGTATTTCCTAGGGGCAGAAAACAGAGTCTGTCCAAAAACTGCATTTGTATTCTCTTCGTGTAAATTTTACTTTTCAGCACAGCTATGATGGGTTTAATTTCACCTTGATTTCTTTGGAGGGTAAAAGCATTACAGAAAAAATAAATTTCTTCTGCTTTGCCTTCAGCCAGAGAATGACAGCAACATTCTCCCTGTGAAGAAACTGGTAATGCTGCAGTGATTTTTATCACTAGCACTTGTATCTCCTGGATATTAATAGATGTTTGGAAAATGCTGTAGTATCTATTTATTTATAAAATATAACTGGGTATAATTCTGCAAAGTGATGAATTCCTCTGTATCAGGAGCTGAGCAGATCACTTGCCTTAACTCTGCAGTTTACATTATTAATACAATAAGGTTTGGCTTGGAGAAGGGGTCATAATGTCCCAGATAAGACAGACCTATATTATGCAATCACCATCTTCTCTTGTCTTGTCAAGGGCAAAACCACACTCCCCCTACCTGCTGCAAAGTCAACAAATGTGGATCTACCACCTGTAAATGCATCCAGATCATTACAGTGAGCAGGGTGTGTCTGGTTTTGGAAAAAGCTGACCAACACATCATAGTATTAGTCAATATCAGGGTATCAAAACTCAGATTTTAAGCTGGAGAAAAAAAAAATTAATACAATAAGGACAAGAAACTGCATTTCAACAAGAATAATGAGGTACAAAAATAAGGACTGGGGAATTTACAGACAGATAGAGGATCTGAGGGAAAGAATTTTCTGCTTAAACAGTTCTTAAACTTGATATGAGACAATAACACAACAATTTTGGGAAGTGTAAATACTATGATGGAGTCAGTGAAAGATAGAAGAGCTTTAAATTCACTTTCAGTAAGATTTTTACTAAATTTAACATTTAGGGTTCTATGCTCATTTTGAGACACAAAATGCTGATCAGTTTGGAAAGAGTATGGAGAAAAACAAGGAAGAACATGCAGAAGGAAAAGTAACTGAGGAGGTAAGGTGAAACCCCACCAGCTTTGTAACAGCTGGTTATAAAGGAAGAGGCAAAAATTGCTGTGTCTGTAATAATACAAGAAAATAATTCAAGAAGAAAAGAGAGGGAAACTTTTCTCAGGATACTGTAGCATTGTCCAGGAAGAGTGTGAAACCTACGCCATCAGAATTTTTGAAACATTAAACAGGTGCATCCCAAGAGTGACTAAGGCAGCATGATCCTGGATTCCAGCTGAGCAATGAAATAGGTAAAACCTTATATTTGCCTCTAGCTCTGCATTTCCTTCTTTCTTGTTGTTGAGCTTTCTTCCTTTCTTGTTTATCCTGTGGGTGAGTAAGGCAGAATGTCCACAGTCTGGCTTTCAGATCCTGACAGGAGATTGCAGGGTGTAAGCAGAAAAAACATCTTTCTATTTTGTGGAAACTAGGCACACTTGAAATGATAAAATCCCACAAAAAAGTTTCAGAGCTTCAAACTATCATGTGTCAGAGTAGGTATATTAAAGATGATTTTCATTATACTGCAAATTTCTCACTTGATTATATCTGATTCTCTTCTCACTTTAATAGGCAGCACTTTTACTGAATTCAACAGCATTACTCCTCCTCTTCTCACCCTCACTACATTAAATGAGGGAGACCCAGCCCCAAACCACTAAAATGGATTTGGCATTACACAATTTCTAAGTTCTGGGTAGTTTTTTTTTCCATCTACTACTGTCCTCCAGGTTTCCTTTATAACTATAAATTGTCTCTTTGATGGTGGTGGCAGGGATGTATTTGTGTAAGACAGTGTTTGCTTCCACAAGCACAGGAAGACAGATGAACCCCTGCAGAACCCTGCAGCTGGGGCAAGATTGATCTGTAACTCAATCCAGCAGTTTTTAAATACAGGTAACATGAACAGCTCTTCAGCAAGCTTCTGAATGCAGCAGTCTGTTTAAAAACAATACAAGAAGTGACTGAGCACATTCATCTCATTGTAACAAAATTCTCACTGAATAAGAAAAGCTTCCTCAAAAGGCTGGGTTTTCCACTCACTTTCTGTGACTTCAGCCCCTGGTAAGCTTTACTTCTGAGCTCATGAATGCAGCAGCATGAAATAAGGAATATTGAGAATCTGGTCTTGAATCAGCTGGAGTTGAAGAAGCACATTATTACCCCAACAATAAATGTAATGACCTGCAAGTTAAACTAAACTGGAAATACTCTGAAAGTCCATTTTCTAAAATTACATTCAATATCAAAGCTCTGCTGATCTCCAGCAGTGCCACATCATTGCTCCTGTGGGCATCTTCCAAACACAAATTTCATTTTTTCAGACATAAAGTTTCCCCAGCTTCACAATGTTGAACTGGAACTTGTAAGATCCGAACAACAAGCTAATGAATGAGAACTTGCCTCTTTTTATCTTGGAGTACTCCCTGAAGGAGCATACATCCAAAATAGGGGCATACCTATTTAATATCAAGAACACTGGACTGGCAAAGGTAGTTTGAGAGACCATCCTTCATGGATAAAGGATATCCAAGAGTAAACAGTCCTCACATCCAAGAAGATACTTAACCCCTAAAGGATGCAGAAAAATCAGAGTAGGTAACTTTTGGTTTGTTTTTCTCAAAACACAGCTGTCTTTTAAACAATCAAAAGGCTAATTCCAAAAAAAGTGTCAGTTCTTCTTCAAGTATAATCTAATTTAAGTCTCCTTACAAACTCTGTTTTACCCAGGAATATACCTGGCAAACTGGAGGTTTTTAGGGAGCCAGGAGATGTAAAGTTATGTCATGACCCTTTTTTGTTTGCTAAACTCTTCCATGAAAGTTGAACCTGAGGAAACCCACAGAACTGATAATCACCTTTTTTTTTTCCCTTGCAAATAAAAAGAGGTGGAAAAGAGTTTCATTACCTTCACAGAAAAGGAGCTCTGCCTACCTAACCACACTAACACCTTTCTCAGAAGAGAAGTCATTATGGTGACTTCTGTAAAGGACTTTTTTTGATTTCTGCATGTAATATAAGCAGAAGGTCCTAGAATCCTGGATAAGGCATAAAAAGAAAGTGCCTGAGGTGGAGATAAGCCCATAAAACCCAGCACTAGGAAACCAGCATTGAATCCAGAGCTAGGGGTTAACCGAGGATGCCTTGAACATTGTGTGGATCATCAATCAAGACAAGCCCTCCAAAGGAATGCTCTGCCTCTGCTCCCTGTGAAAGAGCTCCCACTGCTCCTCACGAAGAGCACCATTGCTGGGAAGATATTTCAGGAGAGAACTGTTCCCTTGATTGTGCAGGCTGCCCACAGCTCAGAGGATCTCTAACAAGCCACTCAGAAGAAATTCTGAGCATTGTCCTCTCTCAAACCTATGGTAATTCTCCAGGTCAAGGGTCAAGTCCTTTGGCAATTAGCAGAATAAATTATTTTGTTAATCACCTTGGAGGAACAAGTACCTAATCAATAGGGAGGTGCTGTGATACGTGACTGAAGCTATTCACATAATCACATAGCTAGAATGTCCTGGTTTTGAATGACATTTCCTACCCAAAATAGCCTGGAGGAAGACAAGTGCTGTTGACAAATGGAAGCAGAGTGAAGCTCTCTGGGAATGCAGGAACGGTGTGTTGCCTTGAGCAGTTTAAGTGAATCTGTGTGTATTGCAAAACTACATCTCTGAAACTATTTCAAAGTTAAGAGCTGCGAGAAGCTATTCAGGAAAGAATGGGGAAACCAGGTCTGGTGGCATCAATCAGAAATTCATAGCACTTGCACCACATGAGAAATCAGGAAAAATTGCACAGAACTGAAACTACGAGAGCAAAACCATGGAGAAGTCAACTGACAAAATAAAACTGCCCACTGGCTACATCTGGGAGCTCAAGCTCCCCTTAGTATCACTGCATGCTCTGTTTTGGTAGGCATTCACCATTTATTAGCACTAATGAAATTGTGTCATAAGTGCAGAAATCAGGGTATGCTCAAAATATTCCAAACAGCAGGCCTGGAGTTTGCTTCTATTTTAAGATGAAAGGTCACAATTCATATAGCTTTTTATCTGGATCTTGCTCTGGCATCTTTAGTGACTCTGATGCCATTCAGAAGGACCTTGACAGGATTGAGGAGAGGGCCAGTGCAGACCTCATGAAGTTTGACAAGGGCAACTGCAAGGACCTGCACGTAGGTTGTGATTGGATTGAGAGTGACATGTGAAGTTGGACATGACCCAGTAATGTGTGCTCACAGCCCAGAACCATATCCTGGGCTGCATTCAGGACATCAGAATTCTTGTCCTGATTCTGACAAGAAGCAGAGTCAGGAGGTTGAGGGAGGGGCTTCTCCCCCTCTAGTCTGCTCTGGTGAGACCCCATCTGGAGCACTGTGGAGCTCTTAAAATCTGGGGTCAGACCTGCTAAAGCAGGTCCAGAGGAGAAGTCAGGGGGCTGAAACACCTCTCCTGTAAAGAAAGGCTGAAAGAGTTGTTTACCCTGGAGAAGAAGAAGCTACAGGGAGACTTTCCTGGAGCCTTTCAATACTTAAAGAGAGGGGGCTCATAGGAAAGGGAGACTTTTCACCAAAGTCTGTAGTGACAGAGCAAGGGGCAATGGTTTCAAACTGAGAGAGGGTAGGTTTAGATTGGACATTGAGAAGAAATCTTTTACAGTGAGAGTGCTGAGACATTGAAACAGACTGCCCAGAGAAGCCGTGAATGTCCCGTGCCTGGAAGTGTTCAAGGTCAGGTCAGATGGGTCTTTGAGCAACCTGATCCCATGGAAGATGGCCCCACCTATGGAATGGGGCTTGGGCTACATGATTTTATAGGTTCCTGCCAACACAAAATATTCCATGAGTCTTTGAACTTTCTGCGCTTCCCAAGCAGGCCTAATTGTATTCAGTTCTGGGCCATTTTCCTTTGAGAGCCACAAAAGAGGCCCAATGACCCTAGACAGGTTCTCTGAAGCAGAACCAAACTGCTTCTGCAAGAGAACTATGGAATATCACACAAGATGGATTACATATACTCTCTCTTACCAAGGCTTTTTAAGAGAGCCCAATGTCTTCTTCTAAAGTGCCCCAATTACAAAACCCAAGGTTTCCCATTTGGTTTTGGTTTCCCCTCTCTATCAAGACGGTTCTTTCTACCATTTCCAAATTACTTTTCAAAGTTTCTCACACAAGGAACCTCAGTCCAAATCTCAAGCCCTTGTTTTATCCAACCAGCACTTTGATAAGATCTCAAGATCTTTATCTGTTTATCTGTATTGTTTACCTGTTTTAGGCTTCTCTAGGATTATTGACTTGGCTTCCTGTAGGAGGTCAAAATAACTTTCTGGTATAATGAACAAACAGGAATAAGCTTTTGCAAAAATCTGCTTTTGCAGATTTCTCTTTCCTCACTAGATTATTTGAGCCACTTATGCTGAGGCCCAGCACAATCACAGAGCAGAAAATGTTCAGGAAACATTCCAGTCTTATGTAAGGTAGGAGGCAATACACTCTGCAAGTAAAATTTGCCAGCCAATCTAGCACAGAAGCTCCACCAGGTCCCCTGTGGACTTGTGTTGCATAGAAGCTCTGATTAGATTATCATAATGATCCGTTCTAGGCCACAAAATCTATTATTCTGAACCAGCACATTATCAGAGAGAATTTTGTAAACTGATGTCAACATTAGAGAAACTCAGATTACTATTTGATCAATACTTGGAACATTAAAATAAATTCCTTGGAGTCCTTATGTGTATCTAGTGCATCAGTAACAGACTGTAGTATTTGCAGAACTCAGGGCAAGTATCAAGTCTATTTGCTTAGCCAAACAAGAATCCTCTGGATTTCTGTGAAGTTTCTCTGCCCTTACTGACATTAGCTAACAGTTGCTCTTAAAAATCTTACTGCCTTTAGTAATGAATCCAAGGAAAAATTCTAGGATGTATTGACAGCACCAACCTTCCCTAATTGCTTCCTATGCAGGAGTAGATTTTTTGATTCCTTTTCAAAGAACTAGAAAGTCTGCTCTGGAAAAAAATCAGTAAACTTCCCAGCTGGCAAGACACCAGCTTTCCCTGACGCATTCCTGTTATCAGCTAATTTAATGATGTCATTCAATCTTCCTCTGGGTTTTATCCTTAGAGACCGTAAATGTACACATTCATCTCTGAGGACCCTTACTATGGATAAAAAGTTTAGATAATCTTTTTTCACTCACTCCATCACATCAGGCTTGGAAGTGAAGTGAGGGTGAGGTGCATCCTGCACAGCTCTGGCTTTTTGGCCACTGCATCCATCAATTAAAGGGTCAGGAAAGAAGAGCCACTTACTGAAAAACAAACATGTGCCAGCAGAAAAGGATAAGCTAAAGTTCCATGCTCCTTCTCATCAGTACAACAGGAGCAGTAAAAATTAGGCAATCAGTCACAGTCTAACAGCTGCTCTCAGCACATCCACTGGCAGAGCACCAGGACAGCCCTCCCAGCCCAGCACAAGCTGCAGAGCCCAGCCCCAGCAGCTCTTCACTGCAAAAGGACAAAGGCCAACAGGCACAGGGCAGCAAGAACTGCTTTAAAACAAGCCATTAAACCACCCTCAGTTTCCAAAATATCCCACGTTGTGCTGGATACTTCTGGCTAATTGAATTACATGGGAAAGAAAAAAAAATCCATAATTTCTCCTGATTTTCTTGTCCATAAGTATATACCCTGAAACATATAAGACTAGTGTAAAATAAGTTTCTAATTCTGAAGTGGTATCTTCAGCTCCTCAACCACAGTAAACACCTCACAGTTAGGCTGATTTTTCTCAGCAGACATGGTTAACTCTCTCACAGATGGGTATTTTGGAGGAAAATACTCTGCAAAACAATTACAGCAT
This sequence comes from Polioptila caerulea, assembly GCA_013397295.1. Taxonomy (NCBI): domain Eukaryota; kingdom Metazoa; phylum Chordata; class Aves; order Passeriformes; family Certhiidae; genus Polioptila; species Polioptila caerulea. Next base: position 1,246,229 of record VYXF01009492.1, read on the forward strand.
TTAAAATGTTTTAATACACACCAATTTTCCAACACAAAACATCAAACAGGTGGAGGGCTTTTTTGAGATTTTACCACAGAAAAGAACAAAATCATAAAATGGGGGTGTTCAACATGGAGAAGGGAAAGTTGCATTGAGACCTCATCACAACCTTCCAGTATTTAAAATTGTGCAATTGCATCCAAAGAGATAAAACTTCTTTTGTCCCTAAGCAAAGTGACAAAAATTTATGAAGGTGTTCTTTAAGGAAGTATATATTTAAGTTTCCTTTCTTTTTCTCATTGATTGGCCACAGAACACAGGTTTATGAAGCAATCTGACGCAGGCATCAGTTTTAAGGTGACTTGGAAGGCAAACCAGGAATATCTGCTTAAAATTATATCTTTGCTGAGCAATAGCAATTGGTATGACAGATCCAGCTAACAGAAGGCAACAGACACACAGCTGCTGCATTTAAAGTCAGGTATTGTGTCAGAAAATAACCCAGTAGTTCCTAAAATAGGCCTCAGAACACACAGCATAGCACTAGACTCCTGCAATGGAAATTCTGCCAAACCCCTTCAAACCTAGCAAAGTATAAGTGAAAGGAAGTGAAGCATTACTCAGTTTTGGTTTTCTAGCCTTATATACTCACTGAAAATCTAATTTTACCTGTGTATATATGCATATACACATATTTCTGAGAAAAGCCTGTAACATATTACAAATTTTGAGATTACTGCACTCAACTAATAAGTCCTAAAATGTACTTTCTAAAATCATATCAGCATCTTTTAAAGAGGCTGTAGTATGGGGAAGACTGCTCAAAGCCTAAAGCCAGGATTATAATCCAATATGCCACAAAGGTGCTAATTCAGCAACCACAGGACAGACAGGGGAAAAATACAATTTAACACTGTCATAGTATCTGTGACATCCCAGTGTCAAATCACGAGTAGCAAAGAAATGTCTTTTAAGGTTTGGCTGATCGAGGCTAGACCATTCTATTTTCTGTCAAAAAGAAAGCAGATTTATTTCTAAAACCAAAAGGAAAGGAGGAGCTGTAGCTCTGAGAAGTCTCCAAAGCAAGTCAGGTAGAAGTTATTTAGCTGAGTTACTGGGAGCTAATAAGGAAAATCTCTGTGGGTAAGCCTAATGTTAGGGACATGTTTTGGTATTATATCTCTTGCTTCTTTATTTCTAGGAAACAAGTTTATTTTATTTTTTTATCATTTTTACCTTCTATGTTACATATTTTGTGAAAATTATAAGACATTTATTAATGTAAATCTGAAATTTTCTGGACAGTTTTTAGTAGAACTTGTTTTATTAAAATTCCTGTTGCATCAAGAACTGCAAAAGTGTGTCCTTGCCCTCTATTTAAAAGCAGAGCTAAGTAGTCAAGAAATTCTAAATCTCACATTTCTATACTCAGACCACAGCTCAGTAATACAGAAAACCTGTCTGTAAGGCTCACAGCACCAGATCAAAAATTTTCTACCTGAAAATGTGCATGACACACAAGGTTGCCCAGTAGAAGCTCATTCTGCTGGTCTAAATTCATTACAGAAGTATGGAAAAATTGAAGTTATACCAGCAGACTTTTGGTGAATTCAGGTATAATTTTGTCTTCCAAGTAGCCTTGGAAACCAAAGGAGCTGGCAGAAATGCAGACCTGTGCCAAACCCCAAATGAGATCCAGCTCATCTTTCTGCATAGTCCAGTAGTCCGCAGATGAGTACAGAGGATTTTGAAGTCACGGTTTCTGTCTTCCAGAGAACACAGTTCTGTCTATTCCCACAGATCTCCACTGGCTTAAAACTTTAATTGAGTTTGAAAGGCTCAAATAACAGTTGTACAGAGCAAGAGGAAGTCTGAATAGCAAAATGGCTTTGTTTAGAGTGTTTCAGCAGTTCTGGGCAGCTCAATTCTAACAGAAAGTCAGAAATACAAATTAAAAGTGGAGAGATAGAAATAGGATCCATCTTGCCGTTCCAGAAGCATTTGAGTGGTTTGAGTTATTAGTTAGGTTTTAGAGTTCCTGGGTGTCTGAGAAGTGTTAGAGTTCAGACAAAAATAAAATGTTTCTGGTGACAGTAATACCTGTCAAAATGTCTCATTTTCCAATGAGGCAAAAAAAGGTTCTCTTTCTGCACATGCGAACTTTTTAGAGTGATGAGTTTGGCAATTGAAAAATCATACTGTTTCTTGACAGGACATAGGAAAAATACTGGTGCAAGATAGGTATGGCTGCATGCAGTCTGAAATCAGGTCTCTCCTCGAGGGCAGACCCAGCAGAATTTCTCCCTCACCAGCATAGCAGTGACACTTGGCTCCATCACTTCTGTTCACACCTACAAGGTGCTCTGAGAGTGCATGACATAGAGAGAGTTTTAAAAAAACTACAGCAGTTCAATACAGACTGAAACTGAGCTCTCCATAGTCTGAAGCAAATCAGAATGTTCAAATATTTCTACCTCGTCAATGATGCATAATGTTAAATGTTGGTTGGCTGCACTCATTTTTTGAGGGGAAATAAAATATTTAAAACAAAAGCATAATAAACTATTTAATAACTCAGTCATCAGCAGAAGTTGCACAGACAGACACCATAAAACAGTCACATTTACATCATTGTGTGGTAATAAAATGTCCTTAACCTGACATGATTTGTTTTCAGGATGGTGTTTTTTTCCTAGAGTATTTTCACAAGCAGGAGACTGAGGAGTGTCTGTAGCTCTTTACTCTGATTTAAGGAGTTTAGATATCTGAAATGACAATCTGCACTGTCGGAACTTTGGCAGTGAACTAAAACTAAAATTGATCCTCAGCCCTATGTAAAAAACCACATCTCACTAATACAAGCACAGAGACAGGCACTCCATCCATTATGAAGTACTTTTGAAATACTACTCCTTATGACAGTGGTAGCTTTTAAAATGAGTTGCAACTGAGAGTGTATTTTAAGAGGCTAAACTAAAGCATCAATTGGCCTCTGACAACCAGGGAGATGTGGGAGAAAAATAACACATGTTAAAGATGGTCCTGATGTACAAGAAGATCCCTCAGTATTTTCAACAACTCCATCAAGGCTCATTCCTGGACAAAAGAATCTATTTCAGAGCATGGGTTTTCCCATACTTGTGGTTATCCTAGCAGAGAAAGACAACTCTGTATGTGCTTCTATTCTAGAGCACCTGGATTAGAACTTTGTGCAGGTTTTTCATAGCACCAGACAAACTCACAGCTCTGATTTGTGAATTGGGCTCATAGGTACTACTCAACCTGAATTAGTATCTTTTTATTCTGCAAGAACATTTCCTTGTAAATATGGGTAAAAAGTAGAGAAACAATCACTCTCTGCCTAACTGCATTTTTAAAAATTCTGCTAATGTTGTGCTATATGTCTAGTGCAGTAAGTAATAACCTGGAATTAATGAGAAGATATTTGAGGATCTATTATCTTTTTTGGTATCACCTGTTGCAGTTAAGTTTCAGAACTCTCCACTGAATGTTTTCACAAAATGTGTTTTTATATGGGGATTTTGAGACTGGAGAAAAACCTAAAAATTATTTACCAGTGTTTTCTTCCATAAATGTGTTCATAGAATCATAGAACCATAGGATGTTAAGGAGTTGGAATGGACCCTAAAGATCTCCAGTCCCAACTCTCCTTGCCAAGGGAAGGAAAACTCTCACTTGACCAGGTTGTTGAAGGCTTTATCCAATCTGACCTAGAACACTGCCAAGGATGAGGCATGCAAAACCTCCCTGGACAACCTGTTCCAGTGTCTCAGCACCCTCAGGTTAAGGAACTCCTTCCTGGAATCCTCTTTCAATTCGTTCTTATTACTCCTTGTCTTATCATCTTTATAGGACATGCTTGTATAAATTTATAGTTTGCCCGATTTATCAGGCTATTATTGTTCATTAAATTAACAAAATAAATATTTAAATAATGATCTCCTAAAAAACAAGATAATATTTTAAGATCTGATGTTTACAAACAGAGAAGGGGTCCTGAGAGAGTAGCTGGTCACTAATGGTGTCCACTAGAGCTCAGGATTTGGGTGAGTTCTGTTTAATATCTTTATCAATGACCTGGATGAGGGGATCAAGTGCACTCTCAGTCAGTTTACAGGTGACACTAAGTTTTGTGGGGGTGTTTACCTGCAGGACAGGAAGGGTCTGGATAAGGGATTTGCACCCTGACTTACGCCAAAAATTGTGTGACCAGCAAGACCAGGGAAAGGGTTGTCCCTGTGTACTCAGCACTGGTCAGGTCATACCAGGATTGTTGGATACAGTTCTGGGCCTCTCACTACAAAAAAATATTGAGGTGCTGGTGATGCCTTCTCAAGGCTGATCTGGAACAGAGACCAGGAAGAGTAAGAGCATGAAGTAGGGATTTATTAAAAGGCCTCAATGGGTACATCTGTTCAACACAAGAGTCCAGCTGGACCACACCCAAGATGTCCCAAAATGGTCACAACATGGACAACCTATCATGAAATCTCACACTTTGATAAGTTCTGGTCCATCAGCATATTGGAGTTAATTGTCCAATTATAGCCTCAGGTCATGAAGCTCCATCCTTGTTTTTTCTTCTCACTTCACCACTGTTTTTGTTCTTGGGCCTGAAAGTTGTATTGGTTGTCCTTGGTCTCAATCTAGAAAAGGAATGGTTTTGTCTACCTACTCTGTGAAGAGAGCTCGGTAGCACTTAATATGAAACCCAGAAATACACTCTAAAACAGCACATCTAAAAAATATAAAAGCTAAAACTTAAGGCATCACTGGAGCAAGTCCAGAGAAGGGCAAAGAAGCTGGTGAAGAGTCTAGAGAGTGAGTCTTATGAGCAGCAGCTGAGGGAGCTGGGGTGGTTTAGTCTGGAGAAGAGGATTTAGCAAGGAGAGTGTTGGTCTCTTCTCACCGAGAACAAGTGGCAGGACAAGAAGAAATGGCTTCAAGCTGAACCAGAAAAGGTTCACATTGGACATTAGGAAGAATTTCTTCACTGAAAGTGTTTTCAAGCTTCGGAACAGGCTGTCCAGGGAGGTGGTGGAGTCATCATCCCTGGTAATATCCAAGAAATGACTGAATGTGGCACATGGTGTTTTGGTTTAGTTGATGTGGAGTTCAGTCAAAGGTTAGACTTGATCTTGGAGGTCTTTTCCAACTTTATTGATTCTATGATTATATTTCCAACTAGTATCCAGAGGTGTCACAGAATACATGATAAAATCATAGACCAGAAAGTCAAGACTGCAAGTTTTCAGCAGTTATGAATTAATTACTGTGCTGAACTTCCTTAAATAGTGCAAGAAGTCTAAAAATCATGAAATCTAACAATTATTTACTCCTAGTGCTTTTATTTGCCATTTGCTTTTCAAATGACTGAGATGTCCATTTGCAAGTTCCTTCATAAGAATCATGGACAACAACTGCCTTTATAAATACTGTAATTGAATATTAGATTTTCCATTAAACACAACTGCAAGGCTGTAAGATGGGAGACAGTTCACTATATACTGACATACTCTCAAAGACATAAAAACTGATAATACAAAGACTATTATTGCCTTGATGTGCATGAGATTATAATAGCCAAATATAACAAAGATAGGAGAGGAACATAATAACAAGTAATAACAAGACCATGGCATGAAGAGAAATGCATTTTCATTGAAATAAATGTTAATTACGTCTCAATCCAGAATGTGCACATCTATGCATAAATCCCACCCCAGCATTAGTAACAGAGCGAGTAATTGTGGAAGAGTGAAGTATCTCATTATGTTACTCCACACCTCTCAACATCTTTTACAAAATATATTCTTTCTATTTTACAGGTAGCAAGAGACACACAGAGTCTCCAGGAGTAGCCCAAGGTCACTGAGGTCACTGCCAGCATGGTCAAATCAAAGCACGTCACTGGAGCTTATCTGCTGTGTTCATACAACACTGAATTTGTGATTTCTCTCCAATTTCTATTTGCTACACACTCAAGTGACAAAGATCTGATAAAGGATTCTTAAATCAGGTCTGAAGAGAATATTTTTTAAAGGTATATTTTGGATAAAGGTTAAACAAAGGGGGATTTTAGAGAGCCACTGACAAGACAATGTCTTTTGCACACATTTCTCCTGTGCTCATTTTTCTCCATGATAAAACTCCTCTTGAAACAGAGGTGCTGATTTTTCTAAGTGTTTTTATTACTGCAAAAACAGCAAGGTATACTGACAATTTCTCTGGCCTAAAGGATATTTACATTTATTTAGTTTTTTATCTGACAGATACAGTTTATAACCTGGCTCTCTTTGACAGATATGCTATTTAAAAATACAACAAAACAAGCAGTGTCAGTCTGAATTACAATAACTGGTTAATTCAAAATGCATAAACAGACCTAGGATCAAGAATGAGAACACAAGGCTCCCCAGTCAAAGATAAGTAGTTTAATCAGCTGCCCAGTGGGTCTTATGGCATCCTGTGCCCCATGAATCCCAAATTTCATTCAAGCTAAGATTTTAATAGCTGAAGGGAAAAGACTGTTCTGTATCCAGGAAGGGACATATGGCCTTGAGCCACTTAGGCAGGGGAAGGACCTCGTGCTTTGTATAGGTGAAAACTCCAACCATGAGGTTTTATGGAAAAAAATATAAACTATCCCTGCTCTACACCCCTCCACCATTCTTTGTGAAGCAGCAGCTGTGTGTTTTTTGCAGTAAGAGTTGGTGAATGCCTTTTAAGGACAGCAGCACCTACTGAACAGTCTTGCAGGGATCTGGGCAATTTCTCCTGACCTGGCACAGCCAGAAGGTTTTCCCATTGTGAAAAAGAGACAAACCTCAGCATACAAGAACAGGCTGTGCAGGCACTTGGCACTAAGATTAAAAGGAAGATATTAAACCCATGTACATATCCTGATATCTCCTATATATATCCATATAGCTGATCCAAGAGTTCCAGGACTATAATTCTCTATTTACATGATGAAATTCTTGACAGCTTCAGCTTTAATCAGCTGAATCCTGGTTTTTTATTAACTTCTCATTCCCTACAATAAACATGTCTATACCATCACTTTACCCCTAGTCTGTGTAAAAATTAAGACTGGTGTGAACTGAATAGAACCAGAGGTGCAGACTAGAAAATTATTACTCAAGCCATGTATGAGAAAAAACCCCAAAAACATTAAAGGAAGGAAAATTTGTAAGATGATCAATTGAAAAAGACTAGAAAGATGAGTACCCAGAAAACACCGACATTTAATGGTGGATGACAATCCTAATGAATTAATTTTCACTCCAGAAATTGAATAAAGCTTTCCATAGCCTCATATATCACTGAATCACTTGTTTACTACATTAGTCAAACACCATGAAAGCAGAAGAGAAGAAAGCAGATCTTGAAAAAAGTTTGGTGAAAATGTAAGACAATAAATACATTTTCCCATGGCTTTCATATAACATTTTATTTTTTTGCAAGAATTTCCAGTAAAAAAAGCAAGTCCAGTTTTAAAAATGGGGATTCTTATGGCCTAAAGATTGATACAAATAACAGAGAAATGTAGCAAAGAACACTGAGAGTAACAGGATTGAACACCATCTACTAAAGCAGCCAGATGGAGATTCTGGCTGGGCTGGCAACTGGAAGAAAGTGGTTTTCTACACAAAACCTTTGAACAAACTTGGAGACAATGAAAGGAAGAACAATTTGTATTAACAGCCTTCATGAATAATGATGAGAACTTTTACAATTTATTTGTGGAAAAAAATGAAAGGCCTTTGAGACAGACTTGCCAGGAATAATGCCTCAAATCAAATAACAGCTAATGAGAGTGTTTAGTTCAACCAACATTCAAAGGAAAAAAAAGGGAATAAAAAAAAAAAAAAAACAAGAAAGAAAACAGGCCTGAGAGAAATACCTTTCTTCTTATAGCAAGAACCAAGAAATGGAAAAGAGAGGTTGGTATTACTGAGCAATGAGGGGCTCACAGGTCATGTCCTGTAGTAACTGGGGCCTTTCTGCAATTATTGCCATCAGAGATTCCTAGTCAGAGAAATGTTTGGGACATTTGATTTTATCATGTAGGAATAAGGCTTGAATCGCACCTGATCCTAGAGAAGTGGTTGCAAACAGCAAAGGTAAGTGATCTGACAGGAAAAAAATCTGAAACAGAAAGAGTCAGAACAAGCACTGAAGCCCAAGGTTAAAGGAAAACAAGAAAGAGGACCAGGGCAGAGACATTCAGGTCCAGGATGCACAGAGGGAGTGGAGGTGCAGGATGCTAAAGAAAGACAGACAGGTCATGTGCTGAAAATCACTATCTTCTAATTTTGAAAAACACAACCATTTAGAGAAGAAAGAAGGCAGAGTATGCAGTTATTGAAGACACAGGGATTTCCAATTAAACAGAGCTACACAAAGTGACTTCAGCAAATCCAAGGGCCTTCAATGTGTAGACACCACAGGAAAGAACTGCCAGCAATTCAATCACCACGTTGGCACTTATGCTGTTAGGTCAATGACCAATTCTGTTCCAGCAGGACTGAATTGCCAGCTGCAATGTTATCCCTCCAGCTCTGACAAGGCACTAACAGCAGACCATAATACTTGTGAGCAAGAGCTGCACGTAGACAATAAAGCCATGTTGAGGCCAATGGCCAAATGCAAGGTGTCAATAGGAGACTCACAAAAAAACCAAGAGCAAGTGCTCCCTAAAGTTCACATTGGCTGACATGCAGAACTGAACAGGTCTGGGAAGCACAGGCCATGGATTTAATCACAGTAAAACATTGGGAAAATTTGAAGTGATGCAGGCATAAAAAGTGTCACAACAGGGTTTATGCTGCATTGCATTAAAATTTTTAAAAAAGTATTTTCAGGAAATGGACTAGAAATAACATGTCATAGATCCTAGGAAGAGAGTGAAATACAGAATTCTTCGGAGTCATTTAAAACTATAATGGAATTAAGATTGTCAGTGGCAAACAAGAAGCTTATAAAATTGAAGACTTTGACTTAAATCCACTTTCTAGAGCGCTGCATGGGGAAGTGTCTGCTCACAGGTTACTGCTCCAGTGTCTCTAAGCTGAGAGGTCTGGAGATGCTCAAGCATGGACTGTTGACACAAGAGAAAAGTTTATCATGAGTAGCACAACTTTTGTGTTGAGTTCAGACACATGAGAAAAGGAGACACAATCAGAATGTGGGGAAACATAGAAGTGCTGTGGTGTCAGTTGTTTCCATTTACCAATGGAGGAAGACAGAAGTGCCTAAGTGACCAAGAGACTAAACAGCAAAGGCAAGAGGGGAAAAGAAGGGTTCCATGGTTCAGAACATTGAAACACTGCAGTTATATCCTTCCAGCAAACAGAAAGTCAGGATTCTGCTTGATCTCTTCAGAACAGGCAATTGCAGCCCAGGATAAAAATGGTCATTACACCAAGAAAACAGTGGAAGAAGCTCAGACCAGGGAGGCATCCTACTGAACCAAAAAAGTCAAGAGCACAAAGCCATTGGAAAGAGAAATCTGGGTTGTTCCCATCTCTGAAACAGCCACACAAAGGAAATGGGCTAAACTGCAGTAGGACACACAGCATCCTCCACAGCCAGAGACTTGGGAAAGTGAGGTGGGGACAGAATAGTGGAGAAGGTAATGGTGGAGTAAATATTAAAAAATGAATCAAAGGGGATGATCAGGGCAAGCAAGGAGACTTCTGCTTGTGTTATGTTGAAGGGGCAGAACTCAAGTTTAAGGACCACTACAGTGTCAGTCAGCAACAAAGTCTTCTGCAGTACCAGTAATAGCAGGAGATGATTGATCAGTATTTACCAAAGGGCTTGTTATTAACAGGCAAGTCCAAAAATGTACTGCAAATTGGCAACCACAAGAACTACATAGGACACTGCATAGGACTTGCATGGTGCTGCACAGGTAGCAGGAGGAAAGCATCAGAGGAGCAGCAGAAATGTTTTCTATTTCTGGGCTACATGGAGTTAATATGAGCCCAAATTATCACATCAGGTAAAAAAGGTCCCTTAACCTATGGCCATTTTACTGTCAGGATTCCCAAATCCTCTCAGGCTATTTCCCAGCAAGTGAAATTATTTCCACTCATGCAAAGGTAAAGTAAATCATGACAATTCGCATGTGGCAGAGGGCTCTTCCTCCTTGCCCAGGCTGTTAATGACTGCCTCAAGCACAAGGCATTAGAGAGGCAGGCTAGAAATGATAACAAGTCAAGAAATCAGCCAAACATGAACCAATTGCACTGAAATAGCATATTTTGATAGAGGTGGACATCAATAAATATTAATATAAATTCTTACTATTTTAAATTCTATCAATTTGTTTTGCATGCATCGATTTTTTTCACAAATCTGCAAATATCAGCAAGGTTCAGCTGGCAAGTCCCTTCTTGGGGCTTTATAACTGTGTGCTCACCTCATGGGTAAGAGCTGGCATCTTCAGCAATATTGCCAGAAATTTTATTTATTTATTTATTTATTTATTATTTAAAAATTCAACTTAAAGTATGATGTCACAGTCAAAATGAGTTTTTCTTGCCTAGAATGAAATTACTCCCCACCTCATCATGGCACCCAGACTCTGCAAGTTTAAATGCCTTTTCCTTTGTGGGTCTTGTACTCTGGAACTGCTTTTTACACACTGCAGTGTCCTTGTGCCTCCACACACCATCCAAACTCCCTCAGGAGCCATTGCTGGACCTCTTGCACTCCTGACTGCTGCCAAACACCTGTAACCTCCACAGAGCTGCATTATTCTTACACCTATTCTCCTAAAAACATCACTGGGCCTATTTCTGTTGCAGCACCCCCTTCTCCATGTCTGTATTTCACCCACTTCTTTTGCCTCTTGTTGTCCATCAGGAACGTCCTGCAGAACCTGTGCCTACCACACCTGGCTCTTCTTCCATGAGCAAAGACCACAGGAGCTCCTGGAGTATAAATAAGCATATAATCCATCAATTCTCAAAACTCACCAGGACACATTATTCTGCTCTTGCCTGCAGCTCTTAATTTGCTTCTGTCTTTGCCATTACCTATGATTAAAAGCCTAGACTCTGTTATTTAACTCCATGAAGCATGCAGCTTATATGAGATGGTGCAAAACGCAGGCTGGATCTTACAACTTGCAATGCTTCATTATATTAAGAAGAAAAAAGAGGCTTATGATTAACTTTGATTTCAAGCCACAAAATGAAACAGTTCAAAGCCATTTTAAATATGCTTCTCACAGTAGGAATCAGAATAAACCAACAAAATAAAATAAACATTATAATCAACCCAATTATTACCTTCTATTAGCCAAGTGCTTAAGGGATGAAAAGCATCAGCATTTTAACCCAAGTGAAGCATTATGGAGACATTATCCTGGGGCATGGTTTCCAGGCTACTTTTAGGTTAATCCTCAAAAAAGATTTGCCTTTCCTTTAAAGACATTCAGGTAATTTGTCTTATAGGTGTGCAGGTGAGAAATTAAATCTTAGGACTGACTTTATGTTCCACTGTCTTCACATGTCTCATGGACAAGCATCAGCAAGAAATATGGGGGATGGCATATAATAACTTAATAATAAAAAAACATTCACATGCAGTAATTACAAAAATTACAAAATCTGGCAGCAGCATCAGAAAGATTGAGGGGAGTGGCATCCACAAGAAGAAAACATAAAGCAAATAAATAACCAGCTGACCTCACATCATCCCTGAGTGTTTAGCATTGTGCACAGCTCCCGAGCACTCTCTGGAAATAAAACGGTCTCCTCCTTCTCCCTGGGATTTAGAGGAGCACATTGGATGAGATTTAAGCCTTTTTTCTCTCAGTGAAAGGCACAGGATGTGCCCTTCTGGGCGAGATGAGGGGCCCAGGAGATCTCATTTGAACCACTGCTTCCCACCCTGCTGTGCCCGTGAGAGGCACTGCCCCCTCTTCCCTCAGCATGGGAAACACAGGGAGGCTCTGTTGAACACCAGAAGGGATTTTCACTCATCAGTGGGGTTTTCCCTCCCTCTTCCCACTCCCTTCTCCTCTCCCCACAATTTTCTCACTGCTTTCTCAGTTCTACTTTCCTGCCTGAGGGGAATTGGGAGCTGGGGGATGGGACACTACTGAGAAATACAATTTCCATAGTAATTTGTAGGCTGCTGAAACACTGAAACTGCATCGTGGAGATGAATTTATCCTTCTGTTTTACAACACACACTCTCATCTCTGTATTTAAAAGGTCGACATAACTCACCCCCTCCCCAGCTCCCTGAGCAGGCTCCTCACAGCAAGTGGCCTCAGCTGCCCTGGCACTGAGATGGAGCTGGAGCAGGAAAAGCTGTTCCATAGGCAAAGCCCTGGGAGGTTTTCCTCACGAGAGGGAAAATTGGTGGGAGGTTGGGAATGCCCAGCCCCAGGAGAGCTACAGAGAGCCAGGGTGAGCAGCCAGGGAGGTTCATGGCTGGGGAGTGAGGGCAGGCCCTCTGCCAGCTTGCTGAGAGGTGTGGAAGCCATGGAGGAGGAAGGTGTGGTGGTCACTCACTCAGCTGAAACATCACTGGCAAAGCCAGGGAGAAAGGGAAGCAAAATCCCCCTCCTCGTTCAGGTCAAGGCTCCCCCTGCTCCAGGCCCCTTCTACAGCTGAAGGTGTTGATGGCTCTTGGCCCTGCACCCTGGACTCTCCTCATCAGTTTTCTCATCAGCTTCCGATCACCTTCCTCAGGGCTCAAATCAATCACCAAAATGAAACCCACTGTTATCCTTGGGGCTGTCCTGTGCAGGGCCAGGAGCTGGACTTCGATCATCTCTGCAAGTCCCTTTCAACTCAGAACATTCTGTGACTATCCCTGTTCTAGGAAACCATCCTCCTTTCTCCAGCAGTGTGTGGCAGTGAGCAGGGCTGATCCAGCCATGGATGTTAAGGCTCAAACCCCCATCCCAACCTGTGCAGCACTCAGTTCCTATTTCTCCTCTCCATTCTTAGGGACAACCCTTCTTCCACGAGCCCAAAATATTTCACCATTTGGTTATGATAATGATAATGATAATGAATTTATGATGTTTATGCTGGTGCCAAGCCTACCATAAACTACAGCAGCTCCCTGGAAAATAGTTCCTTTGACTTACAAGTAAGCCATTTTATTTATGTCCCATTTAAACACCTGAATGTTGAACACTGTATTTAAATGGGACAACAAATCAATACTCAATAGGGGATGTATGAGGAGGGGAAACCCAAAATCTCTTTAGCTTTGCTCCCAAAACATAAATTTGGAGAAGCAGGAGGAAAAGATGCCCATGAGACTGACTAAAACTCATCTGAACACATTCACCACAGTCCTTATCTCTGGGAAACAATTACTGTTACAGATTCAATTAATTCTTTCTGCGTGTTAAAATTAATAAAGTAGAAGGAGACAAAGATGGCATAGATGACTTTTGATCAAATTTGAATTTACTTGTTTGATTTGGGAATAAAAGCTTGATTTAAGTTGCTCTATTTTCAAAATCTAACATTATCTACTGAAATTTGCAGTAAATTGATAGTTATTGATTGTCAAAGTTTTGGATAATGAGACTTGTTTCTCTGTACCCAAGAGATATAGAAGAGTTTAAAAGAAATCTACGATGTATCAGATCAAATTACACTCTTTATTTGGAGTAATAAACAAGTTGCTTCCCAATTTTCAAAGAATCATCATAGAACAGTTTGGGTTGGACGTGACATTAAAAACCATCCAGCTCCAACACTCTGCCATGGGCAGGGACACCTTTCACTAGACAAGGTTACTCAAAACCCCATCCAACCTGGTCTTGAGCACTTCTAGGGGTGGGACATCCACAGCTTCTCTGGCAAAACTGTTGCAGTGCCTCACCACCGTCACAGTAAAGAATTTCTTTCCAATATCCAGTCTAACCCTTTCCATGCCCTTTTCCATTTGAAGCTGTTACATTTTGTTCTGTCTCTGCATGCCCTTGTCCAAAGTCCCTCTCCAGCTCTCTTGTAGCCCCTTTAGGCACTGAAGGTGCTCTAAGGCCCCCCCAGAGCCTTCTCTTCTCCAAGATGAATGGCCTCAGCACTCCCAGCCTGTCTTCACAGCAGAGGTTCTCCACATGATCCAGCCTGGATCATCTTCATGACCCTTCTCAGGACTCCTCCAACAGCTCCATGTCCTTCTTGTGTTGGAGGCCCCAGAGGTGGATCCAGCACTGCAGGTGTGGTCCCACAAGAGTGGAAAGGAAAAGCAGAATCACCTCCCCTGCCCTGCTCCCCATGCTGCTTCTGGTGCAGCCCAGGACACCGATGACTTTCTGGGCTGCCAGTGCACATTGCCAGGTCATGCCAAGCTTCTCATTTAACAGCCTGTGGAGGTCTGTGGACCCTAAGAGGCATTCCCTGAGTTGGGGAGAAACAAGGGGCTTCTCTCAGAGGATTCTCTGTTTCTGTTGCACCAGTGCATCCCTGCTCTACTCCCTCAGTCAGCCCTGTTAACCCCATCCCTGTGTCCCTCAGTCTCCCCCTCCCTATTTCCCCATTGGCCCCCACACCCTGTCCCCACCTTTGTGCTGCCCCCATGCCCCTGACAATTGGTCTCTGATGCTCTCCCAGCCCCCACCACCCCCATACTTGAACCTGGACCCTTCCCATGAGGTTTGCCTTTGATCCTGGACAATCTACACGTGGCTGGAATAAACATCTCTGTGGAACCCCTACAAAGGCCCTTCCTGCCTCTTTGCCATCACCATACCAACAGTTATCCTGGTTCTCAACAACAGCCTTTCCACCTAAAGCATAGCATGGTTTGCAATGTCAAAGTCCTTCATGCTCACCAAGGGCCCGTGGCTGCCTGCTGTGCACGGGATCACAGAGTTACAGGAACCTTTCAGGAACAGATTTACAGAGGACACGGCAAGCATCAAGAATGTTCACCCCTACTGAACTTGGATTTCTTACCTTTGAAGAAGCACAGATGATCAATAACAAGTGTTCACAACAGGACCAAGAGGACACTTTTATGGTTATGATTGAATGTGGGCATTTACTGCCAAAATGTGTTAAAAATATTTTCACTGAGTAGATTTTTGTTCTGTACTAAGGCCGTATATCAGTAAATGAGCTCTCAGAATAAAGACTTGATGCTGGCAGATTAATTCTCCATGAATAAATTAGCTCAGATTTATGGCCCTGGCATCACACGTGACATTAGGCATCCACACAGTGTTGACAGGCTCATCAGAATTGCCTTGGCAGTTTAAGTAATATCTTTTGTCAAACTTTGCACCTTTGCTCCTAACCCTGTTTCCCTGAAGTCAGCAGGAAATTCCTATAATGAATGCCAACATTTTGCTTTGCTAGGGATTTTTCTGTGGCTTTTTTTTAAATTTCTATTTGCTTTCATCTATAATTGCTGATTTAGTTTTGTTTTTATAATATGATTTTTCTTCCTGGAATTAGTTTTTCACAGTTAGAAAACAGTGCAAAGTTGAGTAATTCTTATACTTTTTTTCCATAATCAATATTTAATTATTTTTGCCTCAGATATTTACTTTACGATGACAGTCTAGAAATGAAGCCTGTAAAAACTCCATCAGCTGTATCTTTTTGTTTTCTTTTCTCAAAATCATTACAAATATGAGGCAGCCATCCCACAGTCAACACTAAAAACTGCAACAGACTATCAAGGCATTGTGATCTCATCCCCTCTGGCACTGAATCCACACAGGGATGCCACCCCAGTCCTGCCTAGGAAAAGCTGAGTGGTACCCAGGCTTCAAGGGAGCAACCTCACAGCTTTTAAGGTCTGTTCCAGACTTCCTGACAGCTTTTTTGCTAGTATTACAATATACAGTAGCAGAGATGTTACATTCCTCTGAGAACAGTGGAAGCATAAAGTCTGGCATGAAGCTTTTCAGGCCTTACTCAAAGCAATTCTTGGATATACTTTTAATAAGTTAAGTATATATATGATCTTACCAAATACAGTTTATTGAATTCCTTATCTGTTTACCAAACCCATTATTTATGACTTATGTCCCAATTCCATAAATTCTTTATGTAGACTCATAATTTAGGTATCAATGTGTGCTATCAACAACCATTTCTTGGACATCCCTTGCTTTTTCTCTTCCACACTGCTTTGTTTCCCTTAGAGACCGAAGTGGAGTAGCTTATTGCTCATGCCAGAGAGAGATTTCAGTCAAGAGATCTCAAGATGTCCAGGTATCAATTTATTCCTGCTGTCCAATTTGTTAGTCTGTGCAATTTACAATAAGTCTATTGTTTTACAGTCACAAGTGTAAGCTCCTGTCAAGCTGCAGTCTCTCATCTTGTTAATCAATGCAACCCATGCTGACTCTTCACAGGAGTGAAACAGTATCAGAAAGTTGATTATTATCCATCAACAAAGTTTCAGCTCTGGATTACTGACCTAATTATTCCATTCAGCATATGTAACTCTGAGGGACAGGATAATGTTGTAGAATTGTTGAATTCTACAAGTTCAAAGTATTTATGTTGTAACACAACAAGAGTGCCAGACCAAGGAGTCTGTGTGTTAAAAATCATTGCACTCTGTTACAGGAACCTTTGCACAATTTTACCCTGTTGATCTGCTTATATCAGGGAGGAGTTAAATTAGTATTTCTTCATAAAAAGTTCTAATTGTTGGGGATGTAGATAGCCCCAGTTCCCAACTTGCTTAAGAAAAGTCATAGGGTGAGGGTTTTCCCTGACTTTTCATTGGCACAATTATTTTATAGTTGTAGAGGTAAAACAAAGGCAATCCTAATTTAGACAATATGTACAATTATGTACTGATCAAAAATTTTTTCATCATTAAAACGGAATCATCATTTTTTGAGCAGACTCCTCAGCACAGGCTCTTTCTAAGCATGTTCTTGAAGTAAAATAAAGATGTAAAAAAATAAGTTACATAGTCCATCACAATCCCTTGAAATTACCACTTAATGTTTATCCAAACCCCAAACTCCATTAATAACAATAAATTTACAAGTTCATTGTGCCTGAGTTTGTCTAGAGAAATAAGATACTTCAGTAAGAGATTTTAAGGTAGCATTTTAATCAAATGTTTGCTCCCTTCTCCATATGCTCTTCTAAAATAGAGCCTTGACAATAGAAACGAGGTTTATCACTGAGCGATCCAACCATTAAAAGACTGAATATGTGATTGTTAGGGTTTTTTTCAGATGTTCTTTCTCATATAAAAATGCTGAAATCCAACCTCAGACCAAGGCACTTTAGAAAGGCATCTGTACAGAGTAACACTGAATGTCTCTTCCATATTATATTCTCTATAAAATAAAAAATCCTTGTGCTAGATTCCTGTCAGAAGCTGCTTTTAACAGAGATCTGACACGTAAGTTGTGGTATTATCTATTGGTTCCCTGGGTTGCAATAGGGTGGGAGAATTAAAGCTCACATCAGTTAAGGTTTGCCTCCCATTTCAAAGATTTAAAGTGATATGTGCAGTTTTCTTTATTGCTAAGGGATCTATTATTTGGAAATGGTATCACTAAACGAGCTGGATCCTTTGTGGTGACAATCACTGGCATGGAACAACTTTGCACTTAAGATACCAAAGGAGCCCTGCTCAATTAAGTACAGCCCTAATTGTTAACATTTATAATTTTTACTACAGCCCTACATATGTCTCACTAACCCCATGATTTCATTGACATTTTATAGAAAAGAATGAGGAATTGTCCCTTCTCCCACAGTCGAGTTTTCTTAGGCACAGCTGTGGGCCAATATCAATATGCATTTTATTATCTGCATTGGAGTCCTGAGGCAATAAATACTGCTGCAATACACCTGTCTAAAAACCTCCACTTTTATTCCTCTGCCATTGCATGGGAACAGGGATATAGAGGTTAATGACAATGTCTTGGGTTTTTTCCTGTAGTGGTGATTTAAACTGGAGTGAAGGAAGCAACCTTTTCTGGGCTAATGACTAAAGGGCAAACCTAACACATCCTCCCTTTCATTAAAACAGTTTCTTATTTACAGCTGCCAGCAATAAGTGCTGTGATCCCCCCAGGGGTATGGGGCAGTGTGTGGCCATTGGGAGCCACAAACTGCCCTAGAGGGAAGCAAATGGAGCAGCTCAGAAATTATCCTCTAGGTCACTGGGAATAGCTGTCAGAACTGGGACCCAGGATTAGTATTTCTTGTTTTGCAATCTCATTCTAGAATCAGCCCTCATCCTGCTGCACGTTTCATGGCATGTGTTGCCAGCAGGGCTGCAGAAGGTGTTGTGACAGTCTGAATTAAAACAGAACGCTGTCATTTTTGATTGGGACTCCTCAGTGATTGCCTTCATGTCACTAAACACCTACAGGTCTATTTTACAATTTCCTTCTTTTGTCTGCTATCCCTATGGAGAGGATGTTCCCCATGAAATTAGATGCAATTAATATTATTGTCAACATTAGCAACAACTTTACATCTTTACATGAAACCCTGGCAACACATAGTGAAAGCTAAAATAATAGAAATACTGCTACAGTGAATAAAGAAAAAATCCTGTGTTACCAGAAAACCAGTAGCAATTCTAATTGAGATTTTCTTCACATTGCCAGATGGGGAGGTGGATCAGAGAGAGATGGGGAAAGTAATGAGACATCCAATGAGGACAGCTTCTCTCCTCAGATCTATAAACTGAGCAGAGGATCCTTTATCTGCTGTGCAGTCCTCCCAGTGCCTCCACTCCAGCAATGAGCACCAGGAAAAGCTGCAGAGAGTCTTTCAGACTCCTCAGAAAATAAAAACAATTGTGGAAGCAAATACATGAGGAGCCTTTGACCGCTCACAGAAACACTTGCAGCGCTGCCTGGATTTCCACCACTGTATACTGATACACTGGGTACTCCAGCTAGCTCCACCTCTGCTCCTCATCTTCTGCCCCCAGGCCTCCCTCCACAGCTGCTTCATTGCTTTGCTTTTAGCTGAGTCCCAGCTGAACAAGCAAAACTGCAGTAAAGTGTCCCAGAAGCTCTTCTGAAAGTGCCCTGCCCTGCTCTGTGCACAAAGACTGCCTTCGTGCTTGTATGAAGTCTGAAATGAGGACTCCAGACCTTTTCCCACTAAGTTATCTCACACAAACCACACACACTTTTAGGGTAAGAACTGCCTATTCTAGGTCTCTGCAGTGTCTGAGATACCAGGGAGCTCTCCTTGGTTCCTTGGCAATAAATGAAACTTTATTACTTGCTAACAAATAAAACAGATAATAATGAAGTTCCTCCCCAGAGACAAAATATCTGTTAAATCTACGAGGGAAAAAAAATGAACAACTTCATTTTAATATCTTTGTAAATAGAAAGACCTCCTTAATCAGCATGAAGCTTAAATGAGGTACTTGCTTAGCAGGAACACCTACACAGGAGCTGATTTTCAGCAAATTGCCTGAGATGGCCCTCTACTCTGGGTAATTTCCAAAGTGATTACTCCATCATGCCGGAGGCTGAGGAGTAGGACAATACAGGTACTAACAGGAACTAGTGTCCTCTGTATTACAAGCTGTGACATTCAGATCAATTTCCACAATGTATCACATCTCACTTACAGCTGCATTTGGGCTTCAAAGCCAACCCATTTCAGCTCTCAGCTGCACGAGAAAATTAACTGCTGTGGCTACAAAGCAGAAAAAAATACATGGCTATGGATAAATTGATATTGTTCTACTGCACGCACTACTCTAATATTAAATAAAATCACTTTTATTCTGAAATAATATTTACTTTGAAATTAAGACCTACATGACAATGGAAGTACAATTAATCTTTTTTAGTTATATTGTTTTTCATATTGGAAAATAAAAATTCTTGCAGCATTGATTATTGCCCTGCATTGCTACAATGATAGATTAACCTCTGATGTGTGTCAGCATTCACCTTGGCTGGTGCCAAAGTGGTCACACTACTCATTCATTTGGCAGCTTCTGCTTTTTATCACATTTTATTTTCAGCCTTCTTCCATATAAGATTTCAAACTTAAGGGCCTTGGCTGCGTGGTCACTGTCCACAAGGGAAAACTAGGACACTGCATCACTCCAGAAAATGAAGTTTATTAAGGATGGGAATTATTTGATCAAATGTAAATGCTTCTAACTATCTGACTTCTGAGCTAACCATCCTCATCTTGTTTGATAGCCAACAGCCCTCATGTGAGGCTGGATTCCTCTCCTTCTAATGCAGGTATCTAAAATAGGTCAGAGGAATTGTACCCTAAACATGCCACTTGCTCTCCACTCACTACTAAGCTCAGAATAAGCAGCAGAAATAGAGACAACCACACTGTAGAGGACTTGCTCATATGTGTCTTGCTCATATCATCTCTGGTGGCTTAATTTCACTTCTGAATAACTGCCATGAAGTTATTTATTCTCCTCTGACAATCAGTTTTTTCTCTGTGGACAAGAAATATCACAGAAGTTAAATTCTTTCAAGAATTTTTTTTTTCTGTTTTACTAAATGGGCTAAAATTAATTGTATCTAGGTAAAAGAAATTAATTTATTTAAATCTAAACTGAATTCCTCACAGGAATTATTTAAATTATATTCATAAATTGTTAGTCTGGTGACCCTTTGCCAACAGCACATTTGTTTCTCCCATGCAATCACCATAGTATAAGAATTGAGTAACTCCTGTTGAAATGGAACAAAGTTCAAAACCATATCTGAGTTACTGAAATCACAAATGGAAGTTTGATGGCCTTTTAGTCACTTCTGATGTAAAATGAAAATTCAGGTTTATGTTTCTGCCCTAAACTCTGCAGCTTGTAACAAAAAAGGGTAGCAGGTTTGAGAAGTCTAGTTCATAAAGAATACAGAAATAAGTTGTCACTCAACCTGCTGGGGACAGGCTTTTATTAGACAAAGACAGCATCACACCCCCAGGAGACCTCTGCCAGAGAGCTCCAGGAATATTCCTTTAATTTATATTTGAGATGACAGGCTGGTATTTCTGCAGCACACTGAGCAGAACCACCTGCTTCAGCCACATTGGGATCAGTCACTGCCTCTGTGCTCCTCCATCTTCCAGCACTCTTAACAAGAGACACTGCATTTGACATCTCTAAGCTCTTTCAAGGAATATCTGAAAAGCCAGTTGATTAAAGTGGCTCTAGAACTTCAGTACAAAGTATTATTTAATTAGCCCCCCCAAAAGGAAAAAAAAAGTAGAACAAAAGATGACAGTAGTAAAAAAATTCCTGTGTTTTATTCACCTTGTGTAGTCTATTTTAAGAAGTTCCCCTCCATTTAGGTAACTAATTTCAGGTTGAAGTAGCAGTGTCCTGCTTCCAAAATGCCCTCTCTACATCATTCTTATGAATTTATTTGTCATTTTTCATTCAAATCCACCCCAGCCTCTACTAGGACAAGAGGGCCTTGACAATAATTCCTAAAAACCACACAATTACAGTTTAATTATAGAACAGGTCTGGTCTCACAGAGAATCACTACATAATATTGAGTAAGGTTTATATCTACCCCTGTGGAAACTCTGCAGTAATTCCTCTTTGTAAACAAACCCTTCACTGCCAGTTCCCAGCATTGCCTGTGCAGCTGTGGCAATCCAGGACTGGGCCCAAGAAATCCCTCCTGAGCTTTGGAATTGGTTACTTTGTCCCAGGAGTCTCCTTTATTCCAGCCTCCTTCACAAGTTACCCCACCTCAATTTATACTTTCAGGAAGATAGGAAACAATAGTAGTGACATTTCCCAGCTAGAAGCAACATCTTCAAAGTTAGTGCTGGTGTGTTGGAATTTATTATGCTGGAACAATCCTCACTCACTCTTCTTTCTGGATGAGGCTGCAAGCATCTTTAGAGGACCTAGATTGCAGCACAGAATAAACTTAATACCTGAACTATAAACAAAGCCCTTGAGCCCAAAGGAAGAAAAACGAAACTTCTGATAGTCCTAAAAAACACCATGAGAGAACACCACTTAACCTTTCCTTTTGACTGCACCTGGGAAATTCCATCACCTCTGGGCCATTACAGCTGTGCCGATTAGACCTGCTCTCAGCAGGGTTGTCAGGATGGAGGAGTAAAACACTGGTGTCAGCTGATAGTTCATCATTTGCAGATGAACAAGTGGGACACTTTTAGATTTCCCAGTGGAGGATAGGCCCTTAAGGCTGCTTTGTGCCTTATCAGGAAGGAAGGGGAACAAAAAAACCTAAAAGCACTTTGCTTTGACATTTACCTTCAGTGATACAGCACTTTCTTCCCCAGCAGGAGGCTCAACCTTGTAAAACAGATTGCATTGTAAAAAAATTTAACTGTCACTTGAAAATGTTGGAAATTAGACATTAATGCTGTGTTAGAGAAATTATGTCTTTCTTTAGCATGGTATGTACATCAACCTTAAGTTAATCTCATCAGTCAGTTCACTGAGAAATGAAAAGCTGGTTTTGAAATACTGAAATGGCTTCATTTGGAGATGGTTTTAATGAATCAAAAAATAATCCACATACACACACCCCTAGAAATCATAATTTAAACTTTTCAAGAGAAAAGAAAGTAATTCTCAATATTTTCCATTTATGAATGCAGATCTTGATACTAACACACCAAATGTAAGTAATTATTACTCATTTTGGTAATAGGGAGAATGACACTATTTTTTGAACTTGCAAGATTTTTTTTAAGTTCTAGTCTGGAAAAAAAACTTCTTAAAAGAAAAAAAGTATTTTCAACAAATTAGGACCAGACATGAGGAGTACTTAATCAACCACTCTTTTAATGAAATACACTTCAAAAAATAATTTACATCCAGATGACTACTTTCAGGCTGGTAGATTTCTTGTTAGACACAAATTTATTCCTTATCTGCCTTCATATTGATGATTTCCCCATGTCCTTTGAAATTCTTTATCTGATACCCTAGTCATTTTGGAGACTAATTTTTTTCTACCAGTTGGATTGTAAATCTTAAATTATGGGGTTTTTTTTTGCCAATTACTGTTAGTTTCATTTTGCTCTGAGCACCATGGGAGTCCTGCTCTGTAACTTAGGCCTCACAGGCATTAAAGCCAGACTCAGTCATTCATAATTAAGGGTAATGATTATATCGTGTCCCAAATCTTTTCCTTAGCTGTTCAGTCAGGCTCACCAGTTAAGAGAATTTTCCTGCACTCAAAACAAGAGCTCTCCCAGCAGGTTCCAACACACTGGACAGATGCTAAAATTCTGCAGCCCAGGCACTTTGTGCTGGAGAATATCTTTCACCACCAAGCTGGAAAACACCCCAATCCCTCCAGAGCAACAGTGGAAATGAATAAGGTTAAAGAATGGAACAAATCTCACAATCAAAATACAAAAGGGGCAAGTGAGGAACTGGATGGATTCAAGAACTTTATCCATAATACTGGGGACAGGTTGGAGGAAATAGAGAGAGGAATTCTTGTGTGTAACCATCAAAGAATAAAAGATTCATGGGGAATTAGACTTGGGAAGGATGAGAAATTACTTTGTAACATTCAGTCCCATTTTCCCAGAAAACAATTAGACCCAGGCTTGCTTTTGTTTCAAAAAAAGTATGGTGTGGTTTTTGGGATAGGTAAGACAAAGACACCACCCCCAAAGAACCCTTTCCCAGTCTTCATCCTTAATCATTGTTGAGTGGCTCTCCTCATTGCCACTCCTCTCCATGGAAAAGTCTTCAGTCAAAGAGAAACTGCCAACATGTAAATTTAAACCAACCTCACATCCTTTCCATCAAAAATAGTTCTTACTGTAAAAAGCTTGGTGATAATTTTTAGTGTTGAGTAACATTGAAATGTCTGCTTTATAAATGTTTGGTTTTTTCCTTTTACTTGTTACTCTTTGAAAATTAATTATTCTTAAAACACTATGAATATATGAATGTGTAATTCAGCTGGCACCTTCTTTCTCAGAAGATGTGACAGCAGGAAGAAGGTGGTGGCAGCCACTTTTGGGATGGGACACATGAGGACTTCAATTAATTCCATGTTTTATCATGCTGGATATCCTACAAACCATTTTCAAACTCATAAAAAACTGCCAACATGAACTAACACTTGCTTTGACCCTTTGGGGATGCTTAACACTAGTCAAGCAATGGAATATCACAGTGCATACTTATTTCACCTCCTCACAGATGCAGATTATGGAAACTTGGCAGAAAATAAACTTCTTAGGTTGTCAGTGTGGATTCATGAAGGGATTACACAGGACCATGGCCTGCCATGTGCTCAAGATGGTCTTTGCTTAGAAGCAAATTAACCAATAGTTAAATTGGGAAGGAGGGGGTGCTGTTTTTGCTTTTTCTGAGTACTCACAGCTAACAAAACCAGCCACCTTTTTGCCCCAAACCTCACACTCCATAGATCTCTGGCATTGCTTTCCTGTAAAACTGGAGGTGGGCTGAAAAAGAATTTACATCCTAGAATGGAAGTCAAATCAGTGCATCAGAGTTATAAGACCTAGCACCAGTGAATAAGCTGCAGTGATCTTAGAAACATGTCCTGTGGGCAAACTGTGCTCTACTTTCAGAAGTCTATAGTAACAATACTGAACGTGGGAATTTGGAAACAAACCACAAGCCTTGTGCCCTTATTTGCATGTTAATCCTTTCAATGCTTTTCCATGTCACAGCTATTTCACAGCTGGCAGATATTAGTGTCAACCCTGACTTCAAAGTGGAAGTTCAAGGCCTTTGCTGAAGTGTGCACCTGACTCTACCTGAGTGAATGACACTGGTGCTTTCCCCACAGTCAAGTTCTTTGGCTACACACTTCGAAGTACAGTGCCAAAAATAGGCTCTGGTTGCAGATCTCTGACAAACCACACCAAATTCTGGCATGGTGAAATAAAAAAAATCAAAAAGTATTTTTCTCTGAACAGAACACAAATAATGTCCAAAGTTTAAAAATGCACAAGAAATCACATTTATTATTAGCCTTCTGATTACAGGGAAAAAGCAGGAATCTTTTGTTACATAACCTGCTGGAAGAGGCCTAAACACTTTGTTGTTCCTTGAAGAACTCAAGTAAGCAGGCAAAAACAATGGGAGAAATGACAAGGTGCTGTGCTTCCCTTCTGCTCTTTCCCTCAGTTCTTACTTGCTCTGGGAAATCTGGCTTGCCTATCTCAAGGGTCCTGGCCTCCCACTCACAGTAGCAGCTCCAGAACCTTAGGTGAGGATGATGCTGTGCCTTAAGAACCTCAGAGGGCAGCACTCTTCTGTCTTTCAATTTTTTCAAGTCCCCAGGGTTTCATTAGAGGATCTGCTAAATCAGGCTTGTATAGTCTGTCATTAACTGCAGAATTTAATTATGCTGATTTGCATTTAGGAAAGACTGAAGCTTGCTGAGTTGTTGCTGCTATCACACTGTGTTTGTCTTTTACTCTGTTTTCTAAGGGTGTTTCTTTATACAGCGCATAAAGGTCAGGGGACAAACATTCTCAATGCAAAACCACTCCTGAAGATGCAGTCACACTGGGGACTTGGGCAAATGCTTGCTGGTAAGGGAACAGACTCAGCAGCAAGGCTGAAGTGTAACTATCCCACACATAAGAACAGCCAATATCAGCCTGGTATAATAAGAGGAAATTATGAGAAGAGCAAGATGATCCATTGAGACTCTGAAATGCACCCATGGGATGTACATTTGCAAACTGCTTATTTAAAGTTCCCCATACCCATACTGTCATTGAGATAATGCCTGCTGACTTCAACAAGAGCTCTGCTAAGCTTGACACTTTTGGTAATCGCATCTGTGTTGCTGAACTGCTGATCCAGCTTTTTGCTCTCTTTTAACTACATCACCCTGGATGAAGAATTGATAAAAACAAAACATCCCAGATTGTTCTCTCACTGTTGGAGTTTCAGTGATCTTGCCTGCAGTATTAATATGGTTTATGTTCTGAGTATTGACAAAAAGAAGTGATTTCCTTCAGAGTTCTTGTGGAGTGGAGAAAAGGAACTGTGCTGCTGAAAGTCTCTTTTCCTGTCTTGCAGGGTCTCTACTGCACCAAGTTCCTACTTCAGGCCTCTCTACAACACCACAGGCCTAAGAAGCCCAGTGAAAAGCTCTTTGTATTGTCACTCTAAACACAGCCACACGCAGTCACTGTGTGCCAAAAGACTGCAGCTGGTAAGGAAATGAGATTTACTCCAGATCATCCAGTAATGCATTATAACATAAATGATGGAGAGATAATAATCAAGACATGCCTAAAAGTGTATCAGAGAGCACTTTAAAAATGTAAGGCTTTATCTAAAAGAGTAAAAACCCACCCAGCAACCATGTCTGTTTTACTTTTTGATTTTGGATGAATTAATAAGAAAAGCAACGTATTAACAGCTCTAATATGACATTTGCTCTGTAATAATTATTAATCTTATAAATCTTTCGAATCCCAGTAAATGCTACATCTTTTGCCATTTTTTTAAATGGAAGATTGTAATTCCAAAACCCAATACACCCAAGAGAGTGGATGCAACCTGCCCCTAACTGGGCCTTATTGCCTAAAAATCCTTCACCAAGAATCTTTATTGTGTTTTTTCAAACACTGGAAAAATTAAAGCTTCTTAGAGAAATCACTCTTGTAATTCTTGCTTTCATGCCATCAGCGTTTAAAATATCGTATATTAGAACATAAAAAGAATCATGCCTCATATTTTTGACATTTTAATATATTTTTAATTGTAATTTCTCAACTGAACCTGCATTTAAAAGCTCAAAAAAGCCCCAGAAAATCTAAATTGCTTCACTATCTTTGCACCCATGCTAAATCCATGCTCGAAAACATTTCAATTTTTCTGATTGACAGGATATGAAGTCTAGAGCAGAGACTGACAGAAATCTTAAGATATGAAGAATTTGTGGAAATTTTTTCACTCTCTCCAAAATGCACCTGGAATGCATTGCTAAGCACTACACAGACATGATGCTGTTTAGACTAATAGATTTCAATTTACATCACAGAAAAATGCATTTGTGAAGTATTTATATACACAAAGAAGCATAACATTAACTGCACAGCAGAGATGTTATCACTTACAGCCACTGAGTGCCTCAACTACAAATTAGAAGATAATTAATTTAAAATAGTCCTGTACTAAAACACAGAATGGAGTAGTTAAAAGAAAAAGCTGTAATAGTTCCCATGGTAGAATTTTCTTTATAGAAAGGACATGAATATTACATCAATTTGCTTAACAATGAAAGTTTGGAACAGGTTGTAGAGTAGGGTTTATCTTACACAATAAAGAGCCTTAAGCAAGATCTAGAGGCACAGCTTGACATTAATCCCAAATTTGTCTCAGGACCTCAAGGTCCTGTTTCACCAGATCTCTATTGACTGGATTCCAGGCACACAAAAGTGAAGCCTGTAGCTCATTTTTCACAGGGCTACAAGCAATCAAAAATTATTTGATATATGCTTTGTGGCAAACACAGGCAGCTGTGGGAGACCCACAATCCCTGGAGCTGGGAAAGGGCAGGGTTGGACCAGTGCAGCTCCCAGCAGTCGCTGCATCCCCATTGTTCAAGACCTGGCCAGCAAACACTCACCCACATGAACATCCCTGCACAATTCACACTCCCCAGGGAGTTCTGAGCACAAAACACAGATGCAAGTTGCTCGTGCACTTAAACACTTACAGGTTCAAAGCCTTGACTTCCTAGGCCTCAGATGAGAGAAGTTATGGCAGCTCAAGGCCAAACTGTTTCAATTCTTTATTTGACTTTCCAGCAAGTATATTTTTTCTTATGGAACTTTTTTTTAATATAAGCATAAAATGCATTTTTCCTTTCTGAATTTTTGTTTTTACATCTATGTAGAAACCCACAGTGTGGTTGGCAATTACAACCAAGAGATAACATTTTACATGGAGAGAATTTCATTCTTCTCAATTCTTCACATGTTTTTGTGATGTCTTTTCCTCCCACCCTGTTTTCTGGGATACCAACATAAATTTATTATAGGTTTTTAACTTCAGGTTCTTGGATGTTTTTCAGTATATTTAAATATCTCTGTAACCTCAGTCCACACACTTGGAAAAATGAATGTATATAAGAGTAATGAATAATATATATGCATTAAACAAAGTTCTTCCTTCTTGAGGTGTACTTCATGTTCCCTAAAGCCAAGTTGGCAGAGCTCTCATAAATCAGGTAACTGTGGTCTTTGCATCTGCTTTCCAGTATTCTGCAGGAATTCTGGGACAACAAAACAGATTTTTCCTGTGTTTTTTCAATGACACTCCAGAGAAACAGTCATTCATATTAGACATTTTAAAATTTCTAGGGAAGTTCTTACAGTTATTAATTTATTTTTCATATTTCAGAACATTATTTTAAATGTAAAAAATGTTATTTTTCATTTTAAAACTCATAAGAAGATTAATGGTGGAGGATTTTTTTACAACACCAAAAATCTGTGAATTTCACAGCAATCATGAAGTACTGCTTGATTTCTCACAGTCTTCTCCAAAGATTCCCTTTCTTTCTTTATTTCTCCAGGAAACAGCAACCTGTGACTGCAATAAGGTAAATCAACATCTGTGTATTACTTCATTATTGTGTTGCTATTAATGTTTTTCACCTTCTAATGAAGAAAAAAGACTTTCTATAGTAAAAACTGTGCATAAATCAAAAAATTGTTTGTGTTTGAAGGACTTAAAAAAACATCTTGTTCCAACCCCTCTGCCATGGGCAGAGACACCTTCTGCTATCTCAGATTGCTCAGAGCTCCATCCAACCTGGCCTTGAGCACTTCCAGGGACAGGGCATCCACAGATTCTCTGGGAGACCAGTTCCAGTGCCTCACCACCCTCAGAGTAAACAATTTCTTTCCAATATCCAATCTAAACCTGTGTTTTTCCAGTGTAAATCCATTACCTCTTTTCTCATCACTACATGCCCTTGTCAAAAGTCCCTCTCCAGGTGTCACACTGCCCTGGTACTGGACAAATCTCTAAAGTCTGCCCAGAGCCTGCTCTTCTCCAATGAGAACAATTCCAACTCAGCCTGTCTCCTCAGGAGTGGTGCTCCAGCCCTCTGAGCATCTGTGGCTTCCTCTGAACTCGCTCCAACAGCTGCACACCTCTCTTGTGCTGGTGGTCTGGTCTAAGCACAGTACTCCAGGTGAGGCCTTACAAAATACACATTGCTGGAAAGCACACCATTGTTTTCCCAAGGAACTAAAAAAAAAAATAGCTTTAAAATGGCTTCAATAAAAGACAAACAATTTCAATTAAAAAAAAAAAAAAAAGATTACAGTCTGATTCTTCAGCCTGTAATAAAGCTGCTATCTGTAAGCTACTTCTTGCAAACAAATCCTTATAGAGCCAGGACTCAAATTTGCAGAATGATTGTATCATCCAGGGTGATATTAATTCTGAAGAAAAATCGGGAGTTCTGAATTATTAAGGAAGACTGTCATTGAAGTTTTCACTGAACATCCATATCCTGAAGCCATATAAATGTCACAAAAAGCCACAGCACTTTGGCTCTGATTCAGGGCAATTCTTAACCAGTCAATCAAACTACCTCTGAATTTAAAGCTAAGCATGTGCACAGTATTTCCTGACAAATCAGGCCTCAGATTCCCACTTCACTTTATGAATCTGTGACTATCATGCTTCTAAGCAGAACTGAGGGTCTTAAATTCCACAGAAAGTACTTACAGACTTCAACAGAACCTGCTTTGTCTACACAGAGGGAAAACTACAACATACTAAACTAGGAATTCACAGTCCATTTGCTGTTCCATGTCAGTTCCCCGGTGAAGAGTTGGTGCCCTTGTTCATTGTAAGTTTAAACACTTTCAAAGTATATTATTAAACAGCAAATAAGGGTTTTCTTGATAAGGGCTAAAGAGCTGTTTACCCTGAGATTCTTGGAATGCTACATGTAAATTTACTTTGTAGATGGACAAGTTACACCGTGTTAAGAATCTGCAAAGATAGCCCCTTATGGAATTAAATGCCTTTAATTTAATTTACTTAATCCACTTCATGAGTAAAATAAACAAAAAAGAAATGATGGTTACTTTAATTCTGAATGAGAGTTCTGTGTGGCTTAAATAGCCAACTGAAAACTTTTAAGTTAATTCGTAAAATGGCTTGGGGTGGAAGGGACCTTAAAGATCATCTTATTCCATCCTTCCTGCTATGTGCAGGGACACTGTGCACTAGACCAGGTTGCTCAGTAATCCATCCAACCTTCCCTTCAACACTTCCACGGACAGAGAATCCACAACATCTCAGATGAACTTTGCTGAAGATCCCCGTATAGATGGTTTCTGACGGTGGCCAAACATAAATAAGAAGAGGTAGGTGGTCTTGTATAAATGTTCCTCCTCATTTGCAACACACTGGTAAGGAACAAGACAGAGAATAGTAGTGTTGTGTTTCCATCCTAGCTCCTGCACGCCTAATTGTGGCCACACTTTAAGAATTTGCCATTCTCGTGGTACTTTCGGAGCAAGCTTCTCTACAGTTCTTTGCACGGAGGATTCCATTACAATCAAATGAGTCAGTGTCAAATGAATGGCCATGTGCTGACTCTCAAGAAGAGGGCTAAGGTCTGTGAGTTGAAAACCAGGGCGTGGGGCAGGCATTGGCCCAGCGATGTGCTGAGGAAAACTCAGCCTTCCTCGTTGCTGGCGGCGGGGAGCCCTGAGAACCACGGACAGCCCTGAGCACCACGGACAGCGCCCAACACCACGGACAGCACTGAGAACCAAGGACAGAGCCAAGAACCATGGACAGCGCCCAGCACCATGGACAGCGCCCAGCACCATGGACAGCCCTGAGCACCACGGACAGCCCTGAGACCCACGGACAGCGCCCAGCACCATGGACAGGGCTGAGCACCATGGACAGAGCCGAGAACCACAGACAGCCCTGAGAACCATGGAAAGCGTCCAGCACCACGGACAGCGTTGAGAACCATGGACAGCACTCGGCACCACAGACAGCGCTCGGCACAATGGACAGCGCCAAGAACCATGGACAGCGCCCAGCACCAC
>VYXF01009492.1:1277261-1296115 GCA_013397295.1 Polioptila caerulea
TGAGAGCCACGGAAAGCGCCCAGCACCACGGACAGCGCTGAGAACCACGGACAGCGCCCAGCACCACGGACAGCGCCCAGCACCACGGACAGCGCCCAGCACCACGGACAGCGCCCAGCACCACGGACAGCGTCCAACACCATGGACAGCGCCTGGCCCTGCACCATCCACTCCCTCCCGCAGGATTTTAATTTTTGCCAAAAGCCCATCCAAAGAAATGTCTTTGACTTCAGACTCAGCGGAGAAGGTAGCACAGCACAGGTTGTTCTGAAAGTGCAGCATTCAGGCTGGGATTTTCCAGGCCACTTGGAGGATTATTCTATTTCCGGAGAACCAGGCATTCAAATCTCATCAAGGCTTTTGGAAAACGTCCGACTAAGCAGCAACTGTTATCCTTTAAAAAGGATGCTCATCCTTCAAAGCTCATCACTCAAAGCTCACTTAAGTAATGAGTTGATTCTCTGATTCCAAATGTTCCAAGGCCTGAAGGGAATCACAGTTACACTACAGCCTTGGGTTTCTTCCTTGCTTCTGTAAGTAAAGGCTGAGGAGGAATTCTTGTTCTATTCAACCTAGATGTAGAAGAAACTTCCTGGTGTGCCCTGCTGTCAGTTAAATATGCTCAGGATTAGGTGGCTTTATTCTTAATTTCTAAAGGCATTGTTTGTGCATGCATGGTAAACACAAATACTACATCTTCACAAAAACAGGCAGCAAACCTGTTTTTGTAAAGGAGCAGAGTGCTGACATCTTGCTGTAAGTGCTGAGCTGGACTTAAAATGGACAAGAAGAGCAGTGAAAAGAATCAGTATTTTTTAATAGTGTATGTCATCCAAGTATCTCTAAATGCTTTTTAAGTTACCCCTCAGCAAGCTGAACAATACTCCCATGTGACAGACAAATGTTTAGTTCCCCACTTTATAAATGTCTGAAAACTGATACAATGAGGCCCATTAGAGAAAATTTGCAGAAATCGAGATTTTTTGGACACCAAAGTAGCTGAAAATCCCTGCCACAAATATGTTACAAAGGAGCCATATACCTCATCCTTCAAAGCAGGATTATACTGCATCAGCAGCCAGCTGCAGACTGAACCAAGAGACCACATCTACTCTCAGTGTTGGTCCAGAATACCCTTATCTCCAAAAGAGGCAGAACAGATACCGCCTCCACACTAGTCTGACAGGTAAGCAGTCAGCTTGGACATATATGAAAAAGAGAAAGGACATGGTATTGTCATCTCAGAGGTAGATAGAAAATTCAGATTTAGAAATACATGCTAAGATGGAAAAAATAATAGAAAACCCCATATTGCCTTCTACTACTTTTACTGTCTCACGAAATCAAGACACAACATTAATTTTGTTTAAGTTTGCAAGTCTATAACAGTAACGCCTGTAGTAGCTGTTTTGGCACAAGTATTAATACTTCACCTCCCGGCAGGTTTGAAAAAATCAATATACTGTGAGTTTCCACTAGAGACAGTAATTAAAAAAAAATCAAACCAATACCCAGACCTCCAAATGAAGTGATTCTTTTATATAATCTGCCCAGTGACTGTCTGAAGTTTAATTGCTCTAACTTTTAGCAATGAATAATAGCCACCTGTACAACAATCTGATTAGAGAGCAGATTCCATTTGTTATAATTAAAAATCTTGTTTAATGCCTTTCACTTCATTGGTAATTTGGTTGGAAAATTCAGAGTCATTTATGAAAGTGATAATCAGGGTCATTTATAGATCACACCACCATTCTCACAGTCCCATGAGTCTCTGCTGTGCAGTGCTGGGGCAAACTAAATCTAAAGGAAACAAAAACTTTCTCTGCAACAAAACCATCCTTTAGTCTATTTGGGTCAGTCCACTAACAGCCAGGAATTCTTCTCATTGCAACAGGGAAGACTGCAGACAGCATGGTTAGAAATACAAGATTCTTATGCACTGCAGCTTTGCAATGAGGTATCAGTTTTGATTTTTAAAAAAGCCCCATCACCTCATTCTCCGTAGCAGTTGGCATCCAAAATTCATGACAGAGTGTACAGAAATATGCACCTATATTGCCAACAGCTAAATCCAGTGCTTTGGATTCTATATTTATCAATTACATTTTGCAAAAATATGTACTGAAGTGTTTCTGGCCACATTTCTGTGTGGGGAAAAAAAAAACAAACAAAAAAACCCCACAAAAAAACCCACAAAAACAACCCAACAAACAAACAAAAAACAGCAAGAAATAGGAACACCACAGCATAACATCCAAATTCTCTCCTGATGAAGTTCAAAAGACTGTCTGCATGTCTCAGCAAAATAAACCTATGGCCTACATATACCATAACACTGTAATGGTACAGAGAGGTAAACCACAAGGAGGGCATGACTTTCTTCCCACAGTACATTTGTGATCACAGAAAAGGCCTGAAGAAAGGAGAGTGTGGAAGCTAGAGCTTCCATGCTGGGGAGAAAAACAAGGTTAGGACTATAGCTAAAAACTTTGTTACTGATGCCTTCATAGAGCTATGTTAGACAATGAATGATTCAGAAGCACACGATTCATGTAAGGAGCAGCAACTTTGCAAGAACTGAAACAGTATTTAAGCCACTAATCCTTTGCATATTAGCTCCAAAGAAGTTATTGAGTGCTATGCACCAGTATTTTTCTTTTTTCCTTTATTTCCTTCTGAGGGAGCTCACATGACATATAACATAAACTTTGAAGGGTCTCCTTTATGAAAAAAAGAGCAAGTCTCCAGGCCAGCTTTCATGCACAAGTATTTTTTGGGACAGTTGGTAGCATTCTTGTAGATTGCTGATGGTTACCCTGGAACACTGGGATCTCTCACCACAAACACACACCACACCCCATCATCCAGGCAAATCTGCCATGGAATAAGGATTACCCTAAGAGATAGCATTCCTCCAGGAGCTGTTTGCCTAAAGCCAACCCATACATCTCAGCAGATTTAACAAGGCAAACAAGGACAGAATAAACTGTATTTAGAAAGAGTGAACACAGTGGGGACTGTGATCAAGGTCAAGTTTAAATGTAGTCAGGGTGTGACAGCAGCACTGGTAGATCTATCCAAGAAGGTCTGGGATGATATTAGATTAGTCACAGGAACACAGTGCTCAGAGCAGATGCCTGACCCAGATTCACCGCCAGTGATTACTTGAAAACAGGATAAAGAGTGTCTTTATGTGCTGTGGTTTCACCTTGGGCATCATTTCCCTCTCTATGCTTATCTTAAAAACACAACCCTATATGATTATTCATGCAGAATCAGGATCTAAATGGGTGGTACCAGTACTAGAATGATTACCCCAGATGGGATTTGATCCATCCAGCCATGTTAGAAAGTTTTCTCCATTTGGAGATCATAGAATGCTTTGCTTGAAACCAACCCATGGTTCTTGCCAAGGATGCCTGCAGTACTCATCAGTGCACTCCTGGTAATGAGTGACTTTGAAAGCACATTTTTTAAAGGAATATTCATGGTTGCAAAGGAGCTATCACATTCTTATTGTGAAAGCTGTAATGACACTCTGGTGCCTGAACACAAAGAATGCTACACACACCCATTACAGATCTCAAACAGCAGCTCTCTTTCTGATGAAGACAGAAAAACAATCCTGTTGAGAGTTCTAGTCTACATCCTTCTCGCTTTATCCCTACCAACAACCTGAAAGGAGTCAAATCAGGCTAGAAACACCATGTTGAATTTTTAAGCAGTTGTGAATTCAGACTGTGGGCTTGCATAAGCAAAGGATGCATTAAGAACAGACTAATAGCTTATGTCTAAATATGCTTTTTTCAGTCCATTCAATTTATAATACATTTTTAATGGTATTGACAGGCTGTAGATGGATGGGAAAATTATGTGCTAAAAAGCAAAACTGAGGTGAGAAGAGGAAATTAAATCTCCATTTAGCAGAAAAATTATTTCAATATTTGTTTTCCTTCCAAAGCAAGATGAAAACAAGGACTGTTGAAACCTCCCAGTAAACAAAATTTCAGTTCCCATCAATCAAACCCTCATTTTATTAAAACTGAAATAATTAATTTTCCACATATTATTTATATAACATAAAAGCAAACAATCATCAAGGATTACATTTCAAAGTTATTTTTCCAGATATCAGACTTTGACAGAGTACTCTAATTCATCTTTTCTTAAGCACTGCATTATCAAAACCATAATGCTCCTAAATGAGGTTAATGGCAAAAATACAGAAAGAAATATTTGATTTGAAAATTTTGTACTAAACTCCACTGTCTTCTAGAATTTTCTCATCAACTGAAATATTATCAGTTTACTAATATGTAGGATATTGTCTGATTCAGTAAAAAATAAATAAATAAAAAGGTTGTTTCTGTACACTATCTGTGACAAATTCTGCTTTGGTTCATACTAAAACCCTGACTCAGCCCCAAACATGGACATGAATAGAAGACATTATCCTCAGTTTTCTTTGTAATCTGTCATAAAAGTGTTCTACAAGTTCAGCCTAACTGGTATTGTACAGATTTACAGATTCCTATCATCCCTTATTGAACACTGTATATTCAATAGACTAAGAATTACATTATGTGATACAAATGTCCTAATTATAGACTACCACTTAAATTTAGCACAAGAAGACATATTTTATGTACTAAACAAATAGAGATGGATATTATGGGAGTTTAAATTCCACAGCCAAAACTTAGAAAGAAAGGGAACGGAAGGAATTATCACCCCTATTTTGCAAATGGGAAAGGAATGTAAAGCCCAGTGAGAAGGTCCAGGCAGGATGTGGTTCCCACAGAAGAAGGTGGCAGAGCTGCCCTGCAGGGGCACAGCTATCCTGTATACGGCAGCAGCACGAGATTTGTCCAAGGTTACACAGGAAATCACTATCATATTCCCTCTAAATTCAAATTTGTTGTATGCCAATCCAAGTGTATTCATTGCAGTATACTGCTTCTCCTCAGCAACCATGAGATGTTTCAAGAGTCTTTGTGA
Source organism: Polioptila caerulea (assembly GCA_013397295.1). NCBI lineage: Eukaryota > Metazoa > Chordata > Aves > Passeriformes > Certhiidae > Polioptila > Polioptila caerulea. The sequence goes on from VYXF01009492.1 coordinate 1,282,263, forward strand.
AAGAGGTAAGCTGAGGATACCACAGTGGCCCCTTTGCAGCACAAAGAACTGCACCTGTTAGCATTTAAACACATGGTTTTCTTAAATTTCCTTTTTTCTGACTAGATCAAATGCAATGCCCACTGTTTAAATATCTCACCCTCTCAATCTCATGCAAAGGCCCTACAGTTTGACAAGTTGTTTTGCACATCTTGGAGCCTCTAGCAGTCAGGGAACTTTTAAAGCCATTTGACTCCACACAGCTTTGGCAGACAAAGTGGGAACAGTGAAATTTTACCACACTGCAGGCCCAATGGACATCAAGGGTAACATACACTGTGAGAAGAAAACTGTATAGACTATGGGGCTCAAGTGACACATTCATATAAAAGATTTACTGTTTAGATTAACATGCTGAATTTTGATCAGACACTTTGCATTTCATTACCATAGGTTAGCCCTTACTCTTGTTTATAGTCAAATCTCTAGACTTACTTTTCTCCCCACCGCAGGACGCATTTGCATTAACAACTTCTTAAGTTGCTCCACATCATAGCAGCGTGGGCTTCTCAGTCAGATTGCATGACATACAGTACCACTCCAGCCCAGTACACACAGAACTCCATCAATATTCTTTTACTTCTTTCCCCAGTCTGTCCTTGCTGGAGTTGTTAATGCGTTTCTTCTCTTCATGAAGTTGTTTCTCTACAGAATCACCATTTTTGCCTCTCCTCACACCTTTAGTGCATGTTCCTACTGCTTGCAAACAAAGTGTGTAATAAACAATACCACTGTTTAGGACTTTCACTAATGACAATTCTCTCTGCCTCACACTCCCCTGTCCTCCCACAGATGTGTGCACTCCGTTTTACTGATGCTGCAGATTCTCAAGTGGACTTTCTTGCTGATGGTGCTCCGTCTCACCGCGTATCATAAAGTGTCTCCCTGCTCTCCTCTTCACCCTTGCTGGTTTTACTCTCATGATTTACAGCCTTTACAACCACCCTTTCCAAAATTTATGCCCTATTTACCCACAGAAAAGACATGGCTTGGTTAGTCTCCCCTTAGAAGGACTCTGCCTAAGAATGGAAAAGTAGTAAAGCTGAAATGGGAGTCAATTAATAAGGAATTAAAGGATAGCAGTATAATTAATGTTACTCCATACAGATTTCTGGAAAATAGGTCCTGTCAAACGAATCCAATTTCATTTCTTGATGAAATTACAGATCTGATTTATAAAGGTAATGGAGTAGGCATGACAGACTCAGACATTTGGAAACGCACTTGGCTTCATTATTTGAACACATTCCATCATTTTCACAGCCCCCATACTCCCTGCTCTCATCTTTTCCAGTCACGTCTTTCAGTGGTACAAGTGCCATCACATGGCTGGGGAGGTCAGGAGATGTGACCTTCCCCATTCCCATTTCATGTGTGACCTACCACAATGTACAGATCCTCGTTAGCATGCAGCAAGTGACCGACATCTATTTCTGAGCACGCGTGAAGTGAGTGTAACAAGCTCCAGTGCAAGACCACGTGGCAGAAAATGGTATTTATTAGCAAAATTTGAATATGCTAGTTTTATCTTCTCACTCATTCCCTCTCTCTCTCTAAGAGTTCATCCATCACATGGCAAGTGCACCAAGATATGTGTTCAGGTAGTCTGACTGAGATGATTTGCATATCATGGCAGACAAGGGGTATCAACTATTAAGTTCCCATCACAACATTCTTTTTTTTTTTTTGACTGGTAATAACAAGTTAGTTTTTTGTCATATCTTTTATAATTTTACGAGTCAACAGTTGAGAACAGGTGGTCTTTTGCTTCCAGATCTTGCCTACTTTAGGCATTCCTAAGTCTTAGAGAGGCTGCAGGTCAGTAGTTGGTTTTGTTTATATGGAGCATGAAAAATAAACATTTGTTTGGCTCATGTAGCTCCTTGTTGGCATAACAGGGAAGGAATTGTCATTACACACACAGTGTGCTAGTACCTTGTGGCCTTTTAGTGTCCTTAGAAAGTGAGGTTCTGTGCTGGAGAGATGTCTGTACTGTGACTTTTTGGGCTTGACAGTACAGCACATTGCTCAGTTTTATTGCAGGGAACAATGTTCTCTGTTATCAGCACATGCCATTCTTCTCACACTTATTTCACTGTTTTTTCCAGTGTTTACAGAGACATATTTGCACCTGTATTTCATTCATACCAATATTAGTATTTCTGCTACAAGTGTCTACATGTTTAGTTACATGAGAAGAAAACCAGCTTACTAAGAAAATCTCAAAAAGGAGAAAGCACAAGATACAGAATCCAGCAGAGTGGATGTGCCAGTCTGGCACATTTACAAGGCACAAGAGAAATAAATGAATTCACTTTTCAAATAGCAAATGTGTTTAGTGGGCTTAGCTTGTGTGATCCAATGGACTGTCCTAGCCTCAAGCAGAATTTCTCCAGCGTACACCTATAAAAAAGATGCTGTTCTATGGTTACTTTAAACAGCTTGGAAGTAGACTTTGTATCCTCCAGTCCTAAGAGCTGCAGGTTCTTGATGTGCTTCAACTGCAATTTTCCTTGATATACAGACTCTACCCACAAGTGGAGACTGCACATGTCCCGACCACAAATTTAACTCTCTCCTTATTTCCCTCCAGGAACCAGGATTTGAGCACCTGTGTTTCTCACGTGGCTATTCCACCTCCAAGCTGCCTTCCAAGCAATGCTGCTAGCTCCCTGCAAAAGGCACAGTTCACAGAGACAGCCCATTCCAGAGCCTTCCCCACAGAGATGGTGCACACTTAGGACACATCTCCTTCCAACTCTGCCTTCTCTCAGGCAGCCTTGCAGCAGTTAGGCTGAAATGCAACAAACACAGGTTCACACATCACAGAACAAAATCATCTTTCAGGGCTGAATCCTGTTCTTCAAGCTGAAAAAATGCCCATGGAACTTATTTCAATTCCAGTAACAACAAAGCCATTTGGGAGGTTCCTGCCATGTGAAGTGCAATGTGGCTGCATTAGTCACCTCCAGAGAGTGCCTGAGTGGTTACAAGGTGGTTCACAGCCATTCCTTATGCAGCTGGGGCTCTCTTCCTCCCACAGCACCCAAAAATGAGTGAGCAGGCAATGAATGTCAGCAGCCATCAATAACTATCAGTTTAGGATGGATTCAAAGATTGAAAGCTTCCCCTTACACAAATGCAAAATGCTCAAAGCTTCCCAGTCTTTCCATTTTTCTGCCTTCCTGCAGCCACATCTATTCAGAATGTCTTCTTCACTACAGCAGGAAGCAGAGAGCTCAGGAGAGCACTACAGCCATTTGTCACCATTCTGTAGACTAGTCCATTTTATCTCAATGTTTTTGGTGATGGCACTGTTAATATGCAATGTTTCACTAGCATTTAGCTCTTTAGAAACTTAAGGAGTTAGGCTGAAAGCGAACAAACAACATACCTGAATGTGGAAATTAAATACTAGGGAACTCTCTAGAAACCAGAAATTCAAACACAATAGAACTGTATAAATGGTGAGAATAGGGGAACTTCAGAGGAAACCAAGGCAGCCTGTGTCTGAAAATACTAAGAAGCTAAGTTTTGTGCAAATGAATTGAGGTAAAATGATCGTACTCCTCCTCATCTCTTTAATATCTCCCTGAAAGTGTGTGCTTTTTCTCCTCATTTTAATCCATCAGAAGAACAGAATAGATAATGTGATGTCCAGTGCTCAATTTTTACACTTTGGAAAGTTTCTTCTAGGCCTTCTCTGGGGTCAGAATGCCCCCACACTTGGTAAATAATAACTCCCTTATGTCTACAATAACTCCTTATTTTTCCATAGATGGATTTCTCTGCCTCCATCTCATCTTGCTTGCTTTATTGAATAGATGAATAGATCACCTTTGACTTCACGTAATTTTGCCTTTTCTTGAGAGATTCTTGAGCATCAAGCTCTCTTTTTTTTTCTCCTGTACTGAATTAAAATTCTTTTGATTCCTTTTTTTTATTATTGTAGACACAGGCACGATGGATTCTAATATCACAAAGAAACCTGTAAGGACTTTATATTTTATGAAAAATATCTGCAATTTATACATACAGCTAGCTTCAAATCTTAAACACTCCACATCACAGCCAGGTGAGGTTTAAGGGCAAACACATGCATAATTCATGAAAGCATAACCATTATTGGTAGCTCTGTAGAATAAATAGTCCTTGGTAGACACTGTGCATTTGAAGGATGCACCATATTCATGCTAGCAATATAGAGACAAATTTGTATTTATGGTGTACTTGCAATCCATTCAATTCTGTTTCCATTTGAACACACTGGTGAAATAGAGGGCAATATTCTGTTTCAGTTACCAGCACAAGATGCACAACTCACAGCAGAGCTCGTGATAGCCAGAGAGCACAGAAGAGCTGATGACTGCACAGAGTCCACCAGGGATCTTGTTATGCCAATCTAATTAACCTGGAAAATGCTCAGCTAGCACCGTGCTCTGGGCTCACACACAGATGGAAAATGGGCTGTTCAACCATTGTGTGTGCAAGGCAGGCTCCTCATAACTCCCAAGTCAGCAGAAACATTTAAGCATATGCTTACCATTAATGTTAAGCAGGTGCTTAAGTGCACTGCAGAACAGGGAACATAACAAGGAGCACGCCTCTGGAGGACGTGGTTTTTGCTTTAATTGCTGTTGCATAGGATTTATTTGCTACCCTTATATATTACCAACGGCCTGCTTACCAAGACTGCAATTCTGTTAAAATTTGAGTAGGAAAATAGTGACAAATACTCTCCTTATAAAACAAAAATTGCAAATAAAACCTCAAAAATCAAATCAAGGTGTGGCTATAAAACTCAAGATACTGGAAGAGAGGAGCAAATTTTAATTTTAAACTTCCTAGAATCTTTTATAAATTTTGATTCCTACAAGAATGGCCAAATCCAACCAAAATAGACCATCCTTAACGATGTTTTTAACACATTACAAATGTAGATGTACATGGTTAATGTAAATAAGATGAACAGAGAATAACACAAAATCAACAGAGAATATAACAAGAACTTCCTTTCCCTGAGAAAAACTCTAAATAGTGAGATCAAGAAAGGCTCAGTCATACTGATATGAACTACAACGAATTTCTGAATTACTGCTCTACCCACAGCATTTTATACATCCCTCATGTAGTTCCTTCATGTAGACCACAGATCCAGTTTTTAACAGAGTCAATAAACTCAGAGCTCATGAATAGTCATACTCCTGCATTACAATCACTTGCTTTACAAACTAGATCTTCATAAGTGGTATTTTCAGCCCCCTCACAGCCAGATGAGAAGGCATTATTATGAGCATATTTTTTACATCCTTATAATTAGGCACTAGAAAAAAGCCATACAAGCTTATTTTTAGGTTACTTTGCTTATATCATAGGCTGCAGAAGAACTATGCAGTATTTACAGAGAACATGCCAAGCTATAATTTCAATTTTTCTCCGTGTTTTTAATGTCAGTCCCAAATGATAAACAAATAAAAATGTTTCATTTTCATCATGTTTTCCAGTTTAACATCATCAGTGAAAACAAACACAAGCAGAAGTGCAGGCACGTAGCATGCTCTGGGGAACAGCTGATGGAGAAGCTCATGGGGCTCTCCATGGGAGACAACTTAGAAAATGAGATGAAGTAAAATATACAGAGTGCCTGTCTTAACCATCTCACTCTGCTTTTATTCTGCTTGCTTTCTTAACATACAGTTCACCTTTTCTATTTTTTTCTTGTCAAATGCAGTATATTTCACTGTTGTTGCCTTTTAAAAATTGCTGAAAATCTCGGGTGACACAGAACATGGTGGAGTTATGTGTTGAGACTCGGATCTGAAAGCACCTGAGCCTCAGACAAAAGTCTTACTCATTTCAGCAGGAGTAGTAAACCCATTAAGTTTGGCAAAAGTTTTGCTTGAGTAAGTGCTGAATAATGACTACAGAATGAGGCTATGCAGTATGTGACTGGAATTCATGCCAAGTCTGTCTACACTTGCTTGAGTTGACAAAATCTCCTGGCCAGTATTCCCTGTAACTTGAGAGGGATTTCCCACAGCATTGACCAGTCTGTTTACCATCCAGTGCTTGACCTGGGCATGCAATGTTCACCCCTGCAGCTCATCCTACTGTCTTGAATTGTTTGTTTTCTCATACTTGCTTTGACTGGACATTTGTGTGCATCTCAGGATAACACCTTAAATCATCATTCCATAGTAATTAGGGATGAGATGGTGGGAATACTTCACAGAAACAGAGACACACTATGAAAAAGGCCTTCTCACCAACAAAATCCTGAACTAGTTGCTGGAGGAGCACAGAGTTTACAACTCTTCTATTGTGCCTTGCAAGTGTGCAACTTGGGAACCACCTATTTACAGCTAAAGGCTGGACCCAGTTCTCCCCTGATCTTGATATGACAGATAATTCCACTGCTTCTGCTCCCACTCTTCACTTCTATAGCAATGAAGAGGATATTGTTGGGCATACGGAACCCAAAGGGAAATTTTGTGCTCAGAAACCACCAGTAAGACACTCACTCTTTCCCAGAGCACTGCATAAACATTCCAACACAGGTGATCCAGGAATTCCCAAGATCTCACCAATATCTCCACAGATGCACAAAGCCAGTTTTTGGAAAAGCAGAATTTAGACATAATCTTGATAATCCACTCCAAGGGCAACAGGACACGACAAAAACAAACTTTGCATGCTACAATGGAAGCTCTGTTCATATAGTGCCCTTAAGAGGACAGAAAGTCCATGCAATCTACAGGTCAATGCATGTTACAGCTGGGTCCCTGTTCTCTATGTATTGTAAGCATTCAGGCTCTAATGGTTGAGATTTATTTTTAAAATTGCATTTTCAACTGCAGCCTTTTCAAAAGGACTGAATACTATGGGAACTTGCTAAATACAATGCTCCATTGGGAAGGAATGCCAAGCTTTCTAAGTGACAGCATTATGCATTAGTGGATTACATGAGATTTGGAGTACATAAAACAATTTAATAAATGGGCTTTGCTTGTTAATCTCACGTGAGTCACTGTGTAGTACAATACTGTACAGACAGCACACATGCATACACAGACCTAGAAGAATAAATCCTCATATTGCACTTGTGATGACATTAAACCATTTGGATTAAATAATTTTTAAGCCAAAGGTGCATTATAACGTTCTAGGACAACTCAGTTTATATAAACTACCGACCAAGAGATTTCTGCTGCAGGATGGCATCTTGCTGAGATGGAGCTCCTCACCTGCTACAGCTGGGCTGTGCTGCTGGGAGACTGGATCTGCTTCTGCACAATGCAGGGACCTGGGAAGAGCAAAGCTCCAAATTTGGAGCTCATCTATCTTCAAATGCTACTGTAGATGTAGTTGACAAACTCTGGGCAGATGCGCAGAGTAGTTTTTGTCTGATGTAACAGAGGAAGCTGGAAAGGGTTCTGAGTTTCACTTAAGATGCTCTGGAATATCTATGATTATGTTTAAACAGACAGACTCATCCCTTAGGTATCTACAGGGTAGATGTTTATGGTTCAGCTTGTACCCAATAATTCCTTGAGACAATGGAGAGAAGTTGGCGTTTGAGCATGCAGGTACTCTGGCCCATTTTACATATCTACATGAAGATGGGATGAATCATGCCCCAGTCTCCACTGACTAATTTGTAGAGAGAGCCCAGGCTGACTAACTTAGATATAAATGTCTATTCTGAAGAAGCCAGTGTTTAGTCAGAGGAATCCTGTGCCCATCTTGTTCTAATGAAGAATTACCACACTCCCACGGAGACTGTTCCAGCAGTTCATCACCTTCACGGTACAAACCGGGCACTTTATCTTCTAGTTTGGAATACTTTAACTCCAACTTCCAGCACTGAATCTTGTTTTGTCTTTGTCAGCTGTGTTAAAGACCTGGTTGGTACCAAGGGTTGTATACAAAACCAGAGGTGTTCTTGGGGCATAATTCTCTATTGCCTTCCCCTTTACATCATCAGCTAGGCCAATACTGAGAGTGCACAGCACTGCCAAGAAGTGAGACCTTTGATATATACGAGAATGACACTCAAAACATGCTGTGTAGTATCTGCTGGCAGAGGAAAGACTCATTCCACAGCACAGAAAGAGAAATTCTCCTCATCAAGTAAAGCCTCAGGCCATCAACATCTACAAAACTTACATTTTAGGTATTTATCTTAACAAGCAAATCCAGACTTCATTAATGAATAAATGTAACCTCTCAAACACAAATGCTGTCTTCCCAGCCACACAGACAGCTCTGTGGCTCTGTTGCTGCTCAGGGCTCTACAGCCACCCACTCAGCTGTCATTCACTAAAATCATAACAGTCCCTTCAACTTCTCCTCTTTTACTATTTGGGAAAGCAGTGAAAAGATTCAGAAAGAGAGGGAGGAGATAGACTATCCTGAGAACAGTAAGACAGCACAGAGGAGGAAGGGGGAAATTAACACAGAATGCACCTTTTTCCTTGCAAGTAAGAGAAACCAGAGAAGCTGCTGAGGAATACTGAAGAAAAAGATGTGAGTGTGAGGAGCACCATCAGATTCAAGATTTTGAACTCCTCTGACAGTGAAAATTAAAGTTAGACCACATGCCCTCCTTCAATCTCACAGTGCTAAATAGCAAGCCAGCAATGTGGAGTGCTTCCCACAGCTCCCGAAGTTATTCTGACACAGTCTGGCACCTTGTATTTCTCACAGGCCCTGCAACTTTAGTGGAATTTTATAATTCCAGGCTTTTAACTTCTCTATCCCCTAAGTAAGGATGTGTCTAAAAGGACACTACATTACATGGACAATATTAGGATCCTACAAAGCTTGGGAAGCTCTCTGCTATCCCACCTTGAATGTAAAAAGACTCCTAATATCCACCAATTAGGAGCATGACATGAGAACAGTCTCAGCATACCTTACAGCTTTCCCACAATGCAGCAATTCCAGCATCTCCTATGGATGGTATGCCTGCTGCACATTATCCTAAAAAAGAGGAACCCTTGTTCCCCTTTATGCCTGACCCAGAAATGTTACAGTCCTCAAAACACAATTTTCTTTTCACTAAGTAGACGCAATACCAAGAATTTTTTTTCGCTGCAATTCTTGCTGTAGTATCAGCAATTGAATTCCTGCCTGGCTTTAAACTTCAGCTGAACTCATCATAGCTCACCTGGGAACTGCTACCACAGTTTTGTTGCTTTCAGTTCAGGAGCTCCCTGTGTTTCAGCTGAGGCAGTAGAAAAACAAGGAATAGTACACAAAATCTGGATTGCATCTGTCTTCTAAGTCAAGCTGAATGTAAGACAGAGGGAAGGTTAAAGTAGCAGGGAGCTGCAGTGGATCACAAACTCCACCACTTCAGTGTGGCAGTTTTTAAAAAAAATTAATCTTTACACAGCCTCTCTAGCCCTTGTTAGGACAACTGCATTTTTGACTGAGGAGAATTTCACCCTGTTTCAGTGCCATGTGATTGAACACTGCAAGAAACATACCTGTAGGTAAATTATGGCAAATAAGAGAAATTGCAATGGAACACCAAGGTCTTATTCCTTTTAGTAAAAATTTATTGCTCCTGAGAGGCACCAGAGTTGTCTTTCTCAAGGAAGAGCAGGAACACTCCTGGGATGACAGAGCAGCTTAGACTTCATGTCAATTGTACCCTTGTGGTCTCTAAAGCCTCAGAGGTGCTAGCAGACTTCTGAGGAGATAACAGGTGCCACTGGGATTATTTTATTTGGGTTTTTTATATGTACATCAAAACTGCAGCTATCAGAGTCAGAATTTAAGTGGTCAAACTGAAAATCTAAATCTCCAGACTCTCCTTCGTCTCCTCTCAATGAACCCAAACTGTATCTTTTGCCCTATTCATACATTTTTTATCAGAGTAAAGCAGAAATGTGGCACACCCACCAGAGCTTCTCTTGACAGTTTCTAAACAATTGAGCAACTTCAGGCTAGACTGAAATTCAGAACACGAGTTTCACAGCAACATCCTTCTAACACACCTAGATAGAGCAGAGTGCTTCCACTGACCACTAAGTGTGCCAAAGTAACAGCCTGCTCACATACATCACATTAATTTGCCTTCAAGACCCCTCTGAACTCCCCCAACTCCATTGTTCTCACTCATCTAATTGTCTACAGCCAAAGGTAGTAGCTCCTTATTACCCTTGTTGCAATTGTAGCTCTAGCAAACTGGGATTTTTGTGAGTGCTGGTAAGAGAAGAACCTGGCAGTACAGTAAAGGCCCTCTTCCAAACAGCTCTTTTGGATACATCTGTTTGTAAATCCATCAAAAACAAACAAACAAAAGGCCTGTGTACATGATAGATCAGTCCCTGAGGAGACATATGGAAGTGTAGAATAAAACATGCAGTTGGCATTATTGTCCTTGACCTGACAACAGGATGTGTGAGGGAAAAGTCTGGAATATTTTAATGAAATAAACTATATAGTCATACCTAAAGTTAGGATAAAATGCAAGTGCATTAAATTTATCTCCAAAAGTGATAAACATTTATCTTCATACCATATTGTTGCATATTAACTTCAAATTCACTGTGGAAAACTCAAGGGTACATCAGTTCTTACAAGGAAAAACCACTGTGTATTAATCACTCCCAACAGCTTTTATGTAGAATTAAGAGAAATCCCATTGTAAGAGCCTGAGCTGTTTCTGTAAGTTGCATTCCCCTGGCTCAAATGATGAATGGGAAATACAGCAGTAAAATAAAAATAGGCACCTTTCCAGGTAAATGCTGTCGTTTTTTAAAAAACCAAACAAAGCCCTGGTAAAATACTGCCACAGGGATAAAAACATTTATCTCAGTGTCACAAGAACGACTTCGTTTTCCGCTGGTCTAATTAGGTAATAAAGAAATCACAGGTGTGGTGAATCCATGAGCTATTGCCACACTTAAAAAGGGTCCACTGCATGGCCAGGGACTGGTGTGTCAGTATTATCACTTGCTGTCACATCATTTTAGGAATGAAATAGCTCAATTTAACAAAGATTTTTAAAGAGAACTAAAATCAATACATAGTTAGAAGCTTGTCAGGATTCTAAGCAACAGCAAAACTGCCAGAAAACAAACAAACAAACAAATAAAAAAGTTTTGGTGGCCTTTGAATTTTCAACAATTCTTTGAATTCTGCTGAGGCACTTAATGCAGGGCACATGGTAATGCACCTCCTGGGATTCCACACACCCTAACCCTGTATTCTCCATCACTGCCAGATATGTGAGGGAGGACATCCACAGCATAGGATTTGACATGAGGAGTTCAGGATTCTAATTTCAATTGCAACAAAAGTGATATAAAAGCAAAACCAGTATTTTTAAACAACAGCTTAAGGAAGAGGATAAAGTACTAGGCTTAACTTGTTGGAACTTCCATTCAGTGTACCTCAGTTTTTTTCAGGATTAGGTTTGCTAAATACTATCTTGAAGAAATATAAAATCTATTCAAGTATCTCTGAACTCAAATATTCACCTAAACTTAATTCTTGCTTAAATAAACTACAGATCCATCTGCAACCACAGACCAGACTAACACAGAAACCAGGTGGCCCATAAAAACAGTCATTATCTAAATAAACCAACAGTCCTCCCACCAAAATCAAATGTAACAGTTTGCCTGCCTTTAAATCTGATTCTTAGTGTCTCAAAAATGAGGTCTCCAAAGAAAAACCTTGCATTCAAGTCCAGGGAGACTGTCCCAAGTGACAGAAGTACCTGTGACTTAGCAGCCTTAGGGGCCAGATCCTGCTCCTGTCTGAGTCAGAGGCAAAAACTGTTGTCTCTGGCTGAAGGTTGGAGCTGAGGGCAGCCCCTGCTACCCAGCCCTGAGTGCAGATCGATCACCCAGCCTCTGCTCATCCCGCAGAGCTGTGCATGTGCGGATCCATTTTGCCACACTCAGAAACAACAGCCAGAAATCCCAGCAGAAGCTCCAGCCCTGTGCTGAGTGGCAGTGGGGGAATCCCTGCCTGCTCCTCATTCCCTGACTTCAGAGACTAACAAGGAAAATGGGCAAGAGGTTTTTATTTGTTCTGTAATTTTACACGTTCTCTGTATGTGAATTTGGCTCACCCTGTACTTGAATCAAACAATGTCATCTCAGCTGGTTGATTATTTTTTCTTGCTGATAAAGAATATCCTAACCAGAGGCTATAATGACCACTAGGATGAGTAGCTTAAGCAGATAATAGTCTAAATTTTCATATGTTAAAAAAGTTCCAGCACTAGATATTCCTCTGGCGTTTAAAAAGCACAATAAAAGGAGCACACTGCAATCACACAGGCTGTGAAATTCTCCTGGAAACAAAATGTTTGTAGAAGTTCCTGTTCAGTTCCCTTACTTGAATTCACAGGTCACATAGCATTGCACCTTCCTCTTAAACACTACTGCTGGAAAAAGCAATATTACTGGAGTTGGAAAAGGAGGCACTTCCTTAAAAAGCCAGAAAAGCATTTTACTACAGAACTTGATTAAAGCATGGTGAATACTTTGGCTGTTTCTTGAACACATCAACAGAAGGCATGACACAAACAGGTACTACCTTTGTATTAAATATTAACATTTCCCCTCACAGGGGAGGCAAAACACAGACAGGAGCGCTCTGCCTGAGCAGAGAGGGGACAGGAGACCAACAGGTACCCTTTACGAGCTTCAGGGTATTTGAAATGAGTTGGTTTTAAGGCGAAGCGCCCTGGAGCCTCTCCCAGCCTGCGGTGCACCTCCGCCCCACCGCAGCGCGCTCCTCCCGGCTGCGGAGCCGCCGCATGCGGGGCCCCGCGCCCCCCCAGCCCCGCCGCCCCAGCGGGTCAAGCCAGCAGGCAAAACACACCAATATATTTCCATCAGTACAAGATGGCAACCAGCACTTCTTCCGGCACAGCAGCTGGATGCTTTTATTTTTTCTTTAAGGGAGGAGGGGGTTTATTGAAAAGGCATCCCGAGTAGGGTTTTTTTGGTTGGATTTTTTTTTTTTTAATGGCATGAAGACAAATGTTTCCAGTAGTAATGCCGGAGGGAAGGCGAGGCAGCCCCCACAGCCCCCAAGCTCACGCACACACATCGTGGTCATCAACTTGGCGAAGTTGGCCGTGCCGGGGTGCGGTGCCCCAGCGAGCCCCGCGCCCGCGCTGCACCCCACTCCCCCGGCAAAGGGGGACCCCCCAAATCCCCCGCGACCCCCTTCATTGGGGGGACAGACACCAAGGACAGCCAGCAAAGCCCCCTCTGCTGTCTCCCCGGCCAGCCCAGCCCCAGCAGCGGGGGCTCCGCGCCGACCGTGCGGGCGGGGAGCGGGGTCTGGCAGCGCCGAGCCGAGCAGGGAGCCCCGACACTTACTTACAGTCACTGGAGGCGCCAGCAGCAGCCACTTACCAGCATGTTTCCTTGCATTTTAGCCGTTTGAAACATTGCCTTTTCCTTCATTTTTGCCGTGTGTGTGCGTGCGTGTGCTGTTCCCCGAGAGTTACTTAATCCAGCGGCTGGATCACTTTAGTGAAGAACTGGCGTGCACTTGCGATGGCTCTTTTTGGTGTGGAGTGGAGGGGACTACGAGCAGCGGAGGGGGAGGGTGCCTGCTCTCTATCTTTTCCTTCCCCACCCTTTTCAATATATATTTTTCCTTCTGACCGAAAGGAGAAAAAAAAAAGAGAAAAAAAGGGGGAAAAAAGGCAATAAAAATAAAGCAGCCCCTGTCAGAGGAGAGGGGAGGCGGGAGCAGCGGGGGCACCCAGCTCTGTCACCACCCGGATCCAGGTTTTGCCCTGCGGGAGCCGGCGGGGCGGGGTGGGCAGGAGG
>VYXF01009492.1:1296331-1344792 GCA_013397295.1 Polioptila caerulea
CCCGGCCCCGCAGCGCCCGGACCCCCCCTCTCCCGGCCCGCTCTCGGGGGATGGGGCGCTTCCAGGCACTTGTCCCAACGCCAGGGTTTGGGATCCGAGGCGACCCGCTCTGCACACCGCAGGAAGGGGCAGGGGGATGCCGGAGCTCGGCTCCCACACGGGAAAATGCAAAGCCAAGGGCATTGCCCGCACCGGGCTGCGGCTGAACCCGGCCGTGGCCTCTGCCCACACTTGTGATGGGTTTCCCATGGCTGTCACTGCAGTCCCTCAGCTGCGCTGCCCCACAGGTGGCCGGAGCAGCCGCTGGAGACGGTGCTATTCTGCTGCCCTTGTGAGAACGTGATCCCTGCTCGTCTTGGTGCAGCTTTCCAGGGACAGAGCCTTGCCACACATCCCAGAGGTTTACACCTCAGCTTGCACATAGAAAAAAAAAATCCTGGCAGAGTGTTGTCTCTTTTGTCTCTCCCTGATGCATCAGAAGTAATTACATTTTAGGGGAATTAGGTGTCCATCCATCTCACAGGAACAGGGATGCTTTGTGTGTTGCTCACTCAAAAGGAGAGAAGAAACTGAGAAGTGATTTGCTTAATATCTGAGAAGGGAAAGCAAGAAGAAAAAGCAGGAACTGTTATCATCATCCAAGGTATAACCAAGTCAATGGCTAAACCATAAGCTCTCTTTCCTTCTTTTCCTTTTTCCAGAGAGGAACTACAGATGTATCCATGCATCCTTATTTTATGCCCTTCCCTAGCACTTTGAACTCTGCTCTTTCACAGTTTGCGGCATCTTCACTTCATAGGCAAGGGGTGTTCACTAGAAACAGGACACAGCCTGTGCAATCTCATCGTGTTGTTCACACTCTAGTTTTCTTTAAGCCACTCAGCTGTTGAAAGATATTTAAATATAAAATCTCATGCAAGACATAAAGCAGGTATCTCAGAAGTGGTGGTAAGGGGAGAAGTGAGACTCTGAGACACTTGTGGGAAGTGCCAATGGCAGGTGATGCTGGTACCCTTGATGATTACCTGTGGGAGCTTTTGTTTTACAAAAATGCCACCCCTCACTTGAAGATCTTGACTGCTTTCTCCCTTGTATTTATTTGGGAATAGCTTGTACCTCATACAAGGTGCATTTTGGGCAGGAAGTTCTTCATTATGTTCCTCAAACTCTGGTCTCAATTTCTTTACTTTGATTTTGGTGTTTTATCAGGCAGTTCCTGTTTTATCTCAGTTTTTACTCTTAGGTGTTTTAATTATGTACGAATGCAAAATATATCTGTGCTTGACTGTTAATAGTCCCATTTGCCTCCTGCATGACTTTTTACACCAATAGAAATATTTACCATACATTGAACTCTGGCAGTAGTGGGGTTTTGGATATTTTTACCTCAGCTTTGTCATAATGCAGTTTCAGTGTTTATCTCTTATTTTTATTTCATATTTAATTTATGCACTATTGGCATAAAAGTAGCAATTATCTTGATTAAAACAGCTTTGTTTAAAGTTGAGATTACTGGCAAAAGGCTTAGTTTACCACTGACAATATCCAGGGCTTTTTCTTTTATTAAACATCAACCAGGGTCCATTTGGCTGGAATTTATACATTACTGTGTTTCCACTTCTGCCATTGAAGGCTGACCCTCTAATCCAGAGACTTCCAGAAACAGGAACGAAAAGTGTTTTGCAGTGTCGTGCAAAATGACACTGATGATGTTGCTGCAAAAATGCCAAACACATTACAAGAGAGAATTCTTGTTTACAGCTTTTAAGTCTTATTTTCTGACTCATTTGACACTTTGAGAGAAGGCATAGTGAAAACTCTGGTAAGTTTGATGGCCATAGTCCACCATTAGATGTTCCCAAAACTGAGTGGATGAAGCCCTGGTGATCCTGGTCTGAGGTGAGAGGTCACCTTATTCTGAGCAGAAGGTTGGACTTGAGACTTCCTGAGGCCTCTTCCAGCCCGAAGCTTCACAGCTCCCCAGAGAGAGTGACCCTTTTAGTTACAGATCAAAATGTCGCTTTAAAAAATTACTTGTCTGTTGCTTTCTAAGATGATCCCAAAACTGCATCCCTCGTGTTCCCAGAGACTTCAGGTTATGCTGATCATGACCTTGGCTGGTAATTTGCAGTCCTGAACTGCTTTTGCTTGGCTGATGGAACAGCTAAGACTTGGTCTCAGATCTAGAAGAGTGAGACTAAGCCATGCTGCAGATTTGTACCTCAGGCTGTGGCCAGGTGATTCTGCTGCAGTCAATGACACTGTCCTTCAGATTTGGGACTTTTAGGGCAGCTACAAGTGATACCACCACATTATTCCCTCAAGTGCATTAATCTGACTGGACCCCCTGTCATCCACCATTCAGACATCTTTTGAGCTTTTCTTCTTGATGGATGTTCTTCATGTCATTTTAATGGAAATTCACTGGAGCTGCAACAAATACTCTCACTGAACAAGGAATCAAGTTTTTTATGATTAGGAAGTGACATGGTGAATGCAGAAAGATGATCTGATATTTCTTCTGCATTTTTCTAGGGAACATATTTTTTTTGCTTCCTTTGAATGATGTGGAAGGACAGACAATCTCTCTGGGACCAAATAAAGTAGTGTGATTTAAGTAGCTAAAAAGCCTCCATACTTAAGACCAGAGATCTAGCCCAGGAAACCTCAATAAAACATGAAAATATTCCTTCATCATATCAGGCTTTTTCTCAGAGGGAAAATGTGAAAATTCATTATTTTTGCATTCCTTGGACTAAAGTCTCAGTGCACCTTCTTTGCCAGTAGATTTACTTTTGATATGAATGTGGGAAGGTTTGGCGCAGACTCAGCTGCATCTTAACAGCAAGGTTTGAAGTGAAACCCCTGTAAAAGAGTTTTATTTTGCAATCTGTCCATTCGTATCTAAGATACATAACAGGGGGAAAAACCTGGGAAATCAGAAAATTTTTAATTTTAAATCTAATCTACAGAGAGCCTCTGTACTCCAGTAATATGAGAAAACCAACATGGCATCTTCATCCACCAACATTTTTATAGGCCATTTTGAGAAAATGTGCTTTTCTTACGTCTCTCTCAGAATGAGATCTCAGAAAAAAAAATAAAGCCTCATAGATATTCCATTCTTTGTGGGTTTCAGTACTCTGAGGCTGACTTTCTTTATCTGAGAAGGAACACAGGCTACAATGCTTACATCCTATTCACAATACTTTATTTAAAGCCATGTTGATAAGAGACTGGGAGAATTTATTTTATCAAATAAAACCCATTCAATGCATTTGATGCTGGCTCTCCTCACTCTCCAAACAAGCCTAGGAACAGTCCTTCTGAACAGAAGGAAAGAATTAATTTCACAAAGTATTAGCTGGCTGCAGAGCACAGGCATTCATTTTTTCAATATTTTGAAAGAAAAATCTTTTAAGGATGTAAGACCACAGACAAATACAACAGTTGTTGTACTGAGTCAGTTCTAAGAGCATCAGGACTTCACTTCCTCACCTTAATTTAAGGTTACTTTTTTACTGTCTCCAATAAAAGTATTTGTGTTTTCAAAACACAACAAATGGCTTTTTCTTCTCAGCCAGACCCTTTTGTGAGGATCCTGTCTTCTACCTATCAGCTTGATGCCACAAGCCTATACCCAGGCTTCTGTCCAACCTAATTTCAAGACAGTGTTCTCTAAGATTGGGCTAAGCCATATTACTCTTTTGCTCTGAGTTCTCCCCATCCTCTGCATCCCACCAGACTCAGGTCCTCAGCGCATTGTTTTGTCCTGTGCTCACATCTTCTTCCCTTCACTGGGCCCACAGTCTGAGCTGAGCAGGGAGGGAGGCTGATTGGCACTTTCTGTCAAGCATCCATGAAAGCTGATAACTCCCAGCAGAAATGCTGAAGGAGAACCCATCCCAAATGCTTGAGGTCAGAGAATCACTCAGAATGGACCTCAGGAAGTCTCCACCCCAAACTCCTACTGAAGCAGAGTCAGCTCTGAGGTCAGACCAGGTTGCTCAGAGCTTTGCCACCTCTTGAAACCCTGCAGGAATTGGGACTGCACAGCCTCAATAGACAATCTGTTCTAATGGCTGACTGTTCACACAGGGATAAAGATTTTCCTTATATTCAGTCTGAACTTTTCTTGTTTCAACTTGTGCCTGTCGTTTCTCACCCTCCTGACACACCTCACTGTGAAGAGCTTGGTTCCATCTTCCCAAAAATCTCCACAAAAAGTCAGAAAGCTGCTGCCAGGTCCATCCAAATCCATCTCTTTTCCAGGCTGAACCAGTCCACCTTCCTCAGCCTCTCTGCATGAGTTAAGTGTTCCAGTCCCTGACCATCCTGGGGGCTTTCTGCTGAACTTGCTCCAATTTCTATCAGTTGTGTAGTGAGGCCCCAAAACAGAAGCACAGATGTGGTTTAATGAATGCCAAGAAAAAGAGACAACAGCTGAGGCAAAGATCATCTCTAGTACTTGCTTCTTTATTAAATTATAATATACAAGAGGAACAGGACTGGTGAGATCCCAGATGAAATGGTTGAGTGTTACACTGCAATCCTAAAAAAGTCAGAAACAGCTTTAGTAAGAGTAAATATATTCCATAAGAGTATTTAGTAATCCAACACTGAAAAAAAAACCTCAGAGAATTACAGCAAGGAACAATTTTTTCTTCCTAAGTGGATCAATCTTGAGAATTTCACTGCTCAAGCCAAGATACATATCTGTTCTGAAAAATCTTCACTCCTAATATCCTTAAACTTTGCCCAAGTATTTATAGCTTCTAGTCTTGTCTTCTAAGGAAGTCTTGGCTTGTCTTCCAGGGAAGAAATTGGAGAGAAATATAAAGTAAATACACTGTTAAATAAATTTAAAATTTACTTCTGAGGATCACAAATTCTTCAAAAGATTAGAATAATGACCTAGCAGCTGCTGTTAAAAAGTTAATATTTGCTAGCTTTTACTGCATGAGGGTGCTTAAGCCATCTTTGTTAACATAAATGGGACAGTCTGAAATAAAGGAGATTATATTATCTCAGACAGCATACTCTGTATCCTGAGGAAAAAGTGAATATGAGAGAAATTTCTAAATTTTAGAATTATAAAAATGTATTTTTTTTAAATTCTTAGATTTTGTTGGGTCACTAACAAACTGTTGCCCACCTTATATTTTTGACAGCATGTTCGTTCACTTCTCATCCCTTCCCATCTCTTGGACTTTAAAACTTTACATGTTCAGGGAGTTTCCAATGCAACAGCTGAACACTGTTGTCTTTGAGAAAACACTGATGTGCTCCTGTTACATCATCAGGAAAGTTTTTGGATGGTTTATTCTGTGTGTATCAATTTCCATGGGGAAACAGTGGGGAACAACTGATCATCAACACATCTGATGTCTCCTGACACTACTGAGACAATAAATACCCATATATGTGCTTTGACATTTAATTCTTAGAAAACATGATAATTTGTTAGATTCATCAGGGATTTGGCTTCAGACACATCACCTCTGGACAGCTACCTGGAACTCAGTCAACTCCCCATTATCCCTGAGTGAATTATTCATCTACAAACAGACCATGGGGGCAGCACAGAGATCCCCAGCTTGCTTTCATGTAGCCCCTGATAAACCCAAGAGCTTACAGGCTCACAAGAGGCAGTGCCTTTTATTTTGTTATGCTGTTAGCTCACCTGGACCAGGCAGAACATTTTGTGCTCTCACAAAAGCAGATTGGATGGGGAGGCCTCAGACTCATATCCACAACAATAATGAATGTGCTGTATTTGTACTTCCTTAGGTATAAGTACCTAATGTATTTCATACATGAGTCCCTGGCCATACTGAGCACGAGGTTTCCTCCTAACAAAAGCAGTAGATAAACTCTATTGTGCAGCTCAAGCATGAAGTGACATTGACAACTGCAGGAGGGCAAAATCTGGAGGATTTCTACTGGAAGTATAGATTCTGCCTGAAGGCTTCTTGTTTTCTCACATTTCCAGCTTTTAAACTCCATTAATAAAAGCTAAAAATACACAGAGTTCAAATAATTACTTTTTCATGAATGAAATTGAAGTTGCTAAGGGATTCAGAGTAGGAGGTAAAGCATTCAGAATATGATTTCTCCATCATGTCTGGGCGTATGAAGTTTAAATGCATGGAAATGCTAGGAAAATCTGGGCAACATCATTAGAATCACTAGTAGTAACAGGAAAATGCTAATAAGAAGTATAATGGGATTTTTGTTTTCCAGGCAAGTACCACTTCTGGTTAATCAGAGTTAAAGTTCTTTTATACTACAAAAACTACAAGTCCTGCTGTAGAATGATATACTCCTCACTAATCTCTTCTAGCAAGTATCCTTATCCTTAAATGTACTCTGGATTTCCGTCTGGGCTTCACCAATTCCAGTGCCTAGCAAATGTATCCCATTTGTATCCTGTGCCACCGAGCTTCCTCCAGTACAAGTGAAGACTGCAGAGCTTTAAAAACAAATGTATAAATCCACACAAAAGCCTATCTGGAATAGTATGCTGAATGCAACATATGTGCTAAGGTTTCCTCATTACCACTGAAATGAAAATATAGACAGACTTGTGGTAAACATTTGAGAGTTTGTTGTTCAACAGATTTTATCCCCTGAAACAAGTTTCATTTCATTTCAATACCATTCTGACAGACTACATTTTTTAATCGCAATTATGTTGAGAATGTAAAAAGCATCAAAATCTCCTTCACTCAAGTGTTCACTCCTGTCAGTGATTTCAGCCAAGTTGGAAAGACACCAAAACCACAAGTCCCAGAACCAAGAAGTATCTCACATATTGCCAAGAAAATGCCAAGCACTGAAAGCCAAAGAGGCTCATCCCATTGAAATCATCACAAGTCCTGCCACTGAAGCCACATCTGCAGCCAGGGTCTAACCATAAATTTTCCTTCAACACCACCATGAGTCAAGCTCTACTGGTATAAAATAGCACAGTTCCCACTTGAGCCAAGCAGAAAACCTGGACCTTCAAATGAACCTTCTGTTTAGCACAAGCCCCAGTGATGGCACATTGCTCAGAAGGCATTTTGCCTTTGGTATATGTTATTTCACTGTTCCAATGCATTAGTCCTGCAGAGAACTTATTTTGTGAATATCAATGGATTTCTATTAAATTTGTGAAGCTGTATAGGATCTTTTAGGTAGATAATTTAATGCTTGCCAACTTCCATTAATTTTTAACTAGGCTTTCTAGCCTGGAAGACATACTGAAACATTCTCATTTCAGATCAGGTGGGTCTATCTTGTGATTAAAGAGCCAATTTTTTTTCTTTCATTGTGATATGGATGATTAAATTTCTCTGCTAATTATCTGTATCACCTCAGAACACCCTGTGCCTGACATAAAATATTTCAACAAAATAAGACTACATTTAATTCCATTACTCCTTTTCTTAATGATGAGAGGTTGACATAAGCCTGTCAATTCACTTTGAGGTCCTCTCCACCTTGAGGGTAATGTTTCTTGCTGTTGGATGATGTTCCTACAACACCAGCAGACATTTTTTTTCTCTACTTTGTAGTGGAATTTCAGGGGAATTTTGGTACATTAGGTGACCAAATATTGCTGCATTGGCATTTTAACACACAGTTTATTCTTCTTAGGTGTATTTAGTAAGCTCATTTCTTAATTTTTTGAGGCCAGGTACCTAAGTTTCCTTCCTTTTGAAGGAATTGATATTATGTCTACAAGGAATCTTGTTGTCTATTGGTGTGAACCAATTGCTAGGATGGTGTTTTGGAGTTCTCCAAAGTCAAGGATTTAGTTAATCTGTTGTGACAATCACTCAATTTTAATTATTTGAGTTTATGAAAGTGTGAACTCTCTAGATTAAGGCTGTCACTTTATCACATTTATAAAATATTGGAGCAAACATGGCCCTGACATCTATCCAATAATATAAAATATTACCATAGAATTGTTGTTTTCTCAGTGTTAGTAAGATGGGTAGAGACCAAGAGTTTATCTCTAAATGTCTAAAATATTTAGGAAGAATAGTCAAGTATCCAATTACTTTTGTCAGTTTTCAGCTCCAAATCAAGGTTTATAGAATGCAAATGACAATTTACATCAACATTTTGCCTTCAGTTGAAGACAGTGCTGCCTAATATGGAGGTAGAACTTTTCCTAATAGAATCAAAAGGAACTTTGGAAAAGTTGTTATTGTTTTCTGGTGTTAGTTCAGATTGTCAGCCTTGGGGTAGAAGAACCAGGGTTTAAACCTGCCTTGGACTTTATTTTGGGGAAGTTGGGGGGACTTTATTTTTATTTTCTCTTTTTTAATTTCTTTGGAATTATAAATTAATGTATCCTCTCAATATCTTTCTAATGCACCCTACTGTGTCTAATTTAGACATGTTCATTTAAAGGTGGGGAACAGCTAAGTAAGGAAAATGGTGTTAATTGTAACAAATGCATGGGAAGCAACAAACAAAAAGCTCTAGAAGTCCTATTAAAAAAAAAAAAAAAGGATTATGCCATCCTTTATTTATGAAGGCACATAAATGGGGTTTCAGGAAATTCAGCTATTGATGCTCATTATGGGGAGGTGAGAGGAACCTCTGGAGACTCTCAGTTAACTTAGGCAGTGTGTCCAAGTAGATGAACAGAAACACTGTTTTGGTTCAATACAGGGATGCAGAGAGCAACTTACTGGGATACTCTATGGAAAGGTATGAGAGAAAAAACCCTGGCTCAAAACTTTGGGGTCCCTCCCTCTCTCTCCATGGAGTGACTGTCCAGGCAGCTCACCTGGCTCCTGAGTGACCACCCTGCACAGAAGGGGAACCAAAACTTGAGCCATTCTTCTGAAGAAAAACACTTTGTGCCTGGAGTCAGGGGAAAAGATGGCATCAGCTGTGTGCTGATCACTGGATTGCCATCACAGATCCTTTGATGGGGAGCCACCTTTACAGGGGAGGATAATTTCAGTCTTTTGGGTGCTACCACCTCCAGCAAGCACACTCCCCAGCTGATCCCAAAACCAAGGGATTTTAAAGATGTGTTTCCCAGAGCAGCACTGAGTGAGGGAACCTGGCCAAGGCTGCTGGCAGGAGGAGACTTTGAGCTGCAGGCTTGGTGGACAGACGAGGGCCATGGCCATGATGAAATGCAGGATGCTTGTCTGGAATTCAGTGTGGAGCCTCTCTGTGATTTCAGTGGGCTTTCATTATCTATTTTGTTTTCTATTTCAGTCTCAGTTGTTCTCTGTCTTTTTTTTTCTGAGAGAGAAGTAGAGTTCAGTGGTTGATTTTGGCAAGAGGTTACGTACATAGAATCTTTTGCATAACAAAATATAATTAGAAAATGTAAATATAACCTAACTCTATTACTGCACTGAACAATAAAATGACCACAACACAGGCTACTCTGGCACTCTGATAATTCATCATCCAAATTACACACCACATCTCCATTAGACTGCCCTTTTCCACAAAATTCATCTTGCCTTCTTGCGGCTGAAAAACAAAACCAATTTATTAAAACCAATACAAATGAAGTGATGAAGTTCAGTGTTTGGAATACAACAAGAGAAAATATTTTGAGGATTATAACCTTCTCTTATGGATAAGAATATATTTTAATGCTGAAATTTTTAAAGCAAAAACTATTCTTCATAAGTGATTTTATTTAGAAATGCAGCTGTTTTACATCATGGGAGTTCATAAGATTCCCATTAACTCTTTCTATAGGATAGGTGCTTGTTTAACTGAGCTTGTCTCTCAGCTACTGGATTTTTTACCAGTTGTCTTATGCTCATCATGGATATGGACAACATGCCTTGCACAAGGAATGTTAACCAGAAACAACAAGGTCATGAAAAGGGAAAACCTGGTTACAAGAGAGCAAAACCTTCTCCCTACACAAGCAAGGAGAAAATGTGGAAGTTTCTGTGAGAATTCTGGCCATGAAAACTTTTATTTATCAAAACCTACAAATTGTGTCTAAAAACTGTTTAGCTTTAAAATAGATGATTGAGAATTTACCAAGTCACTCATTTCCATTGGAGCCAAGTCCTGTAAGCCCCCAACAACTCGTGCACCAAGTGAAGTTTTACAGACTGCTGAAAAAAAAATCAGGCTACCATTTCTCATAAAATAAGCTAAAATACATTTTTAAAAAATACTTTTTTAATAAAAACTTGCATATTTATGAGAAAACTTATTGACTTTTGTAATACCTATCTGCAAGGTGTTTTACAAACTGAACCCATCTCAATTGTCACTTATAAAGTAAAAAAAAAAAAAAAAAAAGAACAAATGGAATCACTGATTGCAAGGATGAATTAGTGGCAAATTCAAAATGTAAACAACACATTTTGACCAATCCATGCTGTAAAAGGACACAGAGATCAAGCACAGAGTAAAATGAGAAGAGTAAGAATAATATTACCACAGTGGCTCTGAAATGGAAATATGTGGTGCAAAAGGAATTAAGGCCAGTGGAAGACTTGGAGCACTAAAGCAAGACGTGGGTGGAATGTAGACATTTGGGCCTACAGACGAAATCAGAAGAATTTCAGCTCAGCCCACACCTCCCTCTGGTACTTTTCCAGCTCCATTGGCGTTGGGGTTTGTGAGCAGCACAGTTGTCCTGGGTTCACACAGACCTGGGCTACCCCAAGCAAGTGCCCTGATTTTGGGTAGCCACGGGGCTCCACAGCTCATTTGTGTGCTTGGGCTGCCTGCAAAACAACATCCAGCACCCACTGCACAGCTTGGGGGCAAGATGTCTTCTCCTCAGCCCCTTCCATAAGGAAAGAGGTGGATCCTCAGGAGCTATAACACACATGCAGATACCCTTAGAAGTTGAGGAGGAGAGCTTGGAAACAGTTTTGACATTATTTTCTCAAAACTTTACTGAGAGACAAAATTTATATTCCTTTGTCTGCTGCTGTAGTTAGAAGTGGATTGAGATCCTAACCCCAGGCAGCCACTCACTCTCTTTTGTCTCCCATTCAGTTCCACACAAATCCTTGCTATCTTCTTGAAATTCAAGTGCTCTGTGTTTTCATAGAAAAGAAAATATATTCTTTGTTTTTATACAAAGAAAATAACTTCTGAACTCAAAACAAATCTGGGCCAAAATCAGAGTGGAGCAATTTGATATAAGTCCAAATTCTTCATGAGATTGGCCATTACAGGTTTTATGCCTCACTTCCTCTTAAAATAATTGCCTTTTTTTTTTTTTTAATTAAATAAATATAGGCAGGTTTTGGTACAAGAGATGCAACTTCTCCCTAACCAGCTCTAACATGCAGTCTAGTAAAGCAGTTGCTCTGGTACCCTTTTGTAAGAGAATTTGAAATCAAAGGTGCTTATGAGACAGGAGCTTGGAATATTCTTGTGGTGCTCTCTTTTTTTAATGATGTTCCTCAGGCTGCTCTTGCCTGTGCAATAAATACTCCATCTATTCTGGTTTCAGCTGAGTCTGACTTCTGTGTGAATTTATGCGTCTATGAAGTGAATAAATTAGATGTGAGCTGAGATGATGGAACTTAAGAAAAATTATATTCTTTCCCTTATAACTCCTACAGATTAGTTTTAGTGCCATAGCTATTGTTTTTAAAATTAAAAATGGCAGACTACCAGTTGAGTTAACACAATACCTCTGCAATACTTAAAGAATGGCATTCCCTGGCTTCTGCACATATAAAATGGACGTGGGTGTTTCTTCTTCTTCCATGTGCATTGCGGAAAAATTATTTGGTCTGAGTCCTCTGTGAGAGGTGCTGCTCAACCTTCTGGCTGTTTTTGTGCAATGTGCTCAAGATCCAGGCCCCCTTTTTTTCTTTCTCTCCCTCCCTACTCCCAAAACCTTTTAAATGGCTTGTCTTCGAAGACAATCAACCTACCCTTCACATTTGTTTTCATTTTCCCAAACTGTTTTCCATGGCTTCTCTCCATGTTCTCCATAAAAAGTTGTTTTCATTAAAGTAGCCTGTGCTCTACAGTGGTGTATAGCTCAGTTCTCAGGCCTGAGCTAACAACAAAGCCATTTGTGAAATTGTTTACCATTTGTGTTATAATGAAGTGGAAATCTGTGTGTTGCCCCACAGATTGCACAGCTCCAGCCCATGAATGTAAAAGGAACTAAAATGCTGTGACATTTTTATGAATACAGAAGCAGTTCAGCAATGGACGTAAGTTTGTGAATCGTATTAATTACAGAGGATTGATGCAGCACAAAAGAAAGATGGTTCAATGAAGATTTGTCATGTCTG
Organism: Polioptila caerulea; assembly: GCA_013397295.1. Taxonomy (NCBI): domain Eukaryota; kingdom Metazoa; phylum Chordata; class Aves; order Passeriformes; family Certhiidae; genus Polioptila; species Polioptila caerulea. Next base: position 1,308,592 of record VYXF01009492.1, read on the forward strand.
CTGATATTGCTCTGTGGCCTCAGGCAAGACAGGGGCTAGATTTTGAAATGTCTATAAAGGACTCACTGTCTTCCACAGGGCTGAGTGCCAGGGAGCAGCAAAAGCAAGGCTGCTCCTCACGGGAGAAGGAGCTGGGAGACACAGGGCACCACCCCACAGACCTGAGCAGGGTCTGGTGATACGAACTCCATCCAGGTGAAATGGGCTGTCAGATGCAGCAAGCTCCAGCAGGAGAGGAGCCTGAGACACGCTGCCATCAAGGAAGGTTTGGGGTGCATCCAGGGAGGACAGTGCCTGTCCAGCCAGTGCCAGGATGGCAGGAGGCTGGGCTGGGCTCAAGGACAGCAGCAGTGTAGTTCAGGCTTGGACACCACCTGAAACAGAGCTACTGGACACAGCCAGAGGGTGTGGACAGCAGTGCAAGATAAACCTGGTCAGGGCAATTCATGCCTATAGGTGCACTCAGAACACTGGAATTAACCTATGAGGACCCAAACCTTAGCTTCTTTGTGCACCAGTCCATGGAGAAATTAGGACACTTCTAGCTCTATTCCAGGCTTATCATTAGGAAACAGGTTGTGATGTTCAGGATTTGTCCTAAGAATATCACTTAGAAGCCAAAAGTTGTTACAGTCAAGGAAAGAGCTTTGCCAGCAATATTAAAACTGTTCAGGTCTTAACCTGCACACTCTTTTCTAGAATACGCACTAATGAAATGGAAAAAAATTACATCAATCAAATAACAGAATTTGCAGGTCTGCTTGAACTCAGAAACCCCCATACAGCTCCTCCAGTCACTGGGCAGGGTCCAGTGAGCTGCCTCCAACACTCAGCCTTTTTCACCCTTTTAAAGCACAGTTGTAGCATCTTCTCTGAGGAGGAGCTCTGTGACACTCAAAGAATCCTGAAATCTCAAATTTCAGGACACATAAGATTCAGGATGGGACCTCCATGCAGTTGTACTCCAGCACAGAGGAGTTGGTTGGAAATCATTTAAAAACCTTCAACCCCACAATCACAGGAACTCCTTACTGAGCAGAGCTGTTCTCTGTGCAACTGTACTTTCTGTCTCGAGGAGTTTGTGCCAGTTTCTGCCTTCAAACACATTCCCCAGTGCAACCAGGTTCTGTCCAGCCTAAGACACAACAGCACAAAGTTTCCACAGAGATTGAGAGAATGGCTGGGACCCTACAAGACATCCTGGGACAAATACCCAAATACCAGGATTTGACTTTTCCTAAGGACATTCTGAAATCAAAGGCTGATGAAGTAGACTTCTCTAGACTTCAAGAGCAACCTCCATGGCCAGAGCAATCAGTGGGCTCTCCACTGGTACAGTAGTTCTCCTTTTCTGCCTACACACCATTCAAATATCCAATTTTTAAAAATAATTTCTTCCCAATCTCAAGTAGCTGACTCTCCTCTGGCTCTTTTGGAGTTTCTATCCCTGAAATGAACTGTAAAGCCATGGGCATAGTAATTTATCATATACTTTTCACCACTGATCATTTGTTGCCTACCACATTTTTCCATTTCATTAAGGACTTACTTTAACTCCATGATTGATGGTGAAACAAATAGACAAATAAATCAGCCAGCTAGAAATATCTCCCTTTCTATTACCCGATGCTCTAAGATATGTTAGTTTCCTCCTCGCCTCCAAATTTAGTTTTGACTGTGGAGCAGCTCAGATAATATTCAATCTCCATGTCTCTTTCAGGTTATCCGTGTATAAAACCAGCATGAAAACAGCAACCTGCTGGCTCTGGAAAACCACAGTGCTATTGGAAAGAGCTTTTTGAGTTTCAGGGGCTCTCACCACAACCTTCTAGCACACCAGGGTGCGGATGCACAACTTCATAGCAAAAACCCCTGAACCTTGTCAGCACAACAGCTCTCAGCAGCTTCTGCTTCACACTGCTGCCAGGGGATCCGGGGAAGACTAAAGGAGAGCTGTAACAGGAGCCTTACAAATGCCATCAGCTGATCCTAGCATGCTTTTGGCACTGCCACAGGGACAGACAATTGTGCCCCACTGTGCTGTCTGGTCTTTTTTCAGTACAGATAAAATCTGAACACAGAGACAGAAGATCTGCTGAGCAGTGTCCAGTCAGACGTTGATTTACTTTTTGGAACTAGCATATTTTTGACACAACATTTCTGGTTATAAACAGAGCCTGGCAGACGTAAAAATTATAAGCCAGGACAGAAATTTGAAGGGGTTTGGTGAGGCCAAGAAATCTTTACCAGCGCACCCAACAGAGGAAAACAACAAATGAGAAATTACATCAAAACAAAAAATTACGTTGGCTTGTGCTTCAGCCAGCACAAGTCAGCACAATTCTGTTCAGGTCAGAGAACTTATCCTGATTTACATTAGAGGAGCACCTGGCCTTGCATACCTTATGATTCATCACACAGATTTAACTTTTGTGGGTGTGACCTCCTACCTCTGGGATCACTCTCGTAGAGCTGATGTCAAATGCAGTCTGTCACAGATGTATGTGTTTGTAACTATTATTTCAAGCACACGCCAAATGAGCCTTGAAATCCCAGTACATACTCAGAATTAGGATGCAGCGTTGCTCCATGCCTTGACTGCAAGTAGCTGCATCCACAGTAAAAGTGCTCAGTAAATATGTGGCAAGGAGCCTGACTGGCAGAGAAAGAGCAGGAGCTGCAGCCCCTCAGGGGCTGTTTCCTGGCTGTGAATGCAGCTTGCTGGAGACCCCAAGCCTTGCTAGGAACAAGCTATCAGAGGGAAGAGAGCAGATCTGTTTGTGCAGATGGCTCCTGTCAATCAGTTTTTAGTTTATTCCTGATGTTCAGAATTACTCCCACTGCAGAAACTTTTCATCCAAAGAAAAGTGCATCAAAACAACCCTGTTTGAAAATAGCCCTGGGTAGGGACATTTGTAAAAAGAACAACTCTTAACAAAAGAATTCAGGGAGCAGTTCAGACAGCAGAGATGATGGACTGAAAAGATGACACAAGTCTTGAGGATGGGGTGTGTATGTGTTGCATCATGTAATGGGAAATTTCCTTGGGAATAACCAGAACATAACATATCTGGCCAGTAATAAAACCAGTGATGTAATTTTGCAATCCAGTAGAGGGCAAACTTAGCCTATATATTCTCAAAGAGCTCCTAAGACAGTGCATGGCTGATGTTCAGACATGTTTATCTTTCATTTGATAACCCACAAAGATTTGTAGCAACCTACAACACCAGAATTTATAAGATGAAGCTGCTTCAATCATACCTATAACTCAGTGGCTCTTCAGACAAGTCAATGTTTATTACAAAATCAACAAACTGATAAGGAACAATACACACTTGGAATATTTTCCATTAACGTGCTGTTTTATCCCATTAATCCCAATATTTGATTAAGCAGTACTTACACACCTAGTTTCTGGAGTTTGCCCACATACATAAGAGATAAATGAAGAATTCACCTCCCTGCTCTTAACAATACATATCAGAACTACTGCTTCAAGCAGATTTGTTTTGAGCTAGCTACTGTGTGAAAGAGTCACATCTGCTTTAAACATGGGGTTGTGGGCTATGTGAAGGAACATAAGCATTTTTGGACAATATTTTCTTGAATAATCTCTTGCCCTTAGTACAAAATCATGGCTGTGCACTTTGCCCACAGCCTTCCCAGCAGTACCTCTCTTGGTCCTGGCCAGGTGAGTTGAGTGGTCCATTTTTGTTTCTCAAAGTCTGTTTCACATGTGTGCCTGTTCCCTGTTCCTCTCACAGGACTCACAGCTCACAGCCAGCACCTGAAGGTGCAAGGAGTTCAGACTCAGGTCCTCAGCTCTACAGGAGGAAGAGCAAAACTAGAGCCCCTTCCTGCTGGAAGCTCTCAGAGACTGCAACAAGATTTACCCCAGAGGAAAAGGTTTGGGGACATCATCACTCACAGTGACTTGGGGAAGGGGGAGGTCCTGCTCACACAAGTGAGATGTGGGAGCCATTTCTTGTTAATGGTGAGTTTTTCTAGTGGTAGAGCCAAAGGAACCTGAGCTGCACTCCTGTAGGAGTGTACAACCATGGTGGAAGTGACTCCTCAGGGAGGCTCAGGTGAACTTGTTCCTCAACAGTCTCACAACTCAAGACACTTGAGTTTTACTTGAAAAGCTGCCACTGGCCTGATGAGTAAATCTTGAGTAAAAGGTCTTTTCTGGTACTGCAATAAGGCAAACTGGATGCCTGTATAAAGTGCTGAGATGAAAAGCACGAATTCATGCCTGAATTTTGGGAAATACCACTGTTACTATGAGCAGTCTCGCTCATTGCGGTCTCCCTCTTGCAGAAAGCTGAGCAACCAGCCAGTCATTTATGCTTTTACTTTGGCCTACAGTGACCATCCCCACACTAAAATTTCAGCACATTATTAAACACCTCCCTGGCCTGATGCCAGTGTGCTCAGTAGGACTCAGATTTCTGCTGGCTCTTCAGAAACCATCAATGATGTCCTCTCTTGGAAGTCTCTTATCTTCTCTGGGACCTTTGGGGAGTTAATGAGGGGATGCACACGTGTGTAAAGCACACATACAAACATGCACTAACACACCATTTATACTCAAGCAAATCCAGGAATGTCCACCTGAAATCAGCTCATTTCTGCAAGAACAAACCCAACACAGCTCATTTCAGTTGTGATGCTTTCAGCAAATCCATCTCATGATCTGCCCAGCTGCTGCCCTTCCTAATCTAAATGAGTCTTGTGTCATTAATTAACCTTTCACATCATCGATCTTGTTGGGGACACCAACCTGCCTGTCTGAATCTGCCATCCAATCCATCAACACCTTAAACTGACACCACTGAGTTATGTCCTCTCCCTTCCCCAGAGTTAGCAGCAGCTGCCTCTTGCCTCATGTCTCCCACAAAACAGATGCTTTCCTCTGAAGATGGTTAACAGAGACATCAAAAACTAGAAAGGGAACACAAAGGGGGGACAAAGAGATAAAGAAATGTAATCAGCCCAGATATTTTAATCTTTTTCCATATGAGAAAAAGGCTGTTGTTGAATCAGCCCAGTTTTCTTTTCTGCCCTTTCAGTGTGAAGTCTAACTGAGAAGTAATGACTAATGTGAGAGGGTTCACCTCCTAGAGACAGAAATGGACCAATATCTACCCATCTGCCCTTCAGGAAAATGCCTATATTGGAATCAAAACTCTTCATCCCAGTAAAAATGCTGCTCCAGAACAGGAGCTACACAATCCCTTCCTCCTGGGTGAGTTTTCTGCAGATCGAAGGATCTTGAAACCTCATATTTTTACATTTTACATGTAAAAATTAAAAGAAGTAAGGCTTGACTCTTATTTGACTGTATTTAGCTAGATTATAGAAGATGTGGCTCTAGGAAAGAGCAGTAAGGTACAGTTAAATGCAGGTCACAGGTGGCATTGAAGAAAGAAAGTACCAAGGAAGGGTCCTGTGCAAGCAGAGCAGCAGACACCTTCAGGTAAACATCCTCATGGCTCTGCTGAGAGCTGGGCCATCCCTGCAGCACAGAGCTGAACTGGATCCATTAATAACAGAGGCAACTTTGGCCACGAGCAAAAGTCCTCATAGCCAGAAACTGGACCACATCCAGTACAGCCAACAGTGCATTTCTCATGAAGAAAATTGAATTCCCCACATCACATGAATTCCTAGAGAGACTAACAATTAAATACTGCTAGTGGTTGGGCTTTATGCAACATCAAATATATTTGTGTTATCATGTGTTCACTAAAGAGAAAAAAAACAACTTAGATGGGGTTTGCACTACTTGACATAGTTTCTTATAAAGCAAAAATTCACTTTTTTTTTTTTTTTTAATTGAGTGTACTTAATCTTTCCTGCGAATCTGAGAATCATCTCAACCCTTTGCTATTTTCTTTATTAACTTTACATTCATTAGCAATTTTTGTTGTTATAAACAGTATGGCCAAGGAAGCTGATACTGAGGAATTAGAGTCTCATTTTAATATTAAACTGAATTGTCAAAGATCCTAATTTAGAGCACTTCTCAGTGGGTTACATGGACGCTCTCCACAAGGATCACCAGACAACTAAATCCCTGCAGAATTCTCTGTTAATCTCTACCCACAGATATAAACTTGGCCCACCAGTGCTGAAGAGGCTCCACATCAGGTGCCACACATGAAAGAACATCCATCTCCTCTGGTCACCTGGCTCATTGCTGAACCCCAAACCAGCTTCTTCAAGGGATGGCTGTTTTCATTCTGACACTGAGTGAGGTGAGCTGGTTATCACAGCACAGCTTCTCAAGGAGGAACTGAATACAACTTGAGAATGGAAGAGGGAATGGTGGGATTTTCTCCTGCAGGAGCTGAGATACACAGCCCAAACACACCATTTTTGCAGTGACTTTTCAAAATTGACTTTTCCAGCATTAAGGGTCTGACTATATTTCACTGTCAAAGACCTTAACATTTTAATAGATTTATTTCATTTATGTACTTCAGAGACACACATGACAGGAAGATGCTTTCCAAGGCAAGCATTAGATGAATAAGACAGCTATTATAGTGAACTCTGGCTGTGAATTTAATTCTCCTGTTTGACATAGGCACACTTGCTCAACAGTCTATGCCAGAGATGCATGTTTAAGCAGGGCACTAAATCAATATTTACCATAATTTTGAAAGACATCTGAGCACAGCCTGGGAATGAAGACAACATTTGATGAATAACCATCAGTGAAACACGGGGCTCTAAAACTTTCCAGATAATAAACTGCCCACGGGGCACTGGATGTCAAAGACAGTTAAATCCATATTATAAGCAGCCAGGCCTGGGTAATGCTGTTTCAGCCTTCTGTGCTGTGTTCTCAACTACAAAACTTCTGTACAGCAATAATTCACTTTTTATGATTAAATGAACTGACTGATAGCCTGTGACCCATGGGGCTCTGTTAGCCTGTCCTCCCCCAGTCTTTTTGCCTTCATTTCTCAGAGACAGCTTTTGGACCACCCTTTCCAAAACCCTCTGCAGCTCTCCAAACAGGGAATCATCTGAAGAAAGGCACATCTCCAACTGCCAAGCCAGTTTTTGGCACTCAGTGACATTTGGATGGACCCTCTGGTGTCAAAGGCTGAGCAGAACTGATGTGGACCATTTGGTAAAAAAAAAAAAATCAAAATCTGGAGAAGCTTATTCCCCCCACAGCATAAGAAATACAGAGAAGGGGTTCACTCCAATTTTACTGATGCAAGTAGGGAATTCTGAATTTGAAAAAAATTACCATTTAATTTCTCACTAACACAAAACTCTAAAGGGGAATAAAAAGTCCATCAAGTTACAGGAAAGTTTCAAGGCTAAAACATTTTTAATTAAATATGAATTATAAATATATACATGATGAACAGAAATACAAAATGTTTTGACTATGACAGCTGAAACAAAATTAATCAAAACAGTTAAGTAAAACTGAAATATTTTCCATATCTAAGTGAAAGAAACATGACACAATTAATTTACATTCATTCTCCATTTAAAATTGTATCAAAACTGAAACTAATTTGTTCCTGCAAAATGTGCCTTCTTTGATTAAGCTGTATTTCCTGGTGATTGTTAAATTTGAAATGTTTTTGATCACCTCTAATTGAGAGATCTCTAAAAGTCTAGAAACTGCTCAAAACAGAGAGTATTTTAGATGAGAAAGATGTGACTAGATGTCCACAGCTTTGTCAAATGGCCATTTGATGATAACCTGTGTCAGGAACATGAAGAAAGAAAGGAATAACACATATTTTCAGAAATGTTTGTGAAATATTTTCTATTCCTTCTCATTAACTCCTACACATTGAATGAATTCCCACAACCTGAAGCACCAGGTTTTAGGCCTCTGCTTGAGTCTTACTTTACCAGTGAGGCCCATAAATTTCACATGTCTTAGTATAAAGAGATGAGCATGTGGAGAGTTTGTGTAACTGAATTACTAAAACTGCATTAACACCTCTTCTGCATCTCCCAGAAAAACTCAGCTATGTGTTTCTTTTAGGCTCAGGCTTTTCAAAGGCTTTGCTCAACCTGAAGCAGATGAATTTATGTTTCTAAATGTTACATTCATTTTTAAAATATGTATATTTTTTTAAGTGAAATAGATACCCAAATCTCATTAGCACAGAAGCATCAGAATATAAACTCCCTGAAACCATCTTCTTATGTATCTCACACACTGCTGTCAGCATCTTTGGTTCTTGCTCTAAATCAAACACAAGGTGAGAGCTACAATAATAAATAATGGAGTTTTCAGGAGATGCTTTTGGGAGCGTGTGAAAGCATGAAAGAGAACTCTGTCTTTTGTTTGACAATAGATGAAGCCAGTCCCCAGGCTTGGATTTACTCAAGGGTCCAAAGTGACCTCCATGCCCTGATGCTGGCATGCTGCATGTCCCAAGGCACATCCTTTCCACAGCTTCCCAACCCTTCCTGAGCAAGGGCAGTGCTCTGGCCACCAACCTCTGCCCTGGGACAGGGGGAACCCCAGGTGAAGAGACCCAGTGCAATGCAGACCTGTGAAACAGCTCCTTCCCTGGCACACAACTTCATGTGGAGTCGGGACAGAGAGGGGAAAACTCCTTTCAAAACCTACTGAGGCAATGTGGCCACATGGATGCAAAAGCTCCCCTGCTCCTCCCTCTGAATTTACCTCAGACCCTAAAAAGAGAACAGTGGCCTAAAAATCTGCCTGGGAGGAGAAAATATCAACCACAAGTGCCAAATAACCCTATACTTATAGATACAGATGGTGGAGGAAAGCAACATGTAATTTTTCTAGAGCATGAAATGGGTTTTCTTTTGCGTTTTGAAATAAGCTCAGAATTTAAAAAATGCTACCAAAAATAGGGAACGCTGCCACCTCTTCTACTGGAGGTAGGTGCAGGTTCTTTCTTCTCTGTTGGATTTTGAATAAAGATAACTGCTGTTATTTTCAATTATTTGTATTTTTCACCATACACACAGAGGTGAAACAAATCCAAGATCAGGTTCTGAGGGGAATGATGATCACACCAACACTGAGCCTGTGCTAGGAGAAAAGAGAAGCATTTCTTGTTCAGCCTAGTGAAACAAAAGCCCAGAGGGGATGTGAATGTTGTCTATAAATACATCAAGGAATACAATAAGAGAGGAAACAGAGCTATTTAAGCTAAAGGACAACACTGGCACAAGAACAAATAGATATAAACTGGCCATGAATAAATTGAGGCTGAAAATTAGAAGAACGTTTCAAAACAACAGAGAAGTGAGGCTCTTGAACAATTTCCCCATGGGACTAATGGTAGTAAATGACCTAATTTGTTCTAAGATGGATCAGCTAATTAGTTTATGAAAGGATTTATCTGACAGAGGCTGACTATGGCCTCAGCCCCAGATGCCCTTTACAGCCCCACATTTCTAAGTAATTTAAGGTATTCATCCAGTTCCTTATTGAATCGCATCTCATGACAGTTTCTAAATCCAAATTAATTTTTTCCTGAGTGATTCCATTATGCAATGCCACCAACATGCACATTACCCTCCAAACACCAAAAAATGTCTCTGCTTGCAGTAGTTCCGATTTGTTAGGTTTTTTTCAGACATGCATCACATTAAGCACAAGCAAAGTGGTGTTCAGTTGCTTAGGGCACAAGGGGTGTAGACAAGGTAAGCCAAGGCAAGAGCAGCATCCTTGTAAAAATGCTTTTGAGGGAAGCAAATCATGACCTACAACTCTTATAATTTCCATCTTGCTTCATCTTTCATACACCAAGCATTGAGTGTTTCAATCAGATTTAAGCAAAGTTGTGAACTAAGGTGTTTCATAAACTTCTGAGTGAAGGAGATAGACAGAAGTGGCCCTCTGGAGGACAGGACCTGCTCTTGCTTATTCATTTCTGGCTGTTCATTTTCAGCTACCTGAGAAGTCAGGTCTCCTCCTACCTCTCATTTGGTGACATTTTTTCCTTGGTACTCTGTCAAACCCTCTGGCTGTACCTGCCCTTGATAAGTGCTGATGTCCTTGTGAAGATGTAGAGAGAAGAATACAGCTACATCTATGCCATGAACTTCTCTTCCTATGGGTTAATAAAGTTTCTTTTAATTATTTGGGGGTTTTAGTTTGTTTTTTGGTGTTCAGCATTTGGGTTTGGTTATTTTATTTAATTTTTATTTTAAGGAAAGGAAATGCACTTTGGTCATTTGAATGGCTACTTCACCAAAACATTATTCTGATGAACTGAAATTTCTCATTTTTCAAACAAAGAATTCAGAAATTCTTTCCAAAGCAAAGAATTTGATGATGTAAGCAGGTTTCGTCAGAAATCTTAAAGAGGATGATGTTCTTTTGTGTGCTCTTAAATGCCCAGCACACTCCTTCCCTCCAGGTGCAGCCTCTCACTGTTTTCAGGGTTTGAGAGGAGGAGGTTGGGGGTTTTCTTGGGGGGTGGGTTTTTTGTTTTGGGAGTTTTTGTTTGGTTTTTTTTAATTGGCTTTTGTTTTATTTGGCATTTCTTAGTTTGGCTTTTTTTTTTTTTTTAAGGTAAATACCTTTCAGAGAGAATTGAAAATTCATCTTTTGTGAGTTAAGCTTCTACCAAAAAACCCAACAGATGTGGTGTTTAAGGGCAGAAGAAAATTGCACTTTATAAACAGGGTTATTCTGGGGCAAGGATAGTGTATTGTCTAAATGTCACCCTGGTACTTTGGGTTTTACAAAGTGAAATCATACAATGGAAAACTGGCTGCAATGTTGTGTTTTCAGTTTGGAGTTTTTAAATAATGGGATTTTTTGGGTTGTGGGGTTTTAATAATGTGAACCACTCGAGAGTGAACTCCAATATTTCCAGTTAAATTGTGAAAGAGGTGGAATAAGTATATCCTGAAAGGATACATGTAAAGGATACAATCTTTCTTGCAGCCAGTTGCCTACACATAAAGTCCAACTAGCCAAACAGGTGACCACCAGTTTTAAAAACACCACTGAACATCCTGCATGGATTATTTGGAGTATGACCCCATCATGATCTGAGCCCAGGACACTTCGTGCCTACTGAGCTGTAAGTAGGAGGCCAGGCTAGGGACAAAGACTGAAAGACAGGACATCAACATTCATTCCCATTTCCTTCTGCATCTCTTCAGACCTTACAATCAGTGACAATCCTGCCAGCCTTTCCTGGGACACTCCATTTCCCAGCATCCAGTTTGTGCATCAACCACAACGTTGTCTTCTGAACCAACCCAGTGTGAGACACAAAAACCCGGCTCAGAACAGCTTGTTTTGCTACCAGCTCACACAGTTATGTCCATGTCAAAAGACCAAACAACCCACTGAACATCATCTGTCCAGAGGCCAAGCAGTAGAACTCCAGCCATCCAGCTGCAGTCCCTTGCTCCTCCAAAACAGGGAGCATATGTTGGCAGCCCACTGGGAATGTTGTTTAGCCTCTGCTGTGGCTGGAGCTGTGCCCAAACACTTCTGAGGGCACCAACAGAGGAAAACTGTGCCAGCAGCTCTGTAAACACACTGGCACCATGGACAACCAGAGGCAGCTGGCAGGCCCTGCCCTGGCCCTGGGCACTCACTGCATGGCAATGCTCAGTGCATCAGGCATTTCAGAGGGAAGTGAGACCCTAGCAGTCACACAGAAGTTTTCTTTTGTTCCAGAACAAAGATTAACAAGTATATCATAGATATTTCTTTTTTCTTTTTTTTTTTTTAGAAAATCCCTCAGACTACGCTATGGGGAAAATGCTGGGTTTAGTCCAAAGCCCTCTCACAGCAACAGAAAGACATTCACAAGACCTTCAGTGGCTTGTGTTAGGCTGGGAGAGGAAGTAATATCACAAATTAGAAACCAGGTAAAAAGAAAACAGCATTTTTCAATGTACTGAGGATAGGAAGCGTTTTTGCCAAGGTTTTGGTTTATAGATTTTGGGGGTAATGGTCTCAGAAACAGCAACACTTTCAAGCAAGAGAAATAGCTGTAGTCAGGCTAGGAAGCACTGAAAAAAAAATGTATTTTTTCATTAACAAGGCAAATGACAGGCTGATTAGATCAAATCTAGTAGTTTGTTAAGTGACCAATATGTAGGGAGGCCGTTTGACATAATTATGCAACTTTGCCTATTTTGATTTGGGTGCCAAGCTATTGCAGCAAGTAAAGATAAGCACATATAAAAAGCATTAACCATAAAGGATAGGTCATCAATTACTGTAAATTAGTCCTAAAGCCAATAGATCTAAATTAATTTAGGTTACTTTGGCTACAGCATTGTGACAGCAGAGCTGCCAAAAAATCTGAAAGCAATCATGGATGATTTTGAATTCCTGTAGCATGAAAGGGCACTCATAAAACAGGATTGCTCCGCAGGGACTAGAATTACCAATAGACTATTTACAAAAAATCAACCAATATTGCTATAGTTAACCTTCTGAAAAAATTAGTGAGGTAACACTGTGTGTAAAAGGTTCTGCAAATAGATGAAGTTCCTGAATTTTCATGGATAGGGACTATATGCCAGTGGAATATAAAAATACTGATACAGTTCTCCTCAGTGTAAGGTAAAGACAAGTTAAACAGAGGACACAACATTTGAGGTGGATGTGTGAACTAGAGAGACCAAGTTTTCTGAACAGAGCAGACATACTTCAGGTGTATGCACACAAATTGATCAAATAGTAAAAAAAAAAAAGTATGAGGAACTAATTCTTCATGCTGTAGGTGCATTCTGAAACAGCTATGTTTAGATAGTGCAAAAGCATAAGCTGTTTTTCCAGGTGTTTTCCAGTAACACAGTGACCAGTGCATGAAATGAATGAAGCTGAGCCATTACACAAGTCAACACCTGATTTACAAGTTCAACAATACTGAGAGATGAAGACAACAATACTGGAGAAGGAAATTTAGATAAGAGCAAGCAAAAACATCAGAAACCAATTATAGAAGTTTTAAGGTCAAACACAAAGAAATTAAAAGTTCTTTTTGATCCAAGTGCTGATTCAGCCTTTGATGTTTTCTTTTGGTGGATGATAGATATTTCCCTGATATTATTCTGCTTATTCACTGAAAAAAACTTCACACAATCCTTTTTTTTTTTTTTTTCTGGAACACTATCTGAAGGTAAACTCCTGAAATAGAATTCAAAAGAAGACTTTTCTGCTAACAATACTGAATCTTCCCTTGTTGGCAAAAACCTAGATGAAATAATCTTCTGTTTTTATTAGGACCATGCTGTAGTCTCTTCCTTTATTCTGTGCCTACTTCTGGACACTGGGAAGGCACTGAACCAGCAACTAAGCCCAGATTCCTGCATCTGCATTCAGTCTTTTTGCCTGACTGCTCCCACCTTTTCATCCCTTGCTAAATCAGGATCCCACTCTGGCCAGCTTGGCTGCAAGGCAGGAAGCACAAACACCATCTGCAATGAGTTGTGTCACTGCCACAGTGCAAACTCCTCTTCCAAGGGAGGTCCTCCACCAGCAGCACAGCAGTACAGGAATCAGAAAGGTATGAGAAAAGTTTTATGGTTGAATGGCAAGGTTCACCAAGTTAGAATCATAAATTTTTTTAGGTTGGAAGAGACTTTTAGGTTGGAAGAGACCTTATCATCAAGTCAAACAATTACCCCAGCACTGACAAGCCACCACCAAACCAGGTGCCTCAGTTCTACATCTATACAGCTTTTAAATTCCACAAGGGTTGGTGCTTCAACCACTCAGTCATCACAGATTCCACATGTCTAGCTCCCTCAGCCTTTTTCCAAAGGTTATGAACTCCTTTTTCTTATCCTGAGTGTCTGCCAAAGCCTCATGTTCAGCCAGGCTGTCTTCCCCGTTGGCTTGTCCTACAGCACATGGGAATTTCCTTCTTGAGGAATGCCCAGCCTTCCTGGATCCCTTTGCCTTTCAGGGCTGTCTCCCAAGGGACCCCCTCAGCAAGGCTTGGACTTTCCTTTCTGCTGTACTGGATTTCCAGCTGACATCTGGAAAGTTGAAGTCTCCCAAAAGAACAAGAGCCAGGGATAACAAGACTTATCCCAAATGCCTATAAAATATTTCATCTGCTCCCTCATCCTGGTTTTTAAGAGACTCCTGCCATGATCCTGCTCTGTTGGTCTTTTCCCTGGTTGTTACCAATAAACACTGAACCTGATTCTCACCATAATTTTACCCTAGACAAGTTACTCAAGTTTAGCCAACATCCCTGCAAAAATGAACCTGGCTGGAATAAAATCCACAGAAAGCAGCACTAACTACAGCCTGCAAAAATTCATCATCGTGATGATTAAGATTAAATATGAACATTTCTCTCATTTCCTCTGACATCTTAACCTCACTCAGGCACCAATATTCAATATTGTCAATGGAGAGAAATGGGCATTTCCAGCAGTTTTCATCTAAGTGTCTCAGCTAATGAAAAGCAGTCCTTGAGAGGTGTCTCTTTCTTCCTGAATATTGTCCCTTCAGAGAGTAGTTTCACCCACAGAAATTAACTCTCTCAGTCATCAGTTAGGAGAAATTAATTACACTCCAAGCAAGTCAAGAAATTGGAAAAGGAGCTTGCACTGCCTCATATATTAACAGTGTGCACTTCCACCAGCCTCATGAAAAGCTAATCTTTGTTTTGAGCTCCTCTAGTTCCACTAAGATATTTTAGCACTTCTTAGTTTCACACAGTGTTGGAGCATGACTTAAAAACTGGCATAAATAGCAAAATTGTTAATGGACTCTGTGGCCTTTTAACACATTTTCTTGTTGCTGATAAAATGTCTTTTTGATGCAGGAATTCTCTTTTTCTTTTTTTTAATGGCATCGATTTCCTTTTTTTTTTTTTCAGTTATGGAGTGGATTGTTGGAGAAGCTGTTTGCAAAAACTGCCAAGATTTCAGAATGAAGGAAATGGCCTTGTTATGTCTTCCTTGAGATAGTCAGAGTCCCACAGACTGTACATACAATACTGCAAAAGTTATACCAAAGGATAATTTCTCCTATAATATCAAAGTTTTCAGTGATCAAGGCTACCAAAGAGCATGATTAATTGTATTAATTACCTTTACACAAATCCTCTGTGTTCTTCTTTTTCTCCTATGCATGCTGATGCATTGCTGCCATCATAAACAGACTTAAAAAGCAAGGGTTGCCATACTTGGCATGGAAATCACTTTTTTCCACACAGTATTTACCTGCAGTTGTTGTCCCATCAATCGTTCTTCAAAGTTTCAGTACTGCCTTCTGTGCATTTTTTTTTCAGGCTGATGCAGTTTTGTGGCACCCACTATTTACTCTGTCTCTAGCAATTCTATGCATTTCATTCAGGTGCCTTCACATTCAGTTCTTTCATTCTTAATAGGAATGAATTTTCCATCAGCTGTCATTTTAATACATAAACTGTCACATCACAAAGCTTACTCATACTTCTAATGCCAGTGATTTCTGCCTTCCCCTATATTTTTGCCTTTTTTTTCCTTCCCCCACAAAGCACTCTGTTTCAAAGAAATAAAGGAATTAATAGAAAGTGCAAAACTGTTGGGCTTCTTTGGAGACAGGGGCAAAATATGCCCAGTTCCACAGGAAAACATGCTGATTCCCACTGATTTTAACCATGTTCAGTGCATTAACTATAACCCCATGCCAGTATTTCACAGATTTGCTGTGCACAATAGACAGTAATGGCTCTGTAGAAGCTCTTAGGGCCTTTTATGAGAACTCTCAATATGAGAGAGTCTTTTATTCCTTTTGACAAGTGGATCCTTTAAACTACTCTAGTAAAGGGAAGAATGGAATAAGGCAAAGCTAAAATTTTGGCTATTCCTCAGCATGTCCAGATCAATGCTAATTAAGACAAACTATAAAAGAGACTTCTAGGGATTTTGAGTCTAAATGTAATTATGTGTAATATAACTATTAGAAACAGATCAGAGAGCTTGATGTTGAGTTTTAGTGAATCCCTGTTTTTCTCAGATGGGAGTCATACACAGAGCTATCTGAAAAGCATTCGTAACAACCCAAATTTAGACCAAACTCACCTGATTTTGGGTCTTGTTGTGACAGCCAATCTATTAGAGAGTTGCATAATCCTTTTGCTGCTCTGTATAGGCAGTTGGTGCAATGAGCAGAGCACAGAGATGATGTGATCTCAGTAATCCATGTAGCTCAGGAGGCTTACAGCTCCATCCTGTACCAGATGATTTTTTTTTTGTCTGTGCATAAAAGCATAATTCTTTTCAAGGTCAGATAAAGTATTTTGCAAGAGTAGAAGTGGAAAGTGCTGAAAGCATTTAGTGTACAAACAAAACCATCAAGCCTGCACTGTTTCTGGAAAAGCTCCCCACAGATGGGAAAGTGTGTATTTTTTTACTTTTCTTTGGTGTGTGTCAGAGATTGCTATGTGTCATTCAGAGCTGGTGAAATGTTTAGGAAGGGAAATTCAAAATTGCAGGCTGTTGAAGTGTGCCATGAGCAGAACACTACATTCTATCAAAGAGCCGTCTGCAGATTTTACCTGTCCACCTCTCTGTTTGTGGAGAGAGAATATATTTTAGTAGAAGACTTGATAAAGTTGGGATAACTGTCAGGTTTTTGGATACATAATGAACTTCTCCAGGTCTGGCATTGAAACCCCCATCTTCAAAAACAAGTGCCAGCTAAGAACAGCTCTTCAGGATTTACTAATTATCTGTATCAGACTGCCTTAGAGAAAAGGCAGCGTTCACCAATGAAGCAGAAGGGGATGTTTAGCAGAAATCAGGACTACAAAGGTGGTTTCTCCTATGGCAAACAGAAAGGAACACAGTTAATTCATCAGTGGTGAAAGCAAAACAGTCCTGAAGGAAAACAGAAAGTTTCCTACAGATATAACTTTTACCAAGCTGGTGCTTGGGTTCAGCTCTGCCCAGCTGCAGGGACAGAGATCAGAGGTGACATCAGGACTGTCACTGGAGCACAGCATCCTCCTCATGGGACAGCTGAGTTGAGTTTGGCAGGGGGAGGGTGAGACTATGGCACTGTGGAGATTCAGAGAGAGACAGGGGACTCGGAGAAAAGCATTGATCATCACAAAATGCTTTCCTGGAGTGCTGCCACCATCCTTTGGCAGGATGGCAGAACAGCACCGGCAGCTCTGCTGAGCACGGCAGAAGGTCCCGGCCTGGGAGCAGGAGCCTGTTCCTTTCAAGAGAAGTAAGAGGGCAGCATCCATCACTGCTCCTTCCAGTGTCCCTCCTGGCTGGAGGTCAGACTGGCAAATTTATGAAGTCAATGTAGCCAAATCAGATTTTTCTTCAGTATATGCTGGAACCTCTGCAGTTTCAGTCACTACTCACACAAACACTTCATCTGTGATGAAACCATCAAAATTTGAAAGATGAAAATGAAAAGCTTGTGCTACCATAGTGGTTTAAAATTTTCAGGACTTTTGTCTGCCTATGACAGTTACACCTGAAGGCTGTGGCTGGTACAGACAGAGGGTGGGATTTTCAAATTCACCATTGATGTGACCTGGCTCTTGCCAAAAGCAAACTCATTTCAGTTAACTAATAATCACTGCCCCACAAATATGTCATCCTGAGTTATCATCCTTCCACTGTACCAAGAAACAGCATGAGTTAAAAAGCCCTGAGGGCTCCTGAGCCTTCAGACACATGCAATTTCCCTGGAGATGGATACAACTAAATGCTTTACAAATCTGTACTTTTTTTTTTTTTTTTTTCTGCTGGCAGAAGAAAAGGGCAGCAAAGATGGCTGTGTGGGTGACAGATGGAAAAGAATCTTTTCACCTGAACACCTGATGTTCCTCTTCATCCTGGTTTTTGATCTCTCTTACCTGAGCTATGAATTTCAGGGTCAGTAGTTAGTAGGAAACAACAAAGATAGAGGGATAAATACTCCTTCAGGAGTCCAATGGTATTGAAGCAATACTGGGTCTTACTCTGCACTTATGTTGAAGCTGTGTGGGCTGAATGAATCCAGCCATCAGCCAGCAGGAAGAAGTCAAGTGTGGGCTCCTACAATACACAGAAATACCACTGGCAAAGGTGTCTCTCCAAAGAAATTAGCTACAAATTAAAGCTGAGAGTTCTGCAGCACCATTCACTCTGTCAGCTTCTTACTCTGTCTCTTAAAGACTGTGCTACTGCTGTTTACTTCAAATTCACAGCAACTCATCTTCCTATGATATGGTTTCAAAGCTTATTCTGTTTGGAAACACAGGAAACATTTCCAAATCAATTTCCAATGCATTTGAGATCCCTTCTGTAAGTTTTTGAGCTGGGATTCAGAGCATCAGGGCTGTGGTAGAATTAGTAGAATCTTTCACATGCCCAACTTTCACAAATATCTTCTCTGTTTGTGCATCTTATATTAGCAGTAATAAGCATTAAACCAGAAAAAATCCAAAGTTTTTATACAGGTTTCTTTTTCCTTTTTTTTTATATAAATCAAAGAATTATCCCCATAATCATCTTGCTTGAACCAAGATGACAAGAGAAAATGTCCTGGGGCATTATCTAAGGTGTGAAGGTCACAGGAGAAAATATATTCCCATGAACAATAAAGATAATGGTTTTTCTTTTGAATTTAGTGTAACATACATTTAATTTTAATTGAAATTCAGCAAAATTACTGCAAAACTTCTTTCTGATAGTGTAAATGCCAAGAATTATAAACTCAGATGAGCAGTATGAGTAGGAAATTATTCATTTCCAATGACATGGGATCAGTCTGCATAGACCTTTTATAGCCCTCATGTCACATGCACATGTGGTGCCACAGTTCAGAAACTGTTTTCTCATACAGCATAGACATTTTTCAGTGTTTTCCTACTAGAATGTTAACATTACATTTTACCTGTTGACTTCCTATTTTCTTGTATCATGGATTTGAATCCATCCAAAACATTTGCAAAATAATATTATACAGTCTGAAACATGCAGAATAGAGAGAACATATTTGAAACTCCTGTGCTAAATTTACAAAGGATTTTTTTTTCTGTTCTTCAAAAATGAAAGGCAAGGCGCATACCCTGCAAATGGCATTGTAAAGGGGTAAATCCTACTCCATGAGAAACCCCTAGAAGAAAAAAAACTTTCTAAAGCCTTCCATGTGAGGGATGCAGGTTACTGGATTGTAAACAGTGCTAAAACACCCAGTTTTACCCATATGCTTAATTCTCCACTGCTTTTCAGATTAAATATGCATTTTCAAGAGGACTTAATCTCCTATTTGCTTGCAACCTTTTTTTTTTGTTTGTTTATTTGCTTGTTTTAGGAACTACAGAAAATCTTAGTTGTGAAAAGACCTTGAAGAACATTGAGTTCAACTGTAACATGGGCACTGCCAGGTCCTCCACTGAACCACATCCCTCAGTGCCACATCTATACATCTTTTAAATGCCACCAGGGATGGTGACCCTACCTCCTCCCTGGGGAGCCTGTTCCAATATTGGACAACCCCTTCAGTGAAGTTTTTCCTGCTATACAATCTAAACCTATCCTGGTACAACTTGAGGTCATTTCCCCTTGCCCTGTTTCCTGTTTCCTGGGAGAAGAGACTGACCCAGGCCTGGCTACACTCTCAGGGAGTTGTAAAGAGTGACAAGGTTCCCCCTGAGCCCCCTTTTCTCCAGACTAAACACCCACAGCCCCAGCCACTCTCCATCAAACTCATGCTCCAGACCCTTCACCAGCTTCGTTGCCCTTTTCTGGACACACTTTGTCAGGATGGAGCCTTAAAGTTTGAGTCTGTGGGAATTAACTATGGCACAGAAAGGGCAGGACTGGGAGAATCCCTTTGGAGAAAATCATGTGAGGAAACTGCTCCAACATCAGCCCCAGTTAAGGTGCATCTCAACAGCCAGTGGGTCCTCCCTGTCCCCACCTGCCTCCACACTGCCTGTGGACTGAGTGATAGCTGTGCTCTAGAAGCAGGAACTGAAATAAAGAAATGAAATTAGAATCAGTCCCCTACAGATGGCTCTGTCACAATTAGAGCCACCTGCTCTCAAATTAACACTTATTTATATATAAATTTAGAACACCATAACAAATAAGCACCCACTCTACAGAAATGAGCTTTTCTGAATGGTGTTTCTCATCCCAGTGGATAATGGGAGGGGGAAAATGCTTTTTCCCTTGAAGGCATTCAGAGCAGAAACGCAATAGCAGCACAAAGAGTGGAAGTGTTGTGGATGGAGTAAACACTTTCCATGTGCCAGCATTTACTCTGCACAGAAGGCTTGGATAGGGTTGATAATTTTGCAAATATCAAGTTAGAGTAGGCACAGAGTACCTATATCAATGCCTCAAATCTAAAAAATGTACAGTGGGGTATTAAATCAATAAAGTGGTCAAGCTTAAAGTTCAGGCAAAAATGAAGAAAATAATAGGTCTAGAGAAGAGAAAAGTAATAATAATAAAAGAAAAAAAAAAACCTGATAAAAATGAGAAGTTTTAGTGCAAAGACAAGAAAAGTAGTTTGGAGCTCTTTAAAAGATTAAGGACTTTCACCGTGAGGAAAAAAATCCCAAATCAGTTAGTTCAATGTGTAGCTGAAATGAAGGTGGCAAACAAAATGTGCGGTTGCTAGGAGGATATAACATAAATCAAAAGCACTACTGTAATTGCTATACACTGTAAGAAAGTGATAAGACCTCTCTGGGTACATTATCCCCAGTCTTTGTTATCATATGGAGGAAAGCTCCCATGCGTTTTCAAAGAATGCAGTGCAGAGCAAACAAAGTGAACAGCCAGCCTGCAAAATTTAAATTATTAACTACAGATAGAGTTTGGAAGAGAAACTGACAAACAGCAAAAGATAGAGGCTGAGAGATATGAGTCTGAACATTGACTATTATTGACCAAAAAAAAGTTCTGGTTGGGTACGTCAGCCCCAAGGTCTGGTTACTAAATTCTTGCCTCTTCCTGAAATCAATGAAATGCACAAATACCTCCTAACCATCCTTGTGTCCATCATCTTCCTGAGGGTAGAATAGAAGCCTGAATGTTTCAAAGTCATGAATGTGTCAAAAGTAACCCACCTTTGCAGCTAGTCCCACCCATCAGTAAAGATCCCAAGTGAGGTCTCATACAGATTCACAAGTTGCTCTTGGACCTTGATCCTTCCAGCAGAGGCCTCCTGAAATACCTTGGACAAAGAATTTCATGCCATGGTTTCCAATTGCAAAAAGGTGAAAGGACTTTCCTGCCTTCCAGGAGTAAGATGACAAAGAATGCATTAAACAGGGATGGAATAACTAAAATAAAACATTACTTCTCTGGACATATTGGCAGATTTTCTCTCCCTTGCACCCCAGACATACTCTGAAAGGCTTTAGAAATACTGGATGCAAAATATGGAAGGGATGCTTCAAGTAAAAGTCACAGGGCTCAGCTCTTAATTTTCTCATGTGTTCAAAAAGATAAAGAATTATCCAGAGTCATCTCACGTGAATTTTGGCTCTTGACTCAGGGCACAAAGCTGAGAATGCACATACCTCTAGCTACCATCTATGTCCCAGAGTGGTCTGCCTTAAGGAGTTCAGCTATGGCCTTTCCAAAAGAGATCAAACTACAGCCCTCCTGCCAAGGCAGAGTTTCTGTCCAACACTGTACCCACCCCACTCCATCATCAGTGCCTTGTTCCAGACTCTGCCCTGGGCTGTTGTTTCTCTCCAATTTCCTTTTTCACCATGCTTCAGGTGACTCCAAAGACCATGGGTTGTGCGTCTTCATTTGTAACTCCTGAACCCCCATTCCCCACCTATTTATTGATCTCTTGAACTCATGTCTAAGTTTGTTAAATATTCAGCTATCCACATAAACTGCAGCAATGCAGTCATAAACCACAAGCTATGAATCAAAAAAAAATGCATTACCTTGTTTCTTATTATATTAGGAATGGAAAGTGCAGTGAAATCACTAGTCCATCTTCCATTAGGAATGGTATGAGTGTTCTGCAATGTTTTTCAGCTCAAGAAACACAAAGGCCAAACACTGACACTGTTCAGGCCAAGGCTGGAAGCTCTGAGACAGAGGCTTGTGAAGCATGTTTCATATATTTGTGGGGAGATTTGCTTTTGGGCATGCCCATCAGGCTCCACCAAGTATAAAGAGAGCCTGGAGGGGACCAGACTTCTCACTTAAATTCATCAGCAAGGTTGGATGAACCCAAGCACACAACTCCCTGTAGCAAAGAGAACCAGGTTTTCGCATCAAGAGTAAAATGTTGCTGCTGTTAACCAAGCTGCCTGTTGGAATTGGGAGAGGATTCTATCATATAGATATGGTTGAGGAGATTACTGCCAAAAATTGTGCAAATCCTAGAAAAGATTCAAGAAATAGGGCAGAAACAGGACTTACGGCCTCATGAAGTGCTAGCTAAACTCCAAGGAAACTCCATTTTCTCCAAGGAAAATGAAAAAGACTGTAAAATTCTGGATAAAGTCCCTTGTAGCTGGGGAAAAATGACCAGAAAATAAAACAAAAACACACAAGTAGCTCTACCTAGGATATTTTTAATCAAAATGTCAGGGAGTTGACATTTCTCTTTGAATTTAAAAATAAATGAGTAAATATCTGTGTGCGTGTGTGTGTAAAATATGATTATTATAAAAGTATTGCAATATTTTCATCAAGAATGGCCTCTGACCCATTGTGCAATGCGCTGTGTGAAAAACAGAAAGAGCCTGTGCACCAAAAATCCCAAAATTCAGAGAGGGGACAGCACACAGACATGGACAGAGACAGGAAAGGAACAGGGAAAGGAATGAAGGATGGTAAGGAGCAAAAAGGAAAATAATTTGAAAGATGCTAAAGGATGATAGTGAAATAGTTTCATGAATGCTTACATGGGGCTCCTCTCATGCAAAGCACGTAGGTAAGTCCTTATTTGAAGATGTTTGTGGGTAAATGGCTCCCACATGTACAATCTCATCTTGTGTGGATGGCTCAAACTACTTGTCAGCTGTTTTCATTGCTGTTTCTCTTTTAATTCTTGCACACACCACAATGCTACTGAAAGGCACTGAAGGATACTAAGTCTGAACTCAGATAAAATATTTTTCTGCCCAACTTCTTCTACTGAAACTGCTTTCATGCCACTGCCCCTTGTGCTGTCACTGGGGTCATTACTTGGCGTTAGCTCAGCCTCCTTTGTGTCACCCCAATCCTCACACACCTGGGGCTTTGTACAGGGGTCATTTCCCCAAGGAATCCCACTCCTCATAGCAACCCAGGACACATTACAAATCACCTGCTCACCCTAAAATGAGCAAAACCTGCTAAAAACTACACACTTCCCTTTAATTCTCTGGTCTTGAGGGCATGAGTGACAGGCTGTGTTCCAAAAGGCCCATAACCCTGCCATGGCACAGCCAATCCTCACAGTAATAGCTGCTCCTCACCCCCAAAATGAAATAACTTTTCCTTGCAGAAAGAATGCCCACAAGTTCAAAGAAGCAGACCCCTGATGCTCCACCATGGTGTTGTCATCTCAGGAAGGCAGCACAGTCTAGATGGCAGTTTCTTTGCTGGGCCATTTCTCTGCTGGGCTGTTTTTCAGAAGTCTTAAGCAGGATGCCATAACTTTTTTGTTAGTTACTCATAGCCCTTAAAATATTATATTGCCATCTGAAAGAGCAGAGAGAAACTAAAAGAGGGGAAAATATTGGCTCCCCAGACAATGGAAGTATTGAAGTCTTGTCTTCTGTGGCTCATGGTGAGATTCTCTCATGTCTAACAAGATATCAGCCCCTGTTGATGCTTCTTCCTTGACTTGAGCATTCCTATGTCTCCTTTGTACAGTGCCTCCAGTATCTCAGTAAGTAAATCCATACTGCAGGCTTTAATATGGTGGAGGCACAAAAAGACTCTCTCTCCTTTGTAAAGCCATTGATTTTCATGAAGCTTGTCAGACCTTTCATCACATCTAGCTGATACTGGTGGGTGGAATCAAAAAGGCTACTGGAGAGAAGCAGAAGCAATTGTGCACTCACACACACATTGTGGTCACATAACACCACATTTTCCCAGAAAACCAGACTAGAGATCTTCCTCTCTCTACAGGCCATTGAGAAACCACTTCCAAGAGAATGAAATTATTCACAGTGTATCACAGAGACAAGTTCTCAGCACGTACTCTCTGCTAACTATGCTCCATCAATGCAGATTCCACCAGCTCCAGGCTCTGAATTAACATGCAGACCAGAAATACAAAAACCCAGTCTTTTCTGCAGTTTCTATTCATCAGTTCAAGCAGGGATGAATGTACTTTATTTTTCTCCCCAGATGGTTGGAAGCTGCAAAGTAATTTAGCAGCCTATGTTCTTCTGAAAAATTATCATGCTTTTTCTTTCTTTGGTGACTTCTGCATCCCCCGCTGACTAGCTTAATGGTACTGAGAATTATGGAATTATATTGTTTTTATTATGTGCCTTTTTAAATTGCATTTTGACACACAGTCTATCCATTCATGGGTCTTTAAAGAAGAAGCTTTGCCCAAGTGCCTGCAACATCTAAATAACAGAATGGTTACCTTGAAAAGACACTGAAAATAAGCCAAGGTGCCTTTGGGACAAGAGTGCTCATTTTCAGTCCTTTCATTTTTCCATTCTCTAAAGAGGCCATGAAACTACTTACTGGCTTGTGAGAGTCAGTAAAACACTTCAGGAGAAGTTTTCCTCTGGATTTCAGTCCTAGCTTGCAGCCATATAGAGGAATCAGGAAATGGCATGATCTAAAGAAGAATAGTTCTCTTCACTAAGGCCTCACAAATGCTGGCATTTCCTGCCCCTTGTGCACCCAGAAGCACTGGGCATGGCTGTGACACTGGTCTCCTGAGATATAAAAAGGGAAAGGGTCACACTGTTCATAAACTAACCAGAGTCAAGAGCCATTTGTGGGCACTGGCCTTTACAAATTTAAGCTGTTGACACAATCACCTTCATGATTTGGGCCCTTGACAGCCAGTGCTCCTCCAAGCAACTCGCTGGGTGCATTGGGAATTACCACAGGTACTGGCCCATTGCCAAAAAGCGACTGTCATCCTTTCTGGGGAGGCCCCAGGGCTCAGCAATGAAGGCAGCATGTGCCAGATGGCTTCAGTGCCTCAGAACTGTCCCAGGCACACTTAATCTGCTGGAGTCAGGGCAGCCCATCAGTCTCAGGGAATGGAAGTGTGCAGGCTGTTCTCCATGAGGACATCACATTCCCTTCTCCTGCTGCCTCCTGTGAGCTCCAGGCATTGCAGGAGAGACCCCACTGAGGGAAGCAGTGGCAGAGAAGGGAGCACTGTGCTTGGGGATACAAGGGACAGTTAATTCAGTCCCACTAACAATCCAAAGGCTGTTTCTGGCAGCTTGCAGGGTAGCAATTGGAAGAGTGCTCTCTCACGAGGAGTACAGCCAGGAAAGGCACAAGTCGTGCTGCAGTGGCACAGGACTTCCAGCCAGCTGCTGGCACCCAGATCTTGGGCCACAACAGATTATTCAGTCTCCTGTTGACAGAGAGCTAGCAGACTTGGGCCAGAAGGGATTAGAACTCATTAACCACAAGGGCCATCATCTTGCCTAGCACACTGGAGACTTGAGGCAAGGCCGTGCCACCCTGGTTCATGCCAGAGCCCTCGGCTGGACCAGGTAGCAGCATCTGTGTTTCTCCAGAGCACAAATGAAATCTATTCTGCACACTCACAGGGACATTTTCCTCTGCAGTTTATGAATAGCTGGGAAAAATCCCCTCCTGGCACAGAAAAATATCCAACCACAAGAAGCAGTCAGGTGTATAAGACCTCCCCTAACCAGGTGTTTCAGGGCACCAAGCACAAGCACATCTCCTAAAACAGGTCTGAGTGTTCCAAGCTGCACCTCCCTGCCATTTCTTAGTCCAACAGCAGCAGCTAGAGGGACTCGGGTCTTCCCAGCCATCCACTGGCAAGAGCTCTCAAGACAAAAATCCCCCCAGGAAAAGCCAGGTGGGGCTCTGCCTGCACCCTTCCAGAGAGGAGCTCTGATAAGGGCCAGTGCTGTCTAAGCACTGGGAATTGGGGATCTAGGAGCCTTTCTGCCACCTGCTGCCACTAACCTGCAAAGAGATTGTGAACAAAACACTTTGCATCCCTGATTCCACGTTTCACACATCATCTGTTGTTTATTTTGGGGCATGATGAACAGTAGGAATGTCTAGCACACATCTCAAATACAAGGCTAATGTGATTCAAACACAAAGCCATTCTCTGACAGGCAACTCCTCA
Source organism: Polioptila caerulea (assembly GCA_013397295.1). Classification (NCBI taxonomy): domain Eukaryota; kingdom Metazoa; phylum Chordata; class Aves; order Passeriformes; family Certhiidae; genus Polioptila; species Polioptila caerulea. The sequence goes on from VYXF01009492.1 coordinate 1,334,843, forward strand.
ATAGATACTGAATTTTTGCCTTTCTCTCCAGTACCACTTTTCCCTTTGGTTCATCTCTATTCCTGTTCATTTGCCTTAACCACAGAGGCCAGAATGAGATGAAGTTTGGGAAACATTCTGGCATTATTTAAAGATTTAGCCCTGCTGCGACAAACCCTTCCGTGCTTCTGGTTGCTAATTACAAGCAAATACTTTGATAGCCATGGAAATTACTTAACTATCCTTCTACCATTCAAACACTGTGTCAAACTATGTACAAATGCACATCTTAATCCAGTTTGATCACAACCTGAAATGAATAAGCTAAGAATAGGCTCTTGCATCTTAACACGTGAAAATTGAAAATGTTTGCTTATTATTTGGGACCCATTTCTATTTGAATTAATGAGCACGGTGCTATAAATATCTAATTTCCATGAATTTCAAATAATGTGGGAGTACATCTGGGATATCAGTATTGGGGAAGAAGCATCTTTGCTTCTTTATTGCTGCAAACCAGTGACATTTCCATTTTAACTTGAGGCCTCAGTGACTTTTTCCTGCCAACTCATGACACTTCTGAGAATTTTTAGCCAGTGACCACTTCTGCTGGGAGATAACAACAGAGCCTGGCAAAACCTCAAAAACCCTAATCTGCTCAATTAACTGTGATAGAAATACTATTCACATGAACAAGTGAAAAGAACGGAATTGAGCTTATTAAAAAAATTCAGCTTTGCTGTTAGAAAAGACATATTCATTGTAAGGAAGTATAATTCTCTCTGTATTAGGATGCTTGTCTTTTATCTGTAGTATATTATCTTTCTGAATGTTACTATGAATGTGCTGCCTTCTACAGTGTTTTTTCTTTATCTGACAGCACATTCAGCTCCCTGATAGCAGGCTTTGCATTTCGAGTTTGAATATGACACACACCCACAGCTTTCCATCACAGGCAATAAATCTATTAATTTTTTTCTGGAATTTTGTTTTGTATAATGCTTTGTTTGCTCCAGACAGATGTGGCTACATATGTGCTAAAACTCTGTTGCCAGAAATGAAAATCAGGAATGTTGAGGACTTCTGGTCAGACCAAGAGCTGAGACTGAGGATGGATGGATGGAGAAAGGTTAAGTCTCAAAACAGCTGTTCCTGTTGTTGCTGTGGATTTTTCTTTTTTGCCTTTCAACGCACAAGCAGACAATTGCCTCACTCCTCAGTCAAAGTAGTTTTAGGATCCTTATGTACTTTTACAAGATCTGGCAGAGGTTTTCCACTGGAATAGATTTCCACCAGAAAAGCCTGGTTGAGAAAATCAGCTCTGTTTATGCAATCATACCAATTTTGACAAAATTTTGGAGGAAAGATAAATTCTGACTTTTTATCAGCTCCAGTCTCAGCAGTTGACTCAGGCACAAAAACCATGCAGAACTGAAGATTCTTTTGAATCTTTCTTGAAGATCATCCTTTAAAGATTTTCACATATCCTGGTTCCTCACGTAAAAAATTTGAATGAGCAAAAAAAGAGCTGTATCCAATGACACCATTAATCATTTCTGAATTCTGTGGTATGAGACTTGAAATGTTTCTCTCTCAGTGTTGTGAGAATAACAAACCCTCTCTGTGTTAGTGCTGCATTAAATTTCTGAGCATGGCAGGGCATGGGCGGCTTCCACATGTCAGTGTGCTTAGAGCAAGAGAAATGTTGAAACAAAAACTTTGGGAATGGTCAGTGCTCTGCCTGCAAGTACTTGGAGCAAAACTGTGCCAGCTTAGCCAACCCTGAGCCACAGGCTGAGGCAGTGCATTACTACAGAGACACAGAGCCCCTGCTCTTTCACAGGACATATTAATGCATGGGCAGCCTCTGGTACAAATGCTGCAGTTCCTGACTTCTTCCTGCAGCTTTCAAACAGGAAATTTTTCTATTATGAATGACATCTACCTAAATTCGTGAATAAAACATGCTTGAAACTAGTTCCTGCAAGAGGCAACTGAACCCCCAGCCTTTGGTCCACAAATTCCATCTGCAGAAATAAAGAGAACAGGTTTGGTTCAGAGAAGGAGCTCTTGAGATCACCAGATCTGGACCTGTCAGCAATCCACACTGAGTACACAGTAGATTGATGGTTAAGAGGCAGGCAGGCAAGGCAGGCAAGGCAGGCAGGAAGGAAGGCAGGAACCAGGCAGAAAGGAAGGAAGGAAGGCAGGCAGGAAGGAAGGAAGGAGTAAATAACCTTCATAATTAACCACCACAAATCTCTGTAATTGACCTGCAAAACCATACTAATTAGTAAAGTGAGTGGAAGAGAGAGCTTATGAGACATCAGGTATTTTCAAGGGAGAAAATACAAAACAGAGAGGACAAATAACAGAGGTGATCAAAATTTGTCTAAGACAAGGTAAGGAGGGCAATGTCCTCTGGTTAGCCATCCATCCATCCATCAGTACTTGAACCACAGTCAGGGTTAATCTTCGTATTGTATTGGGAAGCAGATCTCTGAATCTAAGAAATCTTAGCTAAGTGAGATGAAGACTTGACTGTGCACATATAATCCCTGAGACATAAACCATTGATCAAGTCTAAGTCTGGATCTGGTGGTACCTAAACCCAACTGAGGTGGAGTTTAGAATGCAAAGGGCTCTCTCCTGAATCTCATGGCTTAACAGGAGGGTCTCCCTGACAATTTTGTTCAACTCTGATCTCTGTGCAGTAAATAATTAAGTGTACCTTGCCACTGAATTTTGTACAACTAAACTCCATAAAATTGTTGGCTTATATCAATAAGCTTATTGCTGCTTCTCTCCTATGAGTGAAGTACATTACTCCATATGTGATAGCTGAAAAAAAACCAAAAGAAAAAAAACTTAGGAATAATCACTGATAACCTTTATGTAAGAGACTTCTGGGCTGCTTTCATTCAGCATGGAGCAGAATTATCTCATCCCTGTCAATCTGAGAGTAGAAGGAACCAAGTTCCTCATCTTGAGTTGAAGTAAGGAAGCTGCTTAGGATCCAGGATCAAACCCCAGTGCTCTGAGCCGAGTCTGCTGCAGTGGGAGGCTTTAACCATATTTTCAAAGACTGATCCTCACTTCCCATCTCCTGATATTCTTGCATGAGCTGTACAGCACCAGTTAACTGCCTCTGTCTGAAGCAGCCTCCATAACATATAAAGTCTCTCCGCGTCTCTTTTCTTTTTCTTTCTGCAGTGCACAGTGAAAGGAACTTTTTAAAGATAATTACAGAAGCAATGAAAAACAAGGAGGTTGCAACTTGAGCATTTTCAGATGGAAAGGGGCAGATGAAATGGATGCCATGATAATTTTTTTTTTTTAATATCTAATTAGATAATTCGGCTCTTTAAAAAAAAACCAGTATACATCTTTTGGCTGGGATTTTTAAAAAGTGATATGTAGGTATGTAACTTTGTCAAATAAATGGCCTCATTCTTCTTCTGTTGGGGGCTAAAGCCTTTCTAGAAACAGTCCTCTCAGAGGGAGAATCTCAGGTTGGAAACAAAAACTCCTCAGATGCCAAGACAGCAGTCAACAGGTGCAAATTTTGGCTATTCAACCTGCCAATGAGAGGCCAAGCTTTGACTTGAAAGCTGAAGACAATAAAAAAAAATGATAGCTTGACATTGGTTCTCATCTTGAAAATGTGGAAATCCACCATAAGTGCTAAACAGATCAGCACAAACTGAAATTAATTTATAGTACAGCCTACAGGTCAAGGGACAGACAAAAATTGAATATTCAGGACCAACAATGTTTATTTTACCCTAGAGAACAAAAATTCATGTAACTTCTCCATAACACAATGAAAATTAAAGACATTAAAGAAGAGAAAGGCACAGATTTCAATATGCAACTTGCTATTACATCTGGGGTTCGTTACAAAAGTATTAATATGCTGCTGCTAAGGATAAAACCAAGTTGCACAGAGCAGTCCTGATTTTCAGTCAGGCCTAAGACCTGTTCAGAGCAGGTAGGGAGAAGGTTAAAGTAACACAAAATGTGGACAGAGTGATAAATAATACATCAGGAAGCAACCTGTAAGTGCCACTGGCACGTGAGGATCTCTTGGCTTGATCCCCTGGAAAATGGGGTCTCCATCACTGGGGTGGTGTGAAAGGCAAAGACCTGAGGGATCTTCTTCAGAAATGTGTGGATGTGCCCTGGCTGGTGCCCTGTGCCATGGGAGCTTTGTAATGTTCAGCAGCAACCCAGAGAGTAAAAGAGCCCTGCTGAAAGCAGCTGCAAAAACACAGCATGCAACTCTTCTTTAGCCTCGAGGTTTGACTCAAATGTGATCCCACAGGGGACAAGAGGGAGTTGTTTTCTGCTGGCAATGGCATATCAGAGTTCAGTGCCCTGTGTTCCAGCATAACAGTGTTGGCCAACTGGCCCAGCACTGTTCTCTGCCTGTTGCAGGATTTCCTTGGGATGCTAAAAGCTAAAGCCTGCTTGAACAGCCTTACAGCCACCTCTGTTCCCTATGCTTTCCTCAATTTCCCTTGTGATATTTGGCTGTACACACAGATCAATGTCAAAATATGCTTTAACTGCTCATGTAACACTCACATTTTCTTCTGAAACTTTGCTGTCAAGCACAGGCCTTGACTATTACTTTAAAATTGCAGCCCACTATTGCTGGCTATCAACCATGAGTGAAACCCATGCTCAGGTGAAGATGATGCACACCAACACTACAGCACTGCAGCCTCCTTGTTCTGGATCAATAAAACATGCCCTTCATTCCTAAGGAGTGTGATCTTCTCAGTCTGATATCTTTCTCATCTTTATTTGATGGAAGAGGCAGCTTTGTAGAAGCATTGTGCCTGGTTAGACAGCAAAACTTTTTAATCGTTTATTTCACTGCTGTAAAAATCTAAAATTCACCCCACACCACAGCAAGGAAGGAGAATACAAGTCAGTTCACAGAAAATTAGGCATGCATGAATTACAAAAACTTCCACTGCCCTCTTTCCTTCATGTCATGAAGGAGTTGGGAAAGCAGAGATGTTATAAAGAGGAAAAAAAAGCCAAAATCCCATGATCAAAGCATTTGAAGGAGCAGCAGAGCAATTGAGTGATTAGCACAGCATGTATGAGCCCAAATGAACAAAAAACAGGGTTTGGGTGAGGAGACCTCAGAGCTCCATTCAAGAGAGCAATTTCTGCTTCCCCACCCATAAACCGTGCTGGGGAATGGAGATCTTCTGTGCAAAGGTACCAAGTAGCATTCAGCAAAAAATCCTGGCTTAAAACACTCAGGTCACTACACAGCCCCCTGCTCCTGCTCTCTGCATGCAGCAAATATGGGAGTAAAGCAAAGAAAGGAGATTCTCAGGGAATTCTCTTCAGGGCTTTGCAAATTGAGGCTAATTAAATGTCATAGAGGAGTTTTGCTCCCAGCAAAGCGAAGGATTTGTGTGTTTATAGAAATCACAAGCATGTCGTGCAGAAAGCCATCAGAACTGACCAGATGAGACAGGAGATCCCAGAAAATTCCCTTTGCAGGGGCTTGTGACCTTACAAATAATAAACATTTAGGAGAATTCTGTGTTTATCCCTCAGGAGTCTGGGCACCTCCCAGTGCCAAAAGGGAGCCTACAGAAAAGTTGCTGAGGAACTTTTTTACAAGGGCACATAGTGAGAAGGTAAGTGGCAATGTCTTTAAACTGAAAGAGGGCAGATTCAGGTTAGATATTTGAAAGAAATTCTTTACTGAGAGTGTGGTAAGGCACTGTCACAGATTGGCCAGAAAGGTGGTAGCTGGGAAAAAAAAAGAGACTCTACAAAGCGCTTCCATCTCCCACCTAGTGGAATTGTGCAGGGACTACCAAATGTCATGTTTAAATGCAAAAGTGAAAAAATATCTTCCAAAATCCAGTCCCTGCTATCCCTGTTTCCCAGTTCCACTGTCTGTAAAAGTGGAGTAATACAATCTAATGTAATTCAATCCAATCTACAGCAATCATATAGTTTTCTGTAACATATCTCAATAGGTGCTTTGAGGAGCTAAAATATTACAGCGATGGAGCCCACAGACATATCCTAGCTGATTACTCTCTTTTCCACTCCTTATCTCCTCCCTTCTGAGGATAATGCATCTAAAACACACTTCACTAAGTTCTGGTAGAGTTTTGAAAATTACTTTCTAATGTGTGCGCATTTTCCCTTAGGATTTGATGCTTTCCCCACAGATTTTTACAAATTTTTCTGTTGCTTGGCCATAAAGAGACTAAATCATGGAAAAAATATACCTTCTTTAAAAAGCAAAACTAAACGTTAAAACCCTCCAAATGCAACAAGGCAGAGCTACCCACCAGAAAAAAAAGACTAAATCAACTATATTTCCCCCGAAATAACCTTCCTGGCATTTGCCTCTCTCAGAGGTCTAAATATTTTATACCTTCTTTCCTAAATATTAAAGAACCAGGGTAGAACTAAATGTTAAGATTTAACAGTGCTAAGACTGTGGGTATAACAAGAGCTGCTGGTAGTACTGACACAGCCTGATTTTTCTTCATCATCAACCGGGTGCTGAATTAAGCCCACTGAGGTTATGACAACAGGACTGGGGGAAATGTCACCATGCTGGCATTTAACCCACCTTAAGGGACAGGAGATTGAGCCTTGGCTTTGGACACTGAAGTAAATACCCCTAAATCTTTAGTTCTTGGAGCAGTAAGGGGAGGGCAATCTGCTGTGCAAAAAAAAAAATATATGGTACCAACAGAAAGCAGTGTATTTTTCAACACAAGATCTCATTATTGATTACATTTATTTAGAGCAAAATCTAAAAAGTAAGCCAGGGCCTGAGTAACAAGTGTTTGTCAGGGTTCCCAAAGGAACCTGCAGTCAGAGACACCGACATTGATAACATGCTCACAATTTCTGGCAAAGCATGATTTAACCTTGCCTGTTTTATCTACATCTGCCTTCTGCTCCATGCAGAGATTCATAAATCTTCTGTGCACTGATTTCAGCATTTTTGCAATACTTATTTGCCTATTCCAAGAGAACTGGTATCTTCAAATTCACGTGAGCATCCTTCTTCTGTTGGTCCAGACAACAGGTTGCCTCTCCAAGGATTCATCAAGATTGAAATGCAGACATCAATCTAAGCCTGCTGCCACAATTACCCTGATCAGAATATACAAAGTTTTCTAAAACTTGAATTTCAGGAAAATAGACCTGGTCTTTTTTTTCCCCAAGCTCTCACTGCTGTGCCTTGTATTTTCATAGATAAATCACTCTCAGCTTTGCCGATTACACTCTGGTATTCAGCCATCCATCTGGACACACAAGAAATGTCCTGGCTCTTGGGAAATGGCAGGCAAGGATTTAATACCATAATTCTTCCCAGTTTTTCTTACCCTTGCTGACAACTAGTAACACAGGAGACGAGGCTGATGCTACAAGAAGGATGCAATTTGAGATTAGGATGCCTACATTCAGGTGTTTATATGAGTACCAGATGTCTAAACTCCTATTAGAGTCAACAGGGATCTAGTCAAAGGAAATCAATGGAATATAAGCAGCAAGCCAGGGAGCAGCCAGCCCACAACAACCTTGCAGTGAGTTTCATCACTTCCTAGACACCACTATGTCCCACTGACTGTAATGGGAGCTTAGGTATTGCCTGTCCAATTCCACTGACTAAATGAAGATATCTAGCATCATTTGAGACATCCCAGCATTTCCAAGACATACTGTTGGTGCTGGCAGACACAACACAAGACCTGTGCTACGTTCATGTCCCCATGGAACAGCAGCTGGAAGAACAGCGGCACATCTCACACATCACTAGTGCAGAAAAATCCTGCTCCTAAGTTTCATGTGAGCAGAAATAAATGTCGAAATATTGGTGCTGTAATTCTAAACTGAGTCTTGTTCTTCAAGGATCAACTTACATTGTTATTCCAATTAGTGCAGAGAGGGAATTTCTGTCTGAGGACTCATTCAAGTCAACACCCTTGCAGCACTTTGGCATTTTTCACCTCTACAGCAACACTGGCTATAAACCTGTTACATTTCTTTTGTTGTTGTTGTTTTTGATTTTGATTTTGTTGTTGTTGGTTTTGTTTTATTAAATGAAATTGGAAATCTTGAAAAACCCATGGAATCTCTGCTGTTGTAGTGGTTCTTAGGAGTGCTGCTGCAGCAGAGACACAGAGACAAAATGTGGAGGTCTGTTCATATTTACACATCAGAAAGGCAGTGTCCCTCCATGACGGTCCAGTATACCCTTCTCACTCATCAAAAAAATATCTCCTTTTTGGCGAACATTATCACCTGGACTCCATGGTGCTGTTGACAAGATCAGGTGTGTTGGCTTTCAAATGACACATGGGACAGTAGATCCCTTTTCCACCACACAATGTAAACATACACCTTTACTCTGGTAAAACCTATATTTTATTAATTTATGGCAGTATTTGGGTGCATCTGTGCATTTCAGCCTCTGTAAAGTACAACTGCTTCTCAGGTAAGTACAGTCAGTATTTATACAAATGTTGTTACAGTCTTAGTTAAATTGCTAAGTCTGAAAACAAAAATGGTAGGCTCACAGTGAAATTTGCTCCCTTTTCCTAACTCTTTCTAATTTCTATTTCCAAAGCATGAGAGTATAAAAGTGACAACTTCCATTGAATAAAATATTGATTTTTTTTCCTGAATGATGTCCATATCAAAATCCAAATCTAACAAATGCTAACAAGGAAATAAGAAAGGATCTTTCAAGAAAGAATAAGTAATTTGTGATAATGTCTCCACAAACTATAATTTAAAGTGCCATAGGCCTCATTTTTGTACAATCACTAAAACTTTAAGCACCAGGAACTACCTTTCTTCATTACTGATTTTTCAATAAACTTTATGTTTTACATTGGAAAAGATTTAGAGGCAATTCTTCCATCAGCACACAAGAGATTTAGGGATGTTTCTTCTGCTGGCATTACTGGAAGTTAAACATGGTTATCTTTCCTGTTCTTAAAGAAAACCAGGAACATCTCCCTGTCTTTCAGTTAGCCCATATTAGCTGCCAATCAGAATTTCTCTGGTGAAAAATATATATTGTAAAATATAGTGAAGCTACAGCAGGAAAGTATGTGGGGAAGGCTAACAGTTGGAAGTCCCTTACAATATTCTGCTGTCACAGATAGTTTTAGCTATCTATAACTATATAACTATATATTATTATCATAATGCTGTGATGGTGCACAGCATTGATCACTTTCTATTAAATCACTTTTCTATTAAAATCATAAAAAGCACTGTAATTTTCTTAAAAACAAAAACAAAAAAACGATAAAAGAGAAAAAAAAAAAAAAACCAGCATCAAATTCCTTAACTAATTCCTTAACGAATTGTCATAACTAAAGAGTTTGAGGGTTCATAAACAACTTCTGTCCTCCCTCCTTCCTTGGCTAATACCTTAATCATTTCCACTGTGATCATGCATGGCTAGAAATTCTCAATGCAGCTTCTGAACGGCAGCTTGAACTACTTTCATAAGAGCCACCACTGCCTTTTCAGTGGCCCATTAAAGATTTCTGTGTTTCAGTCCAAATCAGCCCTTTAGTGCCCCTGAGCTGGACAAACCAGCAAGGCAGTTTATTTTTTGTGCTACAAGTGCCTTTATAGGCAAAAATATACACAGACTACCAACAAGAAAAAAAAAAATACAGGCAATTTTCCCTTCTCAATTAATGTAAGGGAAAACTAGTTGATTTTATTTACCAAAAGTAAGTAAACTTTCTTGTAAAATGGAGTATTCAGTGTCCTCCCCTGCCATAAAAAAACTCACCCAAAACACTGGGAGCAGAGTAGGACAAGGAAGGAAGAGGAATGAACCCCAAATGAGAGAGTGAAAGATACAGGGTACAGCTACTTTCTGTATTAGCACTTCAGCCTCAGGGAATTCTAACAATATCAAGATAACTCAAGTGATTAAATCT
>VYXF01009492.1:1354695-1386265 GCA_013397295.1 Polioptila caerulea
TTACCTTGGAGCCCTTGCCGGAGCAGCGGACGTGGTTGCTCACCCCGGCCGTCTGGTTCATGCTGCGGCCGGCGGGAGGGCTGGAAAGTTGGGCTTCGGGCACGACTCCCCGAGGAGCGGCGGAGGGGGGATGGCAGCAGGCAGGGCAGGACGGGCTGTGCCCGCACCGGGACCGTCACCCCGCGCCGGGACTCTGCCCCCGTCCGCCGGGGTCTGCGCGCTGGCGCCGCTCCCGGCTTCCCGGCTCCAAAGCAAAACCCGAAACACCCCCCCGGCCCCGGCACCGCTTCCCTCCCCCGCCCTCCAAAGCAGAGGCGAGGCGAGCCCGGCTCTGCCCGCCCCCCGCCCTCCGAGGCCGCCGCGGCAGCGGGGAGGGCTCGCCCGGCTGCGCTCGGCTCCGCTCCGCGCCCCGCGGGACGCTCCGCACCCGGGGCCCGGGCCCGGCACCGCTCACTCCTCTGGCATCACATTTTTAATCCCCAACCCCCCGGCGTGGGCTGTGGGAAATCGCGTTAAAGATGCCACGGGTTCCTGCAGAGCTGGGGTTTCACCCACTGGTGCTCGGGGTGGCGAGTCCAGCTCTCTACAGTGAAAGATATTTCCTTACGACCAAGCTGAAGGATTTGGGTCTTACTTTTTGGGCAATTCCTTTTCCAGGTGTGCTAGAGTTAAGGGGTTAGGTTTTTGGCTTTTTTGTTGTTTTTCATTTTGGTGAAATAAGAGCTGCACAAGCAACTCTGCTTTGCTGGTAAAGATTCGGTGCTTTAAGTTTGTGGATTCTTTTAAACAAACAAACAAACATAAAATGCTTGGGATATCATTATTGAGATATTCTTCTTATCCCCTGTCCACCCTTCCACTTCAGCCGATGAGGTCAGACACGACCTCCTCTTTTATACAAAAAACAAATGTATGCAAAAACTATGGCAAAATTCAGTTCTCAGAGTGGCAAAAGAAAAATCAACCAAACAAAAAGCCCAGCATACTGTATGTTTGAGTAAGAAGATCTGGATAGCCAAGGCTAAAAGGATCCACACTTCATTTTATCAAATCAGGGTTTCTTTTGTCTTGGGATTAATCTATCCAAATAGATTGTTTCAAATATTTTAAAATTCCTACAACATACTTTAAAACTTTTAAATAAATAAAATCCTTTCTGGGTGTTGCAGAAAGAACAGAAATAGTTGCTTGTCCTCTCCTAGAGTCCGTGCTGCTTTGGAGAAGCCCAGCTCCTTCTTTTCTGAAGGGCAAATAGCCCACCTTTAACTGGCTGCATCTTATAGCCCTGTGGCTCATGGAGCCTGCCATGGAGGCTGGCAACAGAATAAAGTGTAGTTAAAAGGTAAATTTAGTTAGAAGCACTTGGTTTCAGCTCAGAGGCAGGAGAGAGAACCCAGTGCCACCCTTCATGTCAGCAGGGCACACCGGTTTTGAGATGAGAGTGGCCATCTAAGGACTGCTTTTATCAGAGGAACAAATCCCCCGGGGCACAAACCACCTTGTCAGGGTCAATCTTTCCTGCTCAGGCAGCTGTCCTGTTGTAATGACCACACTCTGCTCCTTAAGCCTGCAATGTCAGCTCCTCTTTAGCTCAGAGCACTGTCAGTGAGTCCCCCTCAGGGACAACGGTCCCGCCAATCTCCATGGGCAGTGGGTGCTGGCACCCTGATCTATCAAGCGTGCTCAGCCCCAAGCACCACATCACCACTATTCCCTGCTACAGCTCTATGATGATTTATACTTTTTTCCACTAATCTTAATTTGAAGTTGCCTACTCTGACCGCTCCATTCAAATGGTTTGGTTTTCATACCTTCCCAAGCAAAATATCTGCCAGTAAATACAACTATAGACTTTGAGTTGCATATTTGATGGGACCTGGCATCATTATTCTCCCTCAGCATGATTTGTTGCACAGAGACATGCAGAAGTCCCTGGACTTATTTGCAATTGTATAAGTGAGCAGGAGAAATTTGGGGGGGGGGAGGGAGAAAGAGATAGGCAAGCAAAAAAAACTGCCCAAAGAGATTTCAAATCCAAGGCAAACCCTTCTGGCCACTATATGGAGCTGATGAAAAAGTTGAACTCTTTTCTCTCTCACACACACAAAAAATATTTTCCATTACACAGAGTGTCATCCCACTGGGTTTAGCAGTCGTGTTCTGAAGCAAAACAAGAAACACCACTCCACTGCCCTTTCTGAGCAGAAGGCCCCTCTCCATTCTGTAACCAGTCAGAGCAGGCAGGGGGTCTATTTTCACTATAGGGCACATTTTGTCTTATTCCCTGTCAAGAGAGATGCAAGGAAAGTCTCCTGCTCTCTCTCATTTTTCCACTTAATGCCTGTCCCACTCATGGGCACCTCCATTCTCACCTAAAACCAAAACGAATATTATGGCACTGAGCCTCCCTTCTCTGTAGGAAAGAGCAATTTCCAACTGAGATATCAGGGAGCATTCACAGAAAAAGGCTTCTGCTTTCAAAAATGTAAGCAAGCATGTTGATGTTTACTAGCTCTTGAAAGGAGACTACTGAATGCATGATGGAAGTGCAGCCTTTGAAATTTGGGAGAAATTGATTACATTTCAAACTCTGTAAAAGCCTCCTTACTGGGAGATCTTGGGAGAAAAAAAATCACCATCATCCTTCTTTCCCCCTCAGTGCTCCTGCACTGAGAGAGATCCCACCTCTGCCTATCTACTTCCAACTTCCCCAAGGCAGGACATATCTGTGCAAGCCTACAGTGTCCACCATCATTTTTGGCCCTTGTTTTAGTGAAAGACCCCAACTTCTGCAGGAAATCAGCAGTGAAATCATTACAGCCTATTGTTTTTTAAACTGGAGCTGCTTATATATCTAGAAAAGAGCAGACAATGCCACAAACAGCACAGAGTTTTCCAGTGCCTGTGAGAAAAGTAAGTGATTTATAGATTAGTATTCGTAGACTGCTTAGTGAAGTGTGAAGGAACAACAATATACTGTCATATAAGCTGTAGCATATAAACATCCCTTGGCATTTTACACTTTGAAAAGGATTATACGTAAGCTTGGCTGAGAAGAGTATTAAAAAGGAATCTCAGTCATACTTTTTTGGGAACATTTAGTAATCTGTCTTTGGAGCTGAGCCAAAGCTATGGAAAATGAATGCAAGGAAATCCATATAATCATGACATAAGACTTAAAAATAAAATGAAATTTTAAAGCAAAAATTATGCCACAAAATTTAATAATGTGTGGATGAATTTTTGAGTTTTTCAAATTCATGCTTTGCAGATGAACTCTGTAAAGCTGACTGAAAATCAAAACTGAAATCCAGAGTTTTCCATATTTATCCTGGCTCCAACAGCTGAGTCTTTTGAAGAAATATCCAGTGTCACAAAAATCAAAGAAAAAACACAGTATTGCCAGGACTGTTACATGCATCTAGTTTCAAGTCCCAGGTTAGATTTAGATGAGAACCTTTGAAATATTTCTTATTGTTTTAAGTTCTTCCCAGGAGCCCGTTTTGATCTAAATTTGAGGTGTCTGGGGTATGCTCTCTGAACCCCAGGGGTTTTTAGGTTTTCTCAATAACATGGCAAAGACACAACCCTGCTGATTTCCTTCTCCAATATTTTCAGTAGAAAGCTGACTGAGATTATTTCAACCCCTCATCACTCAGTAATTTTTGACATCACTTGTGATGTAACCAGAAAAGCACATCTGTTTTGTACAGGTCACAGCCAAAGTTCAGGGACACAGAAACTGAAATGTGAACTGGCACTTGTACAGAGTTCAAAGAACTGCAGAAACCACCAAGGTTCACCTTGCTCTCCACCTCAGAAGAGAAAAGTGGTTAAAAGGCTAGTTTAAGGAAAACAGAAAGATGAGCAGTCAACATGCAGTGAGGGCAGAGAAATCAAGAGCATGGGAGACAAGAAGGATGTGAAAATTGAGACCACGGAGTGCTAAAGAACACAATTCCAAAAATCAATGCGATGTTGGATCAGGAACGAATGCAAAAAGCCCAGCACGGGAAGGCTATAATTAGATGGTTTAGTCATAGCCAGGAGCCTGACTGAGCTTTTTGAATCCACTCAGGTGGACAGAGTTAATGCAGAGTTTGGTTTGATTGTTAGAGCTCTTGTCATGACAGCAACACAGAGGAGGGTCACAGGAGCTTTTAGTCTCCACTACAGCAACATGGGTAAAAGCCCACCAGCATACACAAGGGTCTCCCAAATTTTCTTCTAACTATGGAGCAGTGATACCTGCAGACAAGAGCATCTCCTACTGCAGCTGTTCTTCTGGAACTGGTGTGGGCTCAGCAAAACTCTGGAAAGCAGAGAATGACCCCAGCAGCACTTGGACCTGTTCTGCCCACACTGTGCTCTGTGGCTCTGCTGTGGGACTGCAAAGACACAGTCTCCACTCTCAGTTCCCTTTCATTGCTACCAGTGGAGGTTAATTAAAGATAAGGTAATGATGGGGAAATGCCAGTGTACAGTAACACTCCCCAGAACAGAGACATCTCTATAGACTTCCAGATTTTTCAATAAGCAGGGAAAAAGTGGTGTTCTGAGTGCCCCAAAACCTTGATCATGAAGAGAAATCTTTGCTCAGCAGACCCTATTATGACATACCTATGCTGACTGTAAGAGGGAGAACACCCAAGCTGCTGCTGCCAGCACAGAGCCCAGCTTGGTCCAATATCCTCTTCTCAAGAAAGATGAATTTTGGTTCTGTGCTTTCAAAGCCAATTCATGGCATCTCTGCAGCCCCCCTGCAGCCTGCAGGCCTGACTGGTGACAAAACCATCCCTGAAAGAAGTCGATCCAGTGAAAATCACAGAAGGGTGTGAGAGCCAAAAAGCTCCACACTTTTCTGGTCTTGTTTCTCTCAGTGTACTCACATCAGCTCTCGTCTCAACCAAGTCCATCCTGTCTCCTCAGTTACAGTTTCCAAATGTTTTTTACCTGGCTTGTTATTCCCCCAAGATACGATGGCAAAAGAGAGTTTAAAATGCAAAACCCAATTAATTCTACAATTCTGGACTCCTCTGCTCTCCCACAATATTCCTCCTGCCTATCTCATCCCACTGTCAGAATTCACAAACAAGTGGTTTCACAAACACAAACATGGAATATGGGATCCAAGCTTTGCTTTTGGCTCAGCTGCTGATCCACTGAGTCCTTTCAGCTCTCTGGATCATACACATTTTCTTCCAGCTGCAGGTCAGCCAAGCAGCTCCTCTAACAGCACTGAGGCACAGACAATCTGGTAGATTTGGTAAAGGAATTTAGGGGAAGCAAAACACACAAGTTAGTTAGAAAACAGCCAACTTCACTTTTATATTTTGTAGGTCCCACAGGCTCTAAATTCACTGAGTACCAGAGAGCTCCGGCTGAGGTACTAAACCTGCATCCCTTGAAAGTTTTGAACTTGCCCAGTGGAGAAATCAGGGCTTTCAAGGCCAGAGAACATATGTCCTGTGTGAACAGCTACAGTTTTGGTTCTAAAGGCTTTTTTCTTTTTAATTTCTGGGGTTTGTGCCTGCTTCTAGAACTGCATTTTAGTTTATGCTATGCAGCTGCTGGATAAGCAGTTCTTTGGCCAGATGCATGAACACTCCCAGGTGAATGCTGTAACTATTAGGAATGTTTTAAGCATGGCATTATTAAGTAATAATTTACTCATTCCATTTAGTCTACGAGGTCTCCTTATCGAGGAATATTATTCATCAGCACCACTCCAGCTCTCACTCTAATTTATTTATACTTAATGGCCTTTCAAAGACATCTCTCCACATTACTTTCAGGCACCAGAATATATATGGGATATTAAATCACATCATGATACATGACATGTTACAAAAATATTGCATAATTTATATAGATTATAAACATAAGAAAAATCATCCAATAAACTCTGCCATCAAATGTTCTTCAGGCTAGATTAAGGCTACATGAGCCCTTTTAATTTAATAAATCAAAGAGAAATAATTTTATTCAAATCTCACCTTTGCAGAAGAAGCAAGCTGTGTGAAGCAGATGAAAGATTGGTGTATGTGCACTGAAAATGAGAGGCACCTATCTAGCTAAAACTCAGAGGGGTTTTGGCAGTGATGCCATAATCCTGCTGACCACAACACAGTGAAACATTTTGGCCATGCCTGAGTTAGGTGACACATTCAAAGAGAATCTCTGACCCTTGCACTGGTCACCACTTATGGGTTTTGAAAGTTAAGGTCACTTCTGACAGCTGCAAAACAATGCACCAAGTCCATCCTAATTACAAAAAAAAATTTTTATTAGGTTCTATGTAAATTTCGCTTTAGAGAAAAATGAAAAGAGGTTTTTTGCTTTGGAATATCTTTGGAAAATAAAAATAAAAATTAAAAAACATTGTATTAAAAAGAAAATTAAAGTTTCACGATCCATAATATCTCATTTAAAAAATGAAGTGTAGGTGGAATGACTGTCACAGAGTTGCTCATAGGAGCAGTAATTCAAGTCCATTTCCCTGCACTTCTCAGTTGCTCTTCCCTTGTCATGTTGCAGAGCAGTTGTCTTTTGGAGAAGCAGTAAAAATCCAGCATGGGATCTGCAGTTCCTCTGTGGATCATGGACATCAGAGAAGACTTGGATCCACAAAATAAGAATTTTTATAAGGGATAACAATATTTTGGAATCAAAACATTAAAACTGTTCCGTAAAAAATATTAAACTCTTCCCCTGGTAGTTAAGAAAACTAATGATTTTTTTTTCTTTGAGGAGGTGATGAAATCCACACTGCTCTTCCTGGGATGAAAAAACAGTATTTCTCAATGGTCAGCTTTGATGGAAAATTCCCAAGCAGGCTCAGTTTTCATTTTTGTTCTGTGTGAACTACTTTTTAGCACGAAGGATGCGCAACACAGACATGAACTATCCCCGAGGCAACTAAAGCATTTGCTTAGATGGAAAAGGAACAGTAAAAAGATGTTTTAAGCCAAGATTCTTGAAACCATATCAGTTCTTCTGAATGCTTCAGTTACTGGACAACAAGCCCAAAAGACTTTCCTCTTTTTCACAAAGTGCTGAGCTGTAAGCTTTCACTCCCTAAAATCAGGTGCTTTTAAGACTTGCATTAGGCTCCTGAAGAGTTCATGTAGCAGCTTCTGAGTTCTGAATTGCGTTTTTAACTGTTTATTTTGTCAGCCTGGAGTGGAAATCAAGGTAAAGGATGAGAAACTCGTGACCCATCAGCCTGCAGCAGGTCTCTCCAGTGTGCAGTGCTCTATGCCACAATCAATCCCCCAGCTCCCCACATCTCTGACTGGGCAGGCCCTTCTGGTTTGAAGGGGCTTTGCCCTCTCTGTACCCTCCTGCTCTTGACAAGGAAGAGAAAGTTGAAAAAACTAAGTGATTTAAAAACCTTTTCAACCTCAAACTCTAAGATGATGCAATTTTCTGCAAAATATTCTCTTTTATCTACATCAATACAATGTATGTAATGGATGGCTGTCTGCCCATTTGTTAGGGACAATTACAGACCCTCTGTTCACTCTGTGTAAAGACTGCCTGTTGTCTTCCAACACCCACTGTTCAAACATCCATCATTTACAAGCCAAAAAAAAAGTAATTTGATGTTGAAATATTTGAAAACCACAGTCAGGTGTACAGAAACACAAATAATCTGATGAAGGTGACATTAAATAGTAAGAGCTGCAGAGAAGCAATCAATCTTTTCTCCCTCTTTGTGGTATCTCTCTGGTGGTGCTGGGTTGATCAGGGAGGTTTGATACAGATATGGGTGGAAAGAAGCAAGCTGGGGTGGAATATCCATTATCCCTCATTTCAACACTTTGGAACAACCCAAATCTGGCTGAAGCCTTGGGCTGGGACCCCACATTGGAGTACTGTTCCTACCATGGCCACCACAAACTCTGAAGAAGCCAAAGAGCCTAAAAACACATTTCTAGAGAACTCTGCAGCAACACAGCACTGAAATTCTCAAAGTGGTTTGGAGTGATTGCCCAGGAATCCACCTCATCTTCCATCCTACCACTTCTCAAGCATTTTACCTTGCTCGCAAAAAACAACCCAAACACTGGAAGTACTCAGAGTTATATGTCAAAAAAAATCACTGAAATGCTACAGATGTCCCTAATACCAACATCCTGCTTTGCAAAACAAGTTCATCTGCTGAAAGGTTGCATTGACTGCTGCAGCCTGATGGACAGAAAAATCTGGAGTAAATGAGGTACATTAATTTTGAACATGAAGGTGATAAAGATAGATATGATAAGATAAAGAAATTATAAAGATAGATAAAGATAAATAAATATTTTTCAAGTTTTCTTTACCCCTTCAGCAGCAGAGCACCAGAGGGCAGGGTTTAGCCTTGAATACTCAGTTTGGGGCAAGTTTTATCACCTGGACAAAGCAGCAAGCAGAGGAGGATTGGAGGCTCTGCAGAACAAGATGGGATCAGGAAACCTCTAACACAGGACTACAGCTCCTGCTCTGTATTGTGAGGTCAAATTTGATCTCAAAGGTGTATTCTGAAATGCAGCTGAAGATGGCAATTTCACATCAGCCACAAATTTCTTGCGTTCTCTGGTTCATTTCTCACAATAACTTCTGCAGCTCCAGTGTTTCAGGGCTGACCTCAGAAGAGTTCAAGCACAGGTTTTGGCAGCAAGATTTAGTTTTTTATACACTGAAAAAAACACTCTTGTATATCTTATAGATCACAGTTTCCAACTGAAGCCTGA
The DNA here is from genome assembly GCA_013397295.1 of Polioptila caerulea. Classification (NCBI taxonomy): domain Eukaryota; kingdom Metazoa; phylum Chordata; class Aves; order Passeriformes; family Certhiidae; genus Polioptila; species Polioptila caerulea. Next base: position 1,363,431 of record VYXF01009492.1, read on the forward strand.
TTTTAGCAGCATATTATTTACAGCCTGAATTTAGATTAAATGGGGCTCTGGACATGCTCTCCATCTCATCCTCAGAGCTCTTTGTTCACACTCACCTAAGTCTGTTTTCCTGGATCCTCCCAGGCCTCTGTCCTCCAGCTGCAACCCCATCTCACCCTGGTGCTTCCCACCTGTGAGCAGAGAGCTACAACGAGTCAGAAAGTTACAACAGGTCAGAAAGTTACAGCAGGTTAGAAAGTTACAGCAGGTCATCCCACCCAAGCAGCTTCAGGGAAGGGCCCGATGGCTGGGTTGGGTCTGTGAGCCCCTAAAAACTGAGGTTGCAGTCAGGATGGTGCCTTAGGTCGACCTTTCCATCAATGTCACCACGTGGTATTTTCAGGCCCCCCAAAATAAGTCTGGGTTAATAGTGCCTGTAAAGCTTCCTGCCAAGGGATATCAGACATGTACAAAATCTATTATATGTGAAAGTACCCTGGTAGTATAAATCCTGAAAATACACATTATAACAGGTTCTATTTAAAAGGGCATTCCAGCCTCTACCTATGTTACAGTTTACCTGGGGCTTACTTTTTGCTTGTTTTAGGGTTTGATGGGTTTTGGGGGGGGTTTTAAGGCAGGCAATATTGTCTCTCTAGGGGTATTTATTGTGGTGTTGCATAGGAACAAATTTTAGTTGCCAGGGAAGACAAAATGGCACATCCCACTGCAAATACATTCAGGAGAATTAATAGACAGCAGGAGAAAACCTTTGAGATGACAGATTCTCCCTGCATCAAGGGCAGCAAATGAAGCAATCATTGCTACAGCAGTTACCAGAAAAACTAATCATGCGTTGCTGTGCAGGTGTAAGTGCCTTCTCTTCTTATTATTATTTTTTCTCCTGCGTGCTGTTTCTGGTGTCTTTATCAAACCCTTTACAGAAATAAGTTTTACTATATGGACTTCTAAATAAAAGTGAAAATCACATAGGAGCTTAGAGAAACTTGACAAGAAGGTGCTCGTTAACTTAAATGAATCAATATTTAACAGCCAGTTACTTTGAAGCACAGAGTGTGTCCAGGCTCTCCCTCTACCTCCATATAAGAGATCAATGAGGAATAATTTGCACTATGGTGATGACACAGTCAAATCCCAGACAGCAACTAAACACCACGCAGCCACTTTGTCACTCCCCCAGCTCCGTGATGGGAGAGAGAATTGGAAGAGTAACAGTGAGAAAACTTGTGAGATGAGAAAAATACAGTTTACTAGAACAGAACAAAATAGGAAAATAATAATAATAGTAAAAGAGTTAGAATATACAAAACAAGTGAGATCACCACTCACCAGTTGCCATCATGGGCAGAATAGACTTGACTTGGGGAAATTAATTGGTTACCAATCAAAGAGAATAGGATAACAAGAAATAAAAATTAAGTCTTAAAATGCCTTCTCTCACACACATCCCTTTTCCCTGGGTTTAACTTTAGTCCCAAATTCTCTGCCTCCTTCCCCACAGTGTCACAAGGGCACAGGGAATGAGGGTTGTGATCAGTTCACCACTCATCTCTGGTCCCCTCTACCAAACCCTTGCCATGCAAATTCAGTGGAGTTGCCAGTATTATTCCAAAACACAGCACTGGACAAGCCTCTGAAGGAAAATTAACTCTATCCCAACCACAACCAGAACCACTCAGAACCAACCAGTATCCACTCCTTATTCTACACTGTGATGTCATGCCCAGGCCCATTATTTTCCAGTTCATCCCAATAAATCACAATCCCCTTTCCTGTTGATATGCACAGTGTTGGATTGTTGCAGGCTGAAGCCAGTTATGGTTCCATCACCACTGTACTTGTCTGGTTCTATCACCAAAACTCATTCTTGATTTTTTGGGTGATTTTACTGCAGTGATATTGGTACAGCAGATAGTCAATCCAAAACACAATTCTATGCCTGCTAGAAGGGAGAAAACTAACTCTTTCCTAGTTGAAATGAGGACAGATTCTTTATAGGAAAACCATCCTAAAGAATTCATGAATAAGATGAAAAAACTTGCAATGCAAGCAGGCACTACCTACTTCTAACTAATATCGAAGGAAAACCATCCAGACTTTTAAAACAAAAAACATTGTGGCTTTAGTACTTTAGAAAAAGTCATACTTAAAAAGTAGGGTTTTTTAAAGCAGTACTTAAAAAACCAAAAAAAAACCTCTTAGGGGTTGTGGTCTGTATTAATTACAGTCTGTCTAGGGAGGGGAGGGGGAAGTGAAGTTGATTATTTTAGTGATGAGTTATTCAAAATGAAAAAAAACACAAACAATCAACTGAAGCATTTCAATCAAGCCTTACACATAAACCTGGCACTACACAAGGGAATTTCCATAGCAACACACATGTAATCTTAATCTGACAAATAAATTAAGCCACTGGAGTGCTCTTGCTGACCTGCTACATTTAGAAGTAATCAATGCAGGACTGATTGGGGAGTATGTTATTAAGATAATACAAATATAAAACTCTTATTGTCTTCATTAAAATTTAGGCAGAAACAGCACCCAGGACTGGTAATCTCTACAAGTATAGGTTTGTTGCAAAAGAACTAGATTCCAGTGGTTGTTTTAGTCTTTGGCTCTGGTTTTAGGTTCTTCTCAGGAAAATTTCTGGTAAGACCATCTCAGGATGAGTCTATGGGATGGTAAAAGGCAGAGGAGGGATCAGGATTTCTATGCCTTGTCCACATTATCCAGATGCTGAAAGTGCTCAGCTGAATCAGCAGAGTGCCCAGCTCATCTGAGTTATATGGACAAAGACTGTGAAGAGTGACTCAGGACATAAATTCCTTTAGTGTCACAATCAGGAACACAACTGCTCTTACTTTTCATTCTAAGGAATTGACTGCAATAAATGAAAACACCCATTTGACACTGAGGGCCACACCAAGTTCTTGGAAACAGAGATTCTAAACTAAGCATTAGAAATTATAAAAAAAAAAATGCTACTATGAAAAATAAAAATGCTGAAATGCAAAAATAGAAGTGATGCTCACTGGAAAAAAAAACAAAACAACAAACAAAAACAATAAAACCCAAACAAACTCCCCCCAAAAACCCCCTACATCCAGATTATGCTTATCTTTCCCTTGTTTGGAATTTTTTTTTTTCTTTTTTCTCTCATACCGTGTAGCACAACAAAGATAGAAAACTGGGGGAATTCAGGTGAAAGACACCACAAACATTAAGGAAATGGGAATTGGGCTCTTATCTGGTCTCCAGAATAGGACAAGGCTCAGCTGAAGCATTTTCTGCTGCTGGTGTGTTTGTAGCAGCTGTCCTTGACTTAGGCTCTCCAGTGCAATTTGGCTTCATGCTGCACCCCTTTCCTCAATAAGGAATTGCTACAGTCTTGATTCTTCTTCTCCTGGGCCAGCTATTTACAGGAATCTCATAATAACTCTGAGACCCTTAATTCTCCATCCAATTCTGCTTAAAAATGCCCAGTTCCTGCAGAAAGTTTTTGAGATAAACAGATCAATGTATACTCATTAACAGAGACATTCACAGCACAATCATGTCTATCTATATCTATATTTACATTTTTATCCACAGATTTAGCAAACTGAGTTGAAGGATCAACCACATGTCTGCCAGTACCTATTTAATTTCTTCTGAAGATGCTAATTCGAAATGGATGATGATGATACAGATTTATTGTGAGTCTACAAGTGGGTGATCCTAATTTCAGCCTATTAATGTTGTTACTGAGGTACTTATTCTCTGCATAACAAAGTCCAGCCCATTTTGATCTCCTGAGACTTTATTTTAAAATTTAAAAGCTTTTATTCTTACTGAGTTATACCTTTGTAGTTGTGGAGTGGGTTAGAAAATGTGAACTGCAGTTTTTCTTTGGCTAGTTTTCAAGTTTCATACTGAAACTATTTTTAATTTAGATTTTAGACCTAAGCAGTTTTTAGCTGTCATCTGTGACAGCTTGAGTGCAATGTCCAGCATTTCTGTGAACTCAGTAAGCTTGATGGAATAGGGAAGAATCTGTTGACTAAACAGGAAGTTCTTTATGCTGTAAAGGTTATTAGGATACAGAAAAAAACAAAGCTAAACATATGTAGCAATTTCATTTACATCAACTCAGGTAGTCAGAAAATATGACTTAGAAGTGTCTCTGAATAGAAAAATAAATAATAAAATAATAGAGATTACAGGATTCAGTCTTTTACTTCAATCAGAAAAAAATTGATATTTAAGAGATTTTTCTTGCTGTGCTTGCACCCTTTGTGTAAAGAAACACCAACCAAACAACTAAAAAAACCCAAACAGGTACAAATGTAGACTGTATAAATAAAACCATTGTTTTTTCATTCTCTTTCAGTTCTTTTTTTATAAGAAGGTAATACCATTTCAGTGGAGTGTCAAATAGGTTTGTTCTTTTTAATACATTCTGGGAAGTGGAGGACTAGAATTTTCCCCACTGTAATTCTGTTTTCTTCATGATTTTGATTTTTGCTTCAGATTGGTTTTCTCTGGGAAGGAGATTTCCCTGGAATCTGATTCTGCCCAACTGAGTCATTGTTCCAATTTCCATGACATCTAGTTATGCTTCTTGCAATTTTCAGTGTGTTTACACTCAAAAAGGCTTTTTTACCCTGAGTTACAGGGGGAGACACACAAGACTAGATCCAAAGAAAGCCTCAGCTCTCACTGATACCCTCTCATTTCATCAGGAAGGTGAAGAATGAATATGATTCATTTGAATGCTAAGAATCTCCAGATATCCCAGTTCTCAGTGGAGGAACAGTTGGGAGAAGTGTCTGGAGAATGCGGGGAGGGTTGTGTTTGTCCATCTCACACACCCTGGGCTGATGGGCACTTTGCTGGGGCTGTCCCACAGAAAACCACCTTTGGTTGTCGCATTCCTTTGAAACCTAGCCTGAACATTATCTCCATCTTTCAGAAACAACCAGCTTCTTAACCCACTCCACCAGGACCTGGTGCTCCTGGGTCCAGCTTTATTTTACTGCAGCTGTTATGGGTGCCTCTCCCACCCTGAGGCTGAAGGTGAACCTGGGATGTGTATGGGGTTAATTTAGGGGAGGGAGGGAACCAAGAGAGTCACTCTATTTGCTCTTGCTGCAGTTCTCCATAGCATTTGGACAAAGATCCTCTAGCATGGCTTAAGCAGCTGTTTGGGCACTCTCTGGCAGTAGTTGAGGAGAAGCAGGAGGATGCTGGCTTGCCCAGTATCCACAGTGAACACTAAAGGCTTTCCTATTCTCAGAAGTGGTTGGGTCCTTTGTGGATACTGAATTATCCAACACAGGACACGTGTGATAAATAAGCCTGGCCCCACTGCAGTCTCCTTTGGAAGGCAGTATAGATCTCTGCTGTGTTTCTCAAGGAAAGAGTAGAGCTTAGGAATTAATACTGAATGGAGAAAAGAGATACATTCAGTGCCTGGATCATAGGGAGAGTGGGATTTAAGGAACACATCTGCCTGCTGATCTCTTACCAGATCCTTCTTGGGTTGGGAAATTCCTTCTGAGGCATGGGACACTGAGATGATGCCAGGCCATTTAGCAGTGCAAGGGCCAAGTATTCAGATCCTTCATGGATTATGGATCATCCCAGGCCAGGTGGGCCTGGGAGACTGTTAGACTGCTCCAACCTCTCCAGACATGCTCTCCAAAGGAAGAAATTGGGCATGGTCAGCACTGTCTCTATTCAACCTCTGTAAAGGAATGCAAGAGGCAGTTCAAACTTCAATTTTATTGATAAAAGACACAGCAATATTTGTTTGGCTCAATATCATCAATAATTCATACAGATATATGGAACCATATCAGGATAGTGCTGACTCCAGGAACTCACACAAACATGTTCAAGATGACTGTTATAACTATACTTGGCCATGAAAGTAAAGAATTCTTGCTGTCACCATGCAGCTCTGCTTCCTTTAAATTATGTTCATGCCTGTTATCTGCTAGAATTCCAATTATTATAATTGTATATTACAGACTATTAATTTGTCTGCTAAAAAAAGTAACAGGAAAGAAAGAGGGAACTGTGTTACATTGCAAATCTCCTTCCAGTCCTGTATGTTATGACTTAGCATAAAATGCATTTTATTTCAAATTAAACTATGTCAGGGCCTTGTTGCAGTGCTTCATTACCCATTCTCCACAAAGAGGCATGGCCTCATCTGCCTTGTGATCAGATGCCACCAAATAAGGTTATTATGCCAAGAAGCAATCTAGGGAGAAGGTATTATCTGGTTTTCTACAAAAGCAGTTTCTAGTCTTATTGGCTTGCATTATGTAGTAGAAATTGAATTTATATTGCAGAAATTGAACTTAGGAGGCTACAGTGAAACATGCATGCTACCCATTTTTCAGCCTAACTGCAGAATGTTAAACTTTCTGTAGGGAGAGAGCAGAGCTAATAGTCCAGGATCTTGAGGTGCACAGTCAGCATCTCAGCTGAAGACAGTGGAAGGAGTCAGGCACTTATGATAAAAAGGGTTATACAAAAGTCATGCTGAAATCTATTTCTCACTAAATATTGTAGAAAAAGCCATCAGGCCAGAAAAGAGACCCACTATTCCTGAAGATAATTGCAAGTGCCTACACAAGCTTTTTATTTACAAGAAAAACTATAGCCTTTGCATGTGTAAATCCTATCATTTATAAATGGAAGTTTACATGATTTGACTGGACAAGGATGAACCTCCATGTGCATAAATATGCCTTAGGCTTCAGATTAGAGAAATCTGGTCCTGCAAGCTCTGCAAAGTTGAAAATTTGTTATCCAGATCTTGTTTTGAAGTACTGTGACTGAAATTTTGCCCATGGGAATAAAACAAGGGCAATTTTTTTCCTCTTGGAATTTATTACTACTATCGCCATTATTATTATTATTATTATTATTATTATTATTATTATTATTATTACTACTACTTCTACTACTATTGCTACTGAAAGGAATTACTGTGATAATTTATTCTGAGAATTTAGAAAATGTGCTGAAATTCCAACAGAGGATACTGTAATGTCCACTCAACCTCAGCAAGTATACAGATTTGAAGGCAGACTATAATATAATGCACTGGGAATAGATTCATTTGAGTTAGACAGAAAAATATTCAATCACAGGTATTTATACATGAGTATTCACTTTCAAGTTACTCTGAAAGGGAAGGGAATGTGCATGGGAAAGAGGAAAGAACATTTGAAGCCTTTTTGCCAATTTGGGGTTGAGATTTGTTATTAAAATAAACCAGATTTCATACTTCAAGATGAAACACACTCAGCAGTCTTGGGAAAGAGAACGAAACCCCCTCATTCCTCTTTCATGAGGTTTTGCTGCTTAACAGCACCTTTGGTTATGTTGTGATTATATTGTTCAATCCTGTGTTTTGATCTGTGATGTAAAACTACATTCCACAGAGAGTGTCACGGTGTCCTGTGTTCTCTGCATTTGTAGCCACTCACAGCCTGTGCTCAGTGGAGGCCCTCAGGGTTTGTCAAGATAAATATGAGGCCACTGCCCAGAGCACCTCTGAGTGCTGAAATTCCTACTTTCACCAGAAAGGCATTTTGAAAGGTGTGGTTTCATGCTCATAAGGAAGGGAATGAGAAAGTGAGTGCAGTTTTGGGAGTAGCAGGTCTGGAGAAAGCTCTCTGGTTTCTTTCAGAAATACCACCATTCCAGTATAATCCATGACCAGCCATCACATAACAAGGAACAACAAGGTGCACTGGGTTTTAGCAGATGTTTGAAACCCTGTCTGCCACCATTAAGCTTGTGTGTAAAGGTTATGACAACAGTTGAGCCCTTCTTGGGAGCTGGGTATGAGCCCATTCTGGGGATTGTTTGAGGAAGAGTCCACTCCAGTCTCTCATCAGGCCTCTGTGCTGGCAGGCAGCAGATAGAGAAAGCAGAGGAGTGCTAAAGACTCTCTAAAGTGGGAAAGATTGTACCCAATAGGAGCCAGGTTTTTGGTGAACCCTGCTTGGCTTTGGTGACATTGTTGGTAGCCCTAGGGCTGCTGAGGCACCACAACGCTCCCTGAAGAACTGCAGGAATGGAAAAGGAAAACCAGAGGGAAAGACACACACCCACTCCCAGACAGGCATCCAGAGATGGGAGGGAGGAACATCTGACTTCAGACTTCCTGAAGAAACCTGAAGAAGCCCCAGATGAAGAAGGTTGTTCTTCAAAAGAACTGGCAGAGCAAAGGAGACAGAATGAAGGCTCAGATTACCCTGGGTTTGTTCACCATCATGGACACTGCAGGTTAAATCCCATTATGAGGACATGTGGAAAGCAGGCTCACTGCCGTGCACAGGATGGGCTGGAGAGTAGAAGGTGGAATTGCAGGTGTAGAAGGGGCCATTCCTTTTTCATCCTGAAATTGCTGTGTCATGAAGATGCATTCTTATTCAGATTTGGGACCATGAAGGCCAAGGAGAACTGCAGTTGAACACTCTACCCCCAACACTACTCTCCAGCCTCTCCTCTGACATGGATTTTCAGTGCACACTGTCCTGGTCTTCCAAAACACCTTCCTAAGTGGTTACACAGAAAATGTCCACTGAGGTAACAGCTTGTGTAGCTGCAGGGCTGCACAGCCAAAAGTAACACAACAGTAGTAAGTCAAAATATTTCATTAATCACAGCAAACCCGAACCCGTCTCTCCCTAGGAAGTCCTCTGGATGATACTAACCTTGAAGTTGACATTAGATTTACAGCTCAATTCCCTTGGGTAATGATGCTGATTACATCCATACTAAAAGAGCAAAGCAAGTTCATTTCCTTCCCCTCTGCTGTGAGACTTCACTCATGGCTGCCACAGGAAAGCCCATGACAGGTTCCTGAATTGCTTTAGACGTTTGGCAGCTGCAGAGTTCTCTGTAAAGGATAGAAATCTTCCACTGCTCCAGAGCAGCTGACAGCTGAAGAAGGATGATCAGCCAAATTCTCTGTTGTAGCCACTCCATATACTAAGATAAGTAGAGTGATTAAGCTGATTTATAGTGCTTGGATACCCAACTGCTTTTCTCCCCCAATATGAGATCTGCAGAACAGGTACTCAATTGCTTAATGAAATGAAACCACCCTTCCTCTATTGACAGCAATATTACTTAAATGTAAGCAGAGGAATCCCAAACTGTTGGTTTATGGCATGTTCACCTTTCACATGTGGCTTAATTCAAAAATCCTGGACTCAGACTGAGTGATTTTGCTGGGACTGGCATTTAGCATGGGACTCGTCTGCCTAGCAGGAGGTAGCTACAGTGGTGTTATCTCCCTGTGAGTTACACTGAAGGCTCACTTTCTTGTCAATGCAGAACTCATCTGTCACTCAATGGACTCTAAGACATGATAAGCTCACTGTAGAATAGACATCTAAAATATATCAGATGAATCATCTCTGAAAATGTGTAGTTCCCCACAATTTATCTAAATCTGCACTTGCAGCTAAGGTTGCCTGAGAACCAAGAAAACCAGGCAGAGAGGAAATCCACTTAAATGATAAGCAAAATTCTCAAGTACCATATTCTTGCTGTTAGGCAGCAACCTTGCCCTGCTCTGGCTCTTGCCCTAATTGTTCCATTAACAACTCCCACACTTAAATCAGAGGCTCAGTGGTCACCAGGTGGGTCATTGCAAAGAGAAAGGGCAGGGAATAAGGCTCTTCTGACAGCTTTTGTTGTCTGTCATTAAACTATTCATTCCTAAGGACTTTTGATAACCAGGGGTGAGGAAGTTGCTGATAATTTTCAATGGCATTTGATTTAAAGCTGCAAAGCTCTTGGTTTCTTGGTGTCCTGTCAGAAACTTGACCATCAGCAAGGCTGGAAACGAGTGCTGCTGTCAAATCCTCTGGGCAGGGACCATTCATAAGCAACAGCTCAGCACAGCCTTTGAAGGAGCACACCTGCAGGAGATTGCTGGGGCAATCCTGTTCAAGTACATTTGCACTGCATATAACTCTGATAACAATCCTAAAGAGGCAAAAAGTTTTAGGGGTAGTTGAGACGCTGCTCAAGGTGGTGTTGTGAGCATTAACCAGGTCAGGACTCAGACTGAGGGCTGTGGTGCAGGTCCTCAGTTATCTTGGGAATATGAATGTACCAGCATCTCTACTATAACTGCATAATTTAGCATATAGAATCTGAGGGGTTACTAGACTGAGTAATTTCAGTGATTCACACAGGAACATTTATGTTTAAATATTTTGTCCTGTTGAGCCTTTAAAACATATTCTGAGGAGAAAAAAAAAAAAGCAAAAAACAGTGGTGTCTGAGGTAATCCTTGGTTCTAATGTGCAGCATTTCTCCTCACATGTTTTGTCTGTCTTCTTTTTAGGACAGCCAGACAGCTTTCTTTGGGAACAGCAATGCAGGCACTATCACCATATGCTGTGTGGGTTCCCTCTTTCTGCTTCTCAAAGGAGGTGACAGCTCTGCCAGGAAAGAAACAAAACAGTGTACTTTACACACACAAAACAGGATATGAAGATTTTATTTGGGATCAGAATTTAATTTTTTTTATTATAATCTTACATAGGAGAATTCAACAGAAAAACCTCAGAACAGTTCAAAACTTGGGACATCGGTGTCCCACTTTCCCACTTGGGTCAATTTACCATTCCCCTTTGGTTTCTTCTCTGACTGTAAAGGATCTTGGACCATTGGGATATTGGCTGCTCCATCAGAGGTAAATGTTTTATACCTTCCGTTTAAGAGTCAGCATTTCTGTACTGGAAACATAGGTTTGACTACCTGTTTTCTAGTGATTTTTTTTCCTTTAATAATGTGAGGCTGAACATTTTCATTAGAGTAGCTGACTTGTGCACTGTCGTGTTTCCTCTGAAAAAAGCAGTCAGCTCTCCCTTACAGAATCTCAGATGATCTCAAACAGAACCCCACCACCTTTATGCAAATATTTTCCCCATGATGTTGGTGGGAGTTGTAGGTGTGCAGGGCTGGACAGTTGTACCTGTAAAACATCCGTGTTGCTAATGTGAGGATTGCTGTTCTGGGTTTCACCTCATGTCTGCTGCTTTTAACTACTTGGTCTGCTCTCCCAGAGGGTATAATTTGGTTACTTAGCTGACATCAAAGGTGTTCTTCTCCTGAGGTTATAGTGCCAACACTTAACAGAATTCCTGCCCTCCTGAAAAATGCATGTGTAAGATACTGCTGAGGGCATTTGGCTCTTGGCTACCTGGGCTGTGGGTTTTCCATGCCAGAACCTCAGAGCTGACTCAGCTGTAACTGAACTCTTTGAGGAAGCACATGGAGATACAGCTCCCTTGTTTCTAGGGACAGGTAAAATAAGGCCATTCATTTTTGGGCTATGCCCAAAACTAAAAACCTGTTCAGAATAAAAGCCACTCTATATATCTAGAGCTGACACAGTTGCTCTGCCTGAGAACTGGTTGGGATGAGATCTGGACCACAACCTGTACAGTTCTACATTCAACCAGCTTGGGTTGGGCTGGGTTCATTATTTCCAACCATGACAGATCAAGGCACATCTTCCTGGTTATTGCCAAGAATCACAACCAAGATCACAAAGTTCTCTGCCAGGATCACCTCCTGGGTGAAAAAGAAAACTGTGCAGGGAATTTTGGCTATGAGTGGCCTCAGGACATCTAAGCTCTCATCTGGAGCTGATTGGAGTGCACTGACTCCTATGGCCGTGGGGAATCAGGGAGAGGAGAGAAGGATGGGTTTTTTTGAGGTAGTGCCATGCACTCAGGATGTGGGACCAAGACTGGGAAAGTACTCCTGAATCCCTTGGTACAGGCATAACCTGAGCATCTTTACTGCAGCAAGCCTGGCTCCCAAACTTCTGGGTTTGAATCAGAAAAATCCTTCTGAATCCAAACAGGCTGTGGCGTGTTAGCTTGGTTAGGATGCCGGATCTGAAGGAGTCCCGCAAATTTGCACTGTGCCTTGGCTTGGAATTGATTCCTCCAGGAATACAAAGCCTGGAGAACACAGTGCCAGTGCCTACACAGCAGCCTGCCACAGCCTGGGGTCAGCAGGGAACATCCATAAGCTTGAATGACACCACCCATGCCAGGGTGCAAGCAGGGATCTGCTCTTTTGCAGAGCACTCCAACGTGCCAGCACCCTGGGTGGTGGAGTGGTGACTGTGGGGCCGTAGTGACACTCCAGTTAATGAGGTGTGATGGTTGTAACCACACACATCATCACTGCTAATCATTATATAAGCTGAGCAATAAACAGATGCTGCTTCAGCCTCACATTTAGCAATTCATGTGATACTACCATAGTAGACGACATGTAAATCTGCTGGCGGATTAGAAATGTGCTTTTTCTGATAAAAATACCATCCATTTTACACTTTATACCCTCTAGATTAATCTTTTTTAGGAAAATGAGTATATTTAGGAGTCTCAAAATGTAAATTTGCAATGGAATTTTTGCCTCCTGCATTTTTCAAAATAATTTTGCTAGCGCCATGTTAGTACAGTAAGGTGCCTCAAAAAGCCAACTTCATTGCAAATACATTATATCAATTAATTTTCTACTAAAAGCATGTTCAATATCAAATCTTCATCTGCGTACAAGCAGCACAGAAGTAAATTTTCCTTGTAGAGGAAATATCAAAATATGTGCATTCACTTTTATGCTTGCAAGTCATACTAAAGGAACAATTTAAGTTGTAACTTTTAATTTGGACAAAAGGCCAGGTTTGGGGAACACAGATATCTAATTTTCTTATGAAGTTACAGCTGGGCTGCCTGAGGTTTCTCATGCAATTTTGTCATTGTGAGGTTGCACTAGATTGTGTTTCCAGGCAGTTTTCCTACAGCTATGATGAAGATGATTTATTACCCATCTACTTCTACATATTATAGCAGCAATATTAGCCAAGCTTCTTCAGAACATAGCCACTCTCAGACTTTCTTACTCAGAGGAAATGTATTTACTCCACACTCCTACATGGAGCTTGGTCTTTATTCACACTTTATTCCCCTTATCATGTATAGGTTATAGCAGGAAGTTAAAGGAATGTTTCTTATAGGCATTGCCCCTCACACAGATCTTAAAGAAATAGTGAAACTGCCCTTAAAGGAAAGGAAAAACAAACAAACAAACAAAAAATGAAGAAAAATTATTTTCTTCAGGAGCAAAAAAACCCTTCATGGAAGGATAATTAAAAAAAAGGGAAAGGGTGCCATACCTTCTCCTCCCTCCTGAGAATCTGATGATGATGAAAGGGGAAATAAATGAATTCTCCCACTTCATTGCCATGGGAAGTTCATTCTTGGTCTCTGAAATTAGGGACAGCTGGGCAATATGTCCTCTGTATGTGGCTCATCCCTTCCCTGGGTCTCATGGAGTGAGCACCAGAATTGCAGCTCCACTGTGGCCAACACAAAATACAATTAAAGAAGTGCTGTGCTTTAAATGGAACTACATGTCACAGAAATGAAATGTCCATAAGCTAAATTCTGAACCAGGCAGAGAAGTGCTGTGGGGAAGTTCTAAGCATAAAATATTTTCTCTAAAATGCAGAAAGGAGTTCATTCATTTCACAGTGTGAGCAAAGCTTGTCACTGAAGAAATCGTATTTTTAATTTTTTTCCTGCACTGTATATATGCTACCCTCACTTTTGAGAGGTCAGTGCTCTCTGTGTGGCACTTGAAGCATCCTGCATGACTTTCAGATGCATTAATTGTGAAAGTGGTGAAAAAGAAATAGGCAGTGACAGAAAAGAGCAGCAAAAAATAATTGCCAGTGGTTTGCACAGAGAACAGAGAGAGAAAACCATACAAGGAAATCTGCAGATCGACATATCTTGATGATTACTTTCTGATTTTGTTGATGCCTGATAATTGACAGAGCTGCACTCTCAAGAGTAAACAGGGAAAAGAGGAGAGGGAGAGCGTGAGATAAAATCAGATGGAGAGGGTTTGGTTCCCATTAATTTTCATAATTTTCATCTCCCAGCATTAAGCTTTTGTATCTGTTATTCTAGTGGAAATAAATGGAGAGGTAAGAGCAGAGAAACCTTAGTCTTATCCTCAAATATCCCTACAGAAGACAGGCAAAATAGCAAAATCCATAATAAGGGTGATGATGGAAGGGGCTGGGATGAGCAGTTTCCAAGGACTCCTCCTTGGAAGAGGCAAAGTTTGCAGAGCTGGCTTGGCAAAGAGAGTGCCAGGAAGGGCAGCAGCTCCCCCCAGCCCCCCTTGGATCAGCAGCACTGGATATTTGCTGATGTTCAGGGGTCACTGGGGCTTGGGAAGCTGATCCCAGAGGGGTTCAGCCTCTCTGCCAGTGCTGGCACACTGATGGTTAAACTCCCAGGGGCCTGGGGACAGTCTGGGGACATTTGTACCCCTGTGCTGCCCATATCAAGAGGAGAGAGGTGTTTCCACCAGTGTTAGGCACCTTAGTTAATTATCTTGAATGTAAGGAAGGGTTAATAATGAGCTGAAACATCTCCCTGATTCAAATTTTAGTTGTGCTTGAAAAAAAAGGCTGAATTTAATCCATAATGGGACATAGAAAAGTCCTGATTCAGCTACACATTTAAGCATACATATAATTTTTCAGAAAATATATCATAAGCACTTGTTTATGCAGTGCTGAATTAGGGCCAAGTTTCCCTCTTGATACCAGATTGTGATTTTTTTTCTACTACAACCCAGTGGAAAGAAGCTAGACAACATTTTCGTTAATAAACTTCAGAGAACCTGGGAACAGATCATAATAATTTGGCTTTGATTTTCTCATAGGATTTAAATTTAAAAAAGAAAAAGGCAAGGGTGCTTTTTATCTCTTCTAAAGTTTATTGATTTCTTGGAGGAATGCCTTTTCCTTTCAGAAAATCAGAGGATGCTTTTTGAGGAAGGGAGAATATTCAAAGATTTAGATAGTAAAATCCTACATTATCAGGATGCATCTTAGTTCAGCATGGCATCTTATTAATGTAAATGGAGATGAAGGGAAAACAAAGTCTTGGCAAAGTTGTGCTGACACTACCCCTGACTGTTAGTGCAGAAGAGAGCCCTAATGTTAGAGAATTTATGTTCTTTAGAAAGAGAAAGAAATCATGTTGGAAGCTGACCCAAGTAATCTTAGTTCAAATTGGAATGAAATTCTTCTCTGATACCTTTTTCTTCAGAAAGCTTAAGCTGAAGCCCCTGTTTGGGATCATGGCATTACCAGGTCAAACATGACTGCACTGAGAATATCTTGTCCCTCCAAGGTAATGCCCCATTCCCTAAAAATGCAATAATAAAGTGAAAATTATCATCTTTCTAATTGCAAATAAATAATAATGAATTTCAAACATATAGTAACACTAAATAATGTGTTGGAGTGAATCCTGCATCCCTACAGCCCTACTCAGACCAGGTATAAGAGCAGCTTCAGAAACCTGAGGACTTTAAATGCTAAATGAGACATTTGATTCCCTATTTTGTCCTCTTTCATGTCCTTCATTATTCCAATTCACAAACAGATATTGTTGTTTAGCCCAGAAACTTGTGTTTGATCGTAACATTTATTTCAGAAAGCTGTTCTGGCTTTAAGGACAAACAAGTAGAAAATTTATCATTTCCTTTGGGAATTTTTCCAGCCATTACATGGTCATGCTAATACAAAACACTTCCTTTTTTTTAAATTTAGCTTTGTCTTCACTTCCAGACACTGGATCTTGTTATCCTTTTTTAGGCTAAAGAGCCCTTTCAGGAGCAAGACATTTCCTGTACATCAGTACTCCCACAACAGCAATCCAAGAGGATTCTAATCTCTTCCATTAGCTGGATGGGTGAACCAAAGCATCCTGCTTTAGGACATCTTTCTCTAATATTAAAAAAAAAATTTGCACTCTTCACTTGCTCACCTTTTAAAATTAATGCAGTGTGAAATGTGGACTAAGAGCTATGAGGAGCAAATTCACTAGATGGGGAATTTGCTTTCTGACTTGGTATCTATTATCATCTTCTTACTTTCTTTTCCTCTTCAGGAAATATTGCTTTAATGTTCAAAATTTTCTTTAAATATGGCATTTGTTCAAAACATTTGGGTATTTTCTAACGTGTAAGAGATCAGCTGTGCTGCAGCACAGGTAAAGAGGCTCTGGTGTGTGTTGGGCATTTTGTATCTACTGCACCAGAAGCAAGCTGTGCATCTGCCCAGCATCCCCTGAATGGAAATATGGGCCCTCAACTGCAGCTGAAGCCCTTCTTCTGCATTTTGGCTGGGGCCACCTCAGCCCTCTGCAATTCAGCAGGTGTGGAGGTGTCTGCAATCCTCATGGTCAGGCTTGTGTGTCGACATGGCACATCCCTTGCAGGTCAGGTTATCAAAGTCATTCTTAATACTGTAAATTAAACTCACCATTTCCAATCTTAGCTTTCTGGCAATTCCCCGTGGGAAGACTTTCAGTGAGCTGGCTGAGAAGGAAGAGAATGAAACTTGATGCTGTAAGTTCATTGCCTCCAAGTGCTTTATTCATAAGAACTTTAGCAATGGCATCAGAGGAGAAACACACTGCTCCTGCTTAGGTGCTTAAGGATTATCTACAATTTAGGCTCCTGTATAGACTCTGTGAACAGCTAAATCAAAGCCTTTTGTCTCCAATATGTAAGAAGACTACCTGACCCAGAAGTCTGTAGCAACTTTAAGAAGCAAACAATAAGGGTTGAAAGGATTGAATTTCAAGTCAAGAGACTGTTGCATTTTAAATCCTTCTGACTTCAAAGAAAGTTTTAAGTACTTCATAACTGAGTTTATAATCTTACTTAATTTTTAATCTTAGTGGAGCATGGCTATTTTAGGAGACATTCAGGAATTTTGTGGTTCAGCAGTGTTTAGCTGTACCCTTCCTTTCCAATACGTGGATTTTGCAGTGGAAAAAAATTACTGAAAGGACCAGGAAATTGGTTGAAATTCTGAGATCACAAAATAGTATTATTTGCCTAGTTCTCCCAAAATCATCACTCCTAGAGATATCCAGTCTTGACTTTCTATGAAGAAAAAAAAAAAAAAAAAAAAAAGAGAGAATGACTTAGTTGTGAAATGCTGGTGAGGCAGATAGAATTCAGCTGCTAGAGCAGGCTCTGTCAAACTGTGTAACCTATTTCATTGTCTTTTACGGAAAAGAAGCACATAGTCCATGGATTTAGAGGAAAGATTGGAAACAAGGCTTGCAGATAAAGAAAGCTACAAATGTAAAACCAGAATAATTATTTCATATACACCTTCATCTCCCTGATCTCCATTCAAGCTAAGAAGTTTAATTATTGCTTTACTTAATCAGTGAATGGCATTATGAGGAATCACAAGGTGTTAGGGGATCCATTGCTGCCTCAAGTCCAAAAGAGAGAGCATCTGCTCCACAGAAGACAGGTAGACCATCAACCTGCTTATCTCTATTTCTCTTCTCCCCCATTTAAGGCCCTCTGGAACTCAAGCTGCAGGATTTTCTTCCAAGTGTTTTAGAAGTTCCAGCTGGGTCCATCTGAAGGACAAATTTCCTGCTATCTGAACCATCATTTGGCTTCACCTGTTCATCTGTTGCTTTCTTGCTCTCTCTAATCAAATTGTAGATTCCACATATGTGGATCTTTTACATATGTGAATCTTTTTTTTCATGGAGTAAAACCCGTTTTTCTGGCCACAAATGGGAGAGAAGGGATCTTTTTTGCTATTTCACTTGAGCAGAATTTTTATTTGCCACAAGCAATCACCTTCTGTACAAAATGGCTGGGATGGAATAGAGATTTGAGCACAGGCTTCAAAGGCAGAGGGGTGGACCACTCAGTAATTTCATACTGATGAAAAGTTTGTCTCAGAGATCTTTAAATTTAGTTGAAAAATTAGTACATTCTGTTGAACTGTATATATAACCTGTCTAGATCATAGGGTCTTTGTAAAGTCACCTAGAAAATTAGTGCTTTGAAAATTAGCTAATCAATCCCCCATCTGTGCACTCAATCCTCAATCTACCTACAGTATTATACTCCCTTAGCTTTTAGTTTCATCTGAAAAGGTAAAAAGCTGGCATGCAGCTCAAAGAATGTTTAAATTGATAAAAAATAACATACCTAAATACAGATAAAATGCATGGGTTTGTGGTTTGTTTTTGGTTTTGTTTTTTTGGGGGGGTTTTTTTAAGAAATGTGATTGTAGAGCAAGGTAGAGGAAGCAGTTAGGGGAAAAAAAAAAAAACAACACTTCTTTGGTAGCTGAAGTTATGCACTAAAGAAAAAAAAAATCACTTTTCCTAACAGACTAAATGCACAAGCAGAATGCAAACCAAAGCCCATATTGTTCAAATCTCTGAATACCCTTTACAGTCGCCTCATTGGCAAAAGGCTTGAGTGCCAGTATATGATCAAGTCATAAAAAGGGCTCAGAGAAAGAGAGTAGGGCCAGATGAGACAGCTGAAAAAGTGAAGAATAGCAAAAGGCATGGACTAGATGGTATTCACCAAAAAGTAGGTGATTTCATGTTTGTATACACTGAAGTATAAAATAAGTTACAGTTAAAAAAATAAGCTACAAGTTAGCATCTAGTCCTTTTTTTGTTTAAAACTGTTTTAATACCAAAGCATAAATGGCCTTATGGTGCTGGTTTAAAGGATGGGGACAGGGAATAAGAGAATTTGAGATTTGGAGCAGGATGGCTGTCACACTGGGTAAATTGGTAGAAATTGTAGCATATCAAAAACTTACAGACACATTGACCAAATCTGGGATATATTAGGAAAAGCTGAGACTCTTGAAAAAGAAAAAGATAATGTTGCTCAAGTCTACTGGAGTACTTTGAAGGAAACTTGTCCGTGCACAAGAGACTGTAGTCTGATGAGATATTTCCTCACATTTCCTAAAGGCTTTTGAGAAATGGTTTTACTAGAAATTCTTAAAAGGTTAGTTGTTTTGGAATATGATTGGGAAAAATCTTTGCATGAACAAGCAGATGGCTGAAAGGTGGGAATAAAAGGGCAGGGATGTCTAGGGTTGTCCCCAGTGTCACCCTACAGAGGGTTCCAGCACACTCACTTTTCAAATTATACACAAAGGATGTGGAGAAGACCCTTGTCAGTGAGGAGGCTTGCTAGTATTTTATTATTCACATTAGTAAAAGACAAGTGAACTGAAAAGGATTGTGAAGGAATTACAATACTATGTGACTTCATGATTAAATGGCAGATGAAATTTAATACCAAAGTGTGAAGTAATGAACTTCATTTAAAAAAATGCCCAAAAAACCCAAGCACAATCTTTACTTTGCGTGCATGATTATGGGTTTTGAGCTAGTTATTACTACTCAAGAAAAACATCTTGAGGTTAGAAAAGCCACTTTCATGCATCTATTAGCTGGATGCTCACTGACAATCAAAAATGAAAAAATAAAAAGCAGAAGAGTAGAGAATAGAACAGAAAACATCATTATGCCATTATATGAACCCATTAAATAATCCCACGTTTGAAGTAATGCATGCAATTTTTATCCTTCCTCTTGAAAAAGATACAGACAATTGAATACTACTCAGAGGAAGTTACAAAGGTGAACAGAGGTACAAAATCATTTCCATATAAGCCACTAGACTGAATAGAACCACCAGCAAAGGTACAAGTTGTGAATGTCACAGTGGAGGAGGGAAGGTGGTGATTGCACTTCATCCTTGTAGGAATTAGATATCAAGAAATGATGGGAGGTGGCAAGCTTAAAATAAAACCAACCAAAAGAGTGGGTAACTTTTTGCACAAAGAATATTTGAGCTGTGGTAGTTTTGTCAGACTTACAGGTATTGTAAGTGCTAAAAGTTTTCATAGACCTAATGAAATCACTGTACAAGTTCAGGGGACAAAAAGGGTTGCTGGACAGAGGAGTCATCTGAGTCCCAGGGCTTTCCTGGACCAGACACAGGGGGAGGCTGGGTGGGTGCAGTTGCCTGTTCACACTCTCCTCTCTACTTGTGCAGGTGCAGCACTCAAAAATGTCATCAAATACATTTTTCTGCATGTCTTGAAGAGGAAAGAAGGTATTGGCTGAGGCATAATTCTTTCTTCATATCACCCCAAAGTGGAGGAAGGTTGTACACTTACTGTCTGGGACGGAGAGACAGTTTTGCTAAGAAAGCTCAGTAGAAGAGACAACTTGCACCTCTTAGCAAAATCAGGCAGAGACTCAGTCCCTGCCACCTTCTGCAGTGTGGACAAACCCACACCCCAGCCCACCTCCCTCTCTGAGCTCTGGGAGCTGCCCTCAACACTGCTGTCACCACGGGCTGCTCCCACCCCCATCCTCGGGGCTGTGCTCCCAGGAGCTTTCAGCCACCCCTTCCATCTGCAGCCTCACTGAAGTGCAGCATCTGGCCTGGCACTGCCATTGGGGATGTCTGGTCACCACAACTGTGCCCTTCTCCCCAGCCATATGGAAGCTGGCAGCTTGGTGGGAGCAAGTGTCGAGAGGTCTGAGCTGCTCCTGCTCACACTGCTTTGCTCTGGCTAGAAAGTGCCAACACAAAGAAAATCAGGCCCTTTGTATTCAAATGAGGATGAAGTTGCTGCATAATTAAAATAACCTAATGGCAGAAAGTCCAGAGGGAATTTGCAGCTTCCACCGAAGTGGATTTTCAAATACAAACACTTTAAAAAGCAGTAATGTGTCTGTATAATGCACAGCTGATTTACAGCCTAAGTGACTAACATTTGGGGTTTAAAAAATAGTCTCTTCTGTTTCAATTTTCTCTGTATCCCTCAGCAAATGTATGCACCACAGTCTGAGAGACACTACTAGCCCTGCTGAAGGATATTCTGATGAAACAGCTGCTGCAAACAAGTATATTACCACAGCAAGAAAAAGAGCATGAATATAGCGAGGTGCAAAATGACACAGTCAACATTACCATATGTATTTACCTAGGCCAGAGCTCCGTGTAAATAATATATAAGGAATGATTCTTTGCTGTGTCCTAAGGGAGGAACAGCAGCTACAACAGATCATCTTAATGGGACATAGTGTCTAGGAGGCCCTGGAAAATTCCTGATGTAAAACTTCTGCTATAGTGTAAAGATGTGCTTGCCTATGACCTAGCTTTTACAAATGCTTGGATAACCCATAAAATGCCTTTTGGGCAATATTTATTTACACATAACTCATCTGAATTTACATGGAAGTGCAAAATGCACAGAAAGCTGCTCAACACCAAGGTCCTCCCATGGAAAGATGTTCCTCAGCCATCATCCTGTTTGATTTTTTTTGGTATGGAGATGGAGGGTGACCATGATTCATCCAGGGTGACAATGCACACAACGGAGTGCTAACAGAGAAAGCTGATTGTAGGGCTAAATGTGGGTGATTGCTGGGGCTAGGAAGAGAGGAATGAGGTTGGCACCACTTACAGAATAGAAGCAATAAGAAGAAGGTGTGCAAAAATGAAGCAGAAAAAAACTCAATGGACACAAGGATAGTTAGAAGAGAGTTGTTACTTTAGGGGACTGTAACCCATAAATTGTTGAAGAGGAGTGAGTAAAAACATTAGAAGATGCCTAAGTACCAAGGAGGATGGGGAGGGAACTGAGATCTGGAGACATGGCCAAAAAATGAATTGTCAGTGAGAGTTAAGGGAGAAGCTAAAATTGGGTGAAAAACAAGCCAGAAAAATGGCTGGGGGAATATAAAATGGAATTAATGCTTTTCATCAGCATTTCCAGTTAGTTGAGAGGAGAAGGAAACCAGGGAGGTGATAAGATTAAAGGGAAGCAGGTGAGTACAGCCCTGGCAAGGTGCTGGTGTGATGGGTAATGATTTGTAAAATCAGCTTAGCTAGTGCTTTTTCTCGGAAATATTTAATGTTGGAAGAGTGGACCACTTCAGGAAAGGAAAATATGAAGGAAATAAAGGCAGTTAACAGCTGGGAAAGTAGGATTGATCAGTGGAGGAAAGAACTAGGAATAAAAAACAAAGAATAAAGACATCAGAGTGAGAAAAACAAGGGAGAATGAAGGAAGAAAAGACAAGATCATGAAGAAAGAAAGATGGAGGGGGCTACTTGAGCCACTTTGTCACAATTTGTTAGTCTAGGGATTCTATCTGGGAGCTGAAGTCATAACTGAAGGAGCACAGGGCAAATGCTTGCAGGAAATTCCTCCAGTGCTCCTGAGCCCTCACTTGGCCCATTAACCCTACACTGGCACAGCTTAATCAAAGCTGGAATGCAAAATTAAATTTTGAGGGGACAACTTAAATGTGTGAGGGGAAAGCAAATGGAAGAGAACTACACAAAGCATTAAGGCCAGAGAGCAGATGAGAGAGGAGAAGACTTCTTCACTGAGATAATCCTTAATCCTCCACAAAAGTGCCTGAAGCCTCTTGTTACTCATATTGAAGAGAGCATGGCATGGAAAGAAGCTGAGAGAGAGCTATAATCACCACAAAATCATCATAAATGCTGAAACATATCCCCATCATGATCACATTAGCAGCTGAATCACTCAGCTTCTTCATTAGTCTGGGCTGAAAAAAAAAGAAGGGAAACAAAGAATTATATTTTTTTATAAGACATTCTTTTTCTCAGCATGCAAGTGAATCACAAGCCAGCATCCCAGAAGAGAGTTCCTGTGCAGAACTCATTGCAGGTTAGTTGTACATCATTTTATATTAAGTGTTGGACATATTGTAGAGGGACCAACTTGTTGCCATTTCACTTTTCCCAGTGGAATTCTGTTTCCACACTGATTTCTTTCTCTTGACAGCTCTGGTAATACTCTGAATGTGATGGGTAATGGCTTATAAATTCTGTTTAGGAAAAAAAAAAAAAAAAAAAAA